>OX104064.1:230509230-230554793 GCA_944474145.2 Dicrocoelium dendriticum | reverse complement strand
GTTTAAGGTAAACGAAAAATATAACACATTTCGTCGGCAAGCATGCCTGTTATACCGTTCTGCAATTTGGAGCTGATGGCCAGTTAGTTTTGTATTGTGGCCGGGCTGAAAAACATCGTGACATACATGATTGGGTTTCCCAATATATGACATTCATTAGGAGATCTCCTGGCAGATGCTGGTACTTATCCCTCTATATAAAGTACATGCAGTCAAGTCAAACCAATGCAAGCAAGAATTGCTCAAATGTCACACGAATAAACGGTACAGCGTCTGCATCCTCTCTATGGTAGGGTGTTGTGGCCCCCTCTGTCTATCCGGAGACAGTTTCTTCAGGTTACAACACCTCCTGAAAATTTTACATGGTGCACCATGTATACTCAGCGTAAAAGTAGTCTGCGAACAAATTTAGTGAACTTGCAGAACAAAGCTATCAGAATAAATTTCAAATATTTTGTGAAAGCCGATGTATCCGCAGCAAATAGATTAAGAACGATGTTTCAGCAAATAGTCAATGGCCGATTTGAAGAACAATTTGGTTAGGATTTATTGTTAAGAAGTGGTGCCAGTTTTGAATGGCGTATTCTACATAAAGCCTCATGTTTGCTTGCGGCATTTGCAGAACTATAGGTGACTTTCCATAGGAGACCAAGATGATGGCTTATTATTCTCCAGGCCCTTTCGGCTTGCTTCGTGCAGGCAACTGCATCCTTCCAAACAACTCCGAGATCCATTTTATGGGACCAACACCGTAAGTACGCTTCCCAAGTCCGTATTCATAAATGCGCTGCAGGTGTATTTTCAAAAGGCAGCACTTAACAAAGTCAAACTAGTGGCGACTTTCGAGATGACTGCGTGCAGGGCATAATCGAGATGCCGTGTGAAATTTCAGTGTATTGATGTCATGCCAGATTTCAAAATTCTCCAAATAGAATGAAATTTGAATAGAGTGGTCCAAAGCGTTTGTTTTTAAATACAAATTATCGACATGGTCCACTGCCTATCCTTAGGGCACGTCGACATTTAATATACATAGGTTGAAAATAGCGCGGTAAAATAATTATTAGTATTAGTATTAGTAGTAGAAATAAATGATGTGGTTGCTTATCAAATCTTAGATAGGCACACCATCCAATCGAACGTCTTGGAGCATCAAAATGAAGTGTCAGTGAACATGCTCTTTTTTGTTGGATCTTGTCAGAATTGTACACCGAGAAACATGAGAATAAATGAGTGAAAATCCTTTGATATATATATATATATATACGTTAAAAATATAAGTCATCTACATGCTAAGGATAATTGGCTGATTCAGAAGCGGTCATGGACCTGTCATCTGCTTGTGGCCAAACTGGCTTCACTCTGATGCGGGACCAGGGTCGTAAGATTTCAAGCGAAAAATTTTTGTGCACTTAATTCCTGATTGTGTGGGCAGATAACAATCATTTTGGTTGTTGCTAGCAATGGACATCTATCTTTTCGTATGTAGCATCCAGGTATTCGATAAATAGACTGGGAAGATTGGTACGCATCAATTTAATAGTTGAAATCAACGAACTGTGCTAACATGGCGCCCGCAACTGTTTTCGTGCCACCTGCACACAGCCAAGTCGGATATTTCCCACGGACTTTCTCAGACAATCTCCAGGCGGTTCTGCCGATCCAGCTTGCTCGAAATCAACAAATGAATTCGTATCCATAGAGAGAAATACTTGCCCGAGGATGTCTATCCTTGATTTGAAGCCTTACGTTCGTTGTTGAAGTAAAGCTTAGCCACAAGCGAATCAAGTATTAAAAATGGTTTATGGCTTCGAATAGCCTACGAGGATTTCCCTGCGTTATTCCATCCCAATTAGACAGCAACAATAGATAAACTAGTTGCTTTCAGACTTAATCTGATGTAGCTATCAATTCTCGATGCTCCATATTTCTTCGAACAAAGAATTCTGAAATACATAGCTAATTATGAAATTTACCTCGTCCGGAAGCGTGTATTCCCTAAGGAAGCTTCTGTCCCTCGGTTAAACATCAAATATACTTATGTGGACAAAGCTGACTGAATGTAAATAATGTCCATTCCATATGGCTTCGAAGTGCATTATGCGTTGGATAGAGCCATCTGACTTCCTGTTAATTTTGACATCTAGGAAGACATCTTACCGTGATGTTCAGATTCTAGTCTCAAATTCGCATTGTCATGCGTTGAGGCAAAATGGGATGGGATTTGCTCTACGCGACCTTGATTATTTTTCATACACATCCACGTCTGGGCCGTAGTAGGGTAAATCTCCAGTTAGTCCGCTCAAACTGTTGTTCATTGACTTGCTCATGATCACATCCGCTAGAAAGGTTCTTAATGGCATTATTACCACTGTTCGTCACTTTGGTATACATATTATGCTATTAAAATGAAGTGGATATTTTAGTACGTCTCATGAATAACCGGTTTAACCGACTTTTTAAAAGGCCGACATCAAATTATTGTCCACGAACAAAGGTACACTGAGATTTTATTGTCACTTTCAAAGGAATATTCATACAGAGCGATATGAAGTCCAAAGAAAATGTCTTTCTTCCGGTTAGTCCATGATATTCCATGGTGCCTATATAGCTGAATATATCATGGAGACGAAATGTATAAAACACTTTTCTCACCGGTTCTAAAAGGCATGTTAGGCCCCTGGCTCTTGATTGGCACAGGGAATCGTACTTGCTGTTTTGAAGCTTAGGTAATCTCGGCAAACTGTAAATTCTCGGAATCACTGTCCCTGTGAGCCAAATGTGTTCTACCGTGGAAGCTTTAATCTCGTTTTCCTGTTCAAAGCGTCGTGGATGCCTGTAACTGCTTTTTCAATTGCAAGTGTTTTATCTATTTCATTCTTCATTCAAGCAAACTTTGAGCCGTTTGCTGAGGATGACATTCGTCTTGTCAATATTGTCAGCTTTTTCCCTCAGAAAGATTTCCGTCCTTTTGTGCGGCCTATAGCGTATTCTCGTTCTGTTTGCGAGGTTTGAGGTGTAGGCGGTGTTTTTCATCAAATACCTGCATTTGGATTCATGATTCAAATACCGGTAACATGTATTTAGCAGGTTGGATAATGCTGACAAAAACGCAAGCGTAGACACTTATAATGAAAGTTTCGAACTAAACCTATAATTCCGGCAGTCTTAAATTACTAGGGTGACATCAGAACTTTGGACTAAGTGAAAGTACCACAAGCCATGTCTTATAAAAGTAAAATGAGGGAAATTACACACGTAATTTCTGTATCGGGTATAAATAAACGCTTTACCTAGGACGTGGTAACTTGTCGCTGCAATGGGTTAGGAAATTCACTTATTGTTTTGTGGTTATTTGTCAAAGAAATGTCCCGAGTTGCTTGCCCTTAGCCGGATTTATCCAACTTCCTCAAACATATTTTTAATTTTCTTAGAATATTCGCAATACAAAGTGCATTCATTGAAGAACCGCACTATAACTTTCACTACCGCAAGTGTTATGCACAAAGTAACATACTGGATAAGTTATTTCAGCGCAACGGAATCATTGGACTGTTTCAAATGCGAAAATATCCAAGGCGTAAACATTCCAAGTACACAGTTAATACTATGGCAATGACAGTTGTTGTTCAGTATTTGTAGTTCGCAGCACTTTTGTAGTTGATGAGCGGTTTCAGCAGAGTCCGTACTGCTGAAACTATGTCACTGTTGTTGCTGTCAAGGTTTCGCACGAACGCGTCTACAATAATATAGTCCAGTGCTTTGGATAACGCCGTTAGGATCATTAGTTGACGGTCGTTTGAGAGCTCCGCACGATCGCCCCTCCTGTATCTAGGGGGCGATAATTCCATGTTTCCAAGTAGTTGCAGCGCGCGTCGTACGAGTGGAGTGTTTAAAGGATCGAGTTAAATGATTGTGATGCTCTTGGTTGTTGTAGTTAAAAACGTTTGTCTTATATGTTCCATTCTGTGCACTCCGAAGTATAGTTGTCTTTTCAACAAACTTGCTACAATGACTGGCACCTGAATTGACCATCTCGGTTCGGCAGATCGACGAAAGAATCTTAACGCGATAATGTGCTCAAAATTTGCTGCTTCATTCTAAATGAATGGCATTAAATTGGGGTTATTTTCTGGCCGTTAGAACACTGTGCCAGCGTGGTGTAAGCGATTTGCTATCCAATGTTCTGCATACTGGGCTAATGTTTCTTAATTAGTATGATAACAAAATACTGACGAGAGGATGTTAGCAGCATAGGGTGAGAAAATACGTTTGTGGCGTAGGATAAGTTCGTAACATTTTGGGAATTTTAGATACAACAACTCACACTGATTGCAATGGACACCTTGAGTCACTAGTATCTAAGTACAACCCCAAACTTGTCTATCAGACGTTGATGAAAATCAGTAATTAATAAGTGTCATTAAATGCATATGCCATCAGTCTGAAACAAATACCGTACAAACAGCCAAGCTAATTTTTCCAAAAATTTTGGTTGATACTACTTCTGGACGCTGCAATTTTGGCCTGAATGTTTTAATGAAAACTATTATGTTGGCCGCAATTATTTTCATACGTTGGAATTTCATACAAGAGTTAGGTAGACAGTCATGAATGCTTCAAAATTTGCGCATGCCATTAGTACTTTACACTTGTATTCATGTATTCCAGCCGTGAAACATTCACCCATGTGTTATCACTCCTGTTTAGCTGATTTCAAAATTCTATTGGATACTGCGTCACATGATTTGCCTCACATTACTAGGACACAAGACAATGTAATTAAACTGTGTGTGCATGTAAAAACCTGGTTGATCCCCATATTCATACGCAAACATTTCGAGAAATATGCACCTAGGGGTCTCAAGCTTTGACTACAGAAATAACTAAGAGTCTATGATCCCACTGTTCCACGGAGCGGCAAGCTATTGAAACCGGTACTGGCTGATTTTTTCATGTTGACGCTTGAGAGGAAACTAAGTGGACAGATTTTTCAGCTGCCGTATTATAAACGATATGTAGATGATATCCTTGTTTTTGGTTCCACGAAGATGCAAATCGAACAACTAGTAGACCAACTTATTAATGTTCACGCCAACCTGAAGGTGACCTATGAATTCGAATCGAATGGCCGTCTCCCGTATCTAGACAGTCTCATGAGTGGCAGGGATAATGGACTGATTAAGCGATCTGTATACCGGAAACCAACGTGGTCCGGCCAATACCTAAACTTCACTAGCTTCTCACCGATGGCACACAAGCGCGCGCTAGTAAGAACATTATTCACTCGGGCCAGACGTATCTGCTCCAACGACTGCCTGTCTGAGGAGTCTGAGCTGATCACTAAAACACTTATGGAGAATGGCTACCCCAAGCGATTCATAGACAAACATAGCCAAGTTAGACCGTCCAAGGAGATGGTATTGACAGCCCTAAGAAGAAGGTGTACATTGAGCTACCATTCAAGGGTGACACCGCAGCGAGAAGGATAACCAAACGCATTGTCTCGACCATTCAGCGTACATACTGTGCTGCGGAGGCGGTGATAATCAACAGAACCCGAAAGATGCCGTTACCTCCAGTAAAGGAAGATGAACCCGTCGGCGCCAAATCACATTGTGTCTACCAATTCGTGTGTGACTGCGGTATCAGTTACATCGGCAGGACCGAACGGGTTTTAGATTCCAGAGTGAAGGAACACTTACCAAACTGGGTTCAGCGCGAAGTTACACAATCCACCTCCGAGGATACGTGCTCACGTAAGCCACCAGCATCCTCCATAGGCAGGCACATCTTGGCGACTCGTCACCAGGTCAATCCCTTATCAGCGTTCCGGATCTTGTTACGTCATACCATTGCACGCCTTTTACGATTTGCCGAGGCCGTCGCGATAAGCCGAATTAGACCAGCTTTGTGTGTCCAAAAACAATTAGTTGTCAACCTGCGGTTGCCGTGGACCTAATCCCATCAACAATGACCACAACCATAAATTTGATTGGCTTGACTGTGCCCTGTAAGACATATAAAAGGATTTCCCTGTTTTTGTATTGGTGCTGATGAGATAATACGAAATGCTAGCATCTGCCAATATTCGTCTTCTCATCATTTCGTTGTTCAAACTACTGAAGGGGACTAACTGTTTTAAATTTCTCAAGAAAAAATCAGTGTGGAATCATGCTAGCAAAATTGAGTTAGTTGATGGCAGAAACGTGCAACTAACCCATTTGTTGTTGGACAGTGCTCAGTTGCTCTTATTCGCTTCGCTCCGAGTTTAGTAGCATAAGCTTTAAACAGCGTCGATATGAATTACACACGACGAGCAATTGTTATGCAATATGGTGAAACTAGTTGACCACAAAGTTAAGTATTACCGTCTGTTAAGAAATGTCCGCAATGTGTATTGCCACGTGCCAACGGGTGTAACGATCGATACAAACCGGTAACTATTTATAGCAACCAGTCCGCGTTTGCAGACCGAAGGTGTTGGTCTGAGTGTCGCTGAAACGCGCATCAGGAAGGGTGAAAATGCCGTGGTGCTTGTGTATGGCGCTTTTATATCGCGTATTGACAGGAGAGGCAATTTCTCAGCATGGTCTGCAAGTCTGCTGACCGCACAAAACGTTCAGAAATAAGCTAACTAGTGGCCGGATCCTTGCATTTGATGGACCATGTAGTGAATCTAAATGGCTTGCCGATAGGTAGGTGAAACTGCAAGTTGTGAATTTCCTGTAGAAAATCCCACATCAGAACATTTAAACAAGCAGGCAGTGGAATCTGTTTCTTGGGGTTGTTAATAAATAATTATCTTGGATCTTTGGCGTTTATGATCCCAGTAGATCGAAGAAAGAATGCTCCAAGGAAGTGTTGCTTTTAGTCTGTGATAAGGCCTGTTACATCCTTATTCTCACAAACTCCGTATTTCAAAAGTAAATTAGGAAAGGTAGTCCAATTGTCTAGTTTCTAAACGGGAAAACGATCAGTAGCGGAGCGCTGTGTTTACGTTAACGAATTGAGCTAACTGGGCACTGTGAATGTGCATCCTTCCAAATAATGTCTGAAATGATCCACATTAAGGTAAAAAACATGAAGTTCTTTGTTGAACGAGGTACAGCATTGTTCTGAACGCTTATTTTATTAGGCGGATATCCAAATGGACAAAGTTTACTGTTTGTATTCTTATGTCTGGTAAGTATGAGAATACATCCTTACAATATTTAGCAGAGGCACTGGATCAATAGGTGAGCCTTATTGGGCTTTATTAAGGATATATTCACCCAAATTATTTATAATATCGCCCTTAACGGAAACGTATGTCTGCCCAATACACAATGTTGATTGGGTAAGCTACTGAATGATCTGTGAAGTAAACTTTAAAACCATATGTGGCTATATGTTTCCATCTTCTTAAGGAGAGTAAAATTGGAAAAGAACACAACTGCTCTAAAGATGAACTTTCGTTTAATGCTTTTTATTTCACAATGTCCGTTTGTTCACAACTGCTGTTTGTATATTAATTCGTGAGCAGGAGTTACCCCTTCGATTGACCCACCGCAATCTTAAAGTTTGAGTTAAACTTTCTGAACACATAATTTAACTAGCAAAAGAGAACCGCTATCGCCTGAGCGGTTTAAGCAGACACCCACGATTTTCTGCGGCATGGCTTGGAATGACAGCCAACCCAGGGGAATGATCTGTGTTTAAAAATTGCTTAGCCTTGTAGTTGTTGTTTTTCATACCATCAAGAGGCAAGCACTGTATCATGAAATCGCTCCATTAAACAGGCGTCTCGCCGTACAATCAATGTAAAATACACAAAATTAATAGGGAAATGTACGATTTCATGCTGCATTCACCTATAGAAGCCGCTTGTCTTTGGGAATAGTTTTACCATTGGTATAGCAGGGAATTGAATCAACATAAGTACTGCAACGAATGTGTACCTAAGGAAGTGATAGATGAAAAGTTGGCAGTGGCTTTGCCAGTGTATATTAATTGTACAATTCTAGAATTAGTTTCTCTAACGAGTACAGCTACCTTCTTTTGCACTATGGTTTTAAGGAAACTATCTAGAAATCTGCCTATACAGATAGCAACACAGCTCAACGAAGAAATTTCTTTTCGATATTACTTACCAGGCTAATACATATATAAAACTCGTTAAAATTTTGATTGGCTATAATGGCAAGTCTAGGGTTGGTGGATTCCAAACTGGTTGCTTTGTTATTCGATTCGATTATAAGAGCTTTTATAATCGATTGCAAAGAATTGAATACCAAAGCTACCTGTTTGGGCTTGACCAACCCTAGACTTACCATTTTAGCCTATCATGATTTTGACCAGTTTTGCATATGTATTACCCTGATGAGCAATATTGAAAAACATTTCTTCGCTGAGCTGTGTGTTGCTATCTAGAAATCGTTTCCCCTCAGCGTGGAGCGCACGTGAATCAGTTACACATAAAAGTTGTCATTCGAGTAGGAACTTGTTAACTGACTCATCAGATAGAATACAGCTTACGTTTCCTTGTCAATGGAACTAAATTACGGTAGTTAGCAGCTTTCTATACACATGACCTTTAAGCGCAATATTGGATTCACTTCATGGCAGAAAGGTGTTCTTCTAATTCAGAGGCGAAATTTTTATGCTTCACTAACGTTGGTGACTTCCACGGTTTTTCAGGAAGGATTTATTTATATGTGCATGTCGTTACTCAACAGTGGTAGAGGCTAAGACCTGAGTTGAGCGCGTTTATCATCCTTGTTCTGATGTGCCACACACACATCCACACACACACTATACGTGTTAGCTAGAGGTGGGAAATACCTCAGCTACTGTGCCGTAAAACCTAAAAAAGGAATAAAATGCAAAAGGTGCAAGCCAGCTGAGCTACCGGTAACGGATTAGTATCGCTCAAGTAAGCTACCTGTAGACAACTATGCAGCAGAAGCAAAGTAATTTACTATGCAAAATTATATAAGTCTAAGTAGTGCTCTTCGTGTTTGGAGAGGAATGCTAAGATGGATGGGGTGGGACAAAGAAACTCACAGAAGGAACGACATTTAGCTTAACTCCTAGCGATGTCAACAAGTGCATCTAGCCACATGAGTTCATCGTCTTCCGGACCCCAACCAGGGAGCCGAGACGTCATAACTGAGCCCAGTTTCAATTTGAAGGCTTTCATTCATCTCGACCAAGTCATCGCTTGGCCACCCCTCCTCTTCTTCCATCCACACCCCCGGAGAACAAACAACGCACCTCACGGTAGACGGTGGGCTGGAATGCGTAACACGTGGCATAGCCGCCGGAGCCTGGTGCGTGAAATAACGGTGCTGAGCGGTCCACTTCCTTTTTCTGTGCCGTAAACAAGGCGTCGAACACGCCCGTTGCTCACGCGGTTTTCCCACCAGACCTGAGCTAAAGTGGAAAGGCATCGGTGGTCGAAGGTAACTAGCCTCTTTATGTCCGCTGATCTAAGAGGACAGATTTCAAAACCGTACAGTAGGCTCGAAGGTACAGTTGCAATGTTCACTCTACATTTTAGGGCGAGAGTGATGTCGCGCAGGTGCCATAAGTGGCGAAGCTGAGAAAAACACCTGGAGCTTATGCTGTACGGCTCGTGATCTCATCTTCGATCGCACGGGCGCGGATACAACTTCATAGGTAGTTGAATTTTTGAACGACTTCAAGCTAATCCCTCTTAAGGGTCAGCTAGTGAGGTTGTCCAGGCCAATTTTGGGGGAAAACTTTGCAATTCGAACGATGCAAAGCAAAGCCTGAAGCGGCTACCGTGCCGATGAATATTCAATGTCGTCGGAGGAAAATGTGGATATTTGGTTCGGTTTACGCTTATTTTCTTAACCTTATTACTAGCTGGATGCGATTCCCCTTAAAAGCGTGATTAACACGATTGTTAACTGGCTTCTGCTACATATTAGCTCGTTTATTTTAGTGTAGATAGTTGTGATTTGACTAAGCGATACCGTATTCAAATGTAAGATGTCCCACTTTATCTAGACGTCTGATGACCCTTTAGCTAGATAGCGGTTTTCGACATATTTCCCTAAACGTTGAACCTAGATGGCATTTTGCCAGTCGGGCTTGGCAGTTAACTTAATGGTTGCTTGATCTTAAAAAAACTTGTTAAAAGCGTGGCTTAACAGTAGGGCAGCTGTAGCTGCGCTGATCGATTGGATCCCAGTCAATAGTCGCACGTACCCCGTTTGATTAACTGCTTCGTTCCATGCTTTGAAGTCGCTCGGCGACAACCAGCGCCTGCTTTTTATTGTGGCCTACACCCCTACAAACTGTAGTACTGATTCTGTGAAGGATGCTTTCTGTCACCAACCAAACCACCTCCTTTGTTACAGAAGAACCACGGATACTGTGGTGTTTAATTGTGATCTAAACGCCCAAGTCGGAAACTTGTACTCTGATGAGCTTCATTTGTGTGGCCAACATGGTGTAGACTCCCGTTATGATAACGGTTAGCGGTTGCTACACTTGTGTGAAGGTGATCGTCTCTTTCTCGCGAGCACAAACTTTCGACACAACACCTGCAGAAGCGTGAGTTGGCACTCACCAACCTCGGGCCAGCCATGGACGCAAATCCTTCATATCGCGATTAGTTACCGCTGGAGTGGCTGTGTCCAAAATTGTCTCTCGATTTGGATTGCGAGCGTGGACTCTGAGCACGCACTTCTCTGCACCGAACTCCGCGTGCGTTTTGGTGAACGTCCGCATTGGCGATATAGCTGAATTGACACCAGCCAGCTGGCGTAGCTAGGTTTTCTGAATGTGTATCAAAGTGCACCGAAATCCGGGGTGAGTAAGCGCGTACGGAACACCGTCGAAGATCACTGGATGCATATTCGCTAAAGGTTACTATCAGCAGACATGTCTTACTGTGGCAAATGATATTGCCAAACTGGACATTGATTCTCTACGCAGTCTCCGGAACTTATGGATGCTCGCCGACGTATTGCTGCTGGATGTGAATACAATGAGGCTAGCAACAATCTCAGGACAAAATGCGTGCTAGCCTGAAACACGACCGCAAAGCCTGGTCGTCTCATCGTACCTCGGAGATGGAAACAGCCGCTGTCGTTGGTAATCACCGTAAGTTATTCCATCTGATACGGGAAACGGGCAGCAGGAGACCTGGTGTTAGCGAGACCATACGCGACGAGAGTGGGCAGCCGATCCACAGCCTGTCAAAACGCTTAGAGCTTTGGGCCGAATACTTTGAAAGGCAGTTTAACCAATCTGAGTTATTACTTTTTCTTTCGGACATTGAGTACCATTCTCCCTGGGCCGTTTCCTTAGATCCGCCTTCACGCGCAGAAGTCGAAGGTTAGATCAAGCTGTTGAAATTGTATAAGGTAGCAGGGGCAGCTAAAATTTCCTTAGCCCCCTACAAATTCGGAAGACCTGCTCTAGTAGATCATTTACAGGAGTTTCTAGTGAAAATTTAGGCGCAGGAGGCTGTCCCCATAGACCGAAGCCGCTCCGTCATCGTCACAATTTTCAAGGTAGGCTAGCCTTCGAAATTTGGCAGTCGTAGTGGGATCAGTCTGACCAAAATTGTCTCTAGATTACGGGCTTATGTAGATCTCCAAAGACTGACTGGACATCGTGAAAGCGAGATTCTTGAAGAGAAAGTAGGATTTTGTCGAAGTCGAGGTTGCATCGACCACAAATTCGCCTTGCGTCAATTGTTGGAGCACCGCTATTTTT
Organism: Dicrocoelium dendriticum; assembly: GCA_944474145.2. Lineage (NCBI taxonomy): Eukaryota > Metazoa > Platyhelminthes > Trematoda > Plagiorchiida > Dicrocoeliidae > Dicrocoelium > Dicrocoelium dendriticum. The sequence continues at coordinate 230,543,060 of OX104064.1, read as the reverse complement.
ACTGACGGCCCACTGTTGTCGTGTTTTTTGACATAAGAAAAGGTGTATCTGATAAATACGTAAACATTATGGTGCTGTATGCGTCTCGTTCGGGCAGGGTGAAGGTTTATGTCAAACTGTCGCCATCCTTCAGTATCAACAGCAGTCTGAGACAACGTTGCCGGCTGCAACCATTCCTATGTAACTTCGCAGTTGACGAAGTCACGGAATCAATATCCGCTGGGCACGACCTAGAAGTTGTGGAGCTACATCCTGGTGAGCGACATGTTGACTAGGAGTATGCGGGCGATAATACCCTAACTTGTGACAGCTTCCAAACATGCTAAGCAACACTGGACCGATTAGCACTGTCTATCTATCGTTTTGAGCTACGTATTACTCCATCGAACTGCAAAGTAGTTCTCCAAGGTTCGCAGAGACTCACCCCTGCGCTAACGCTTTGTGGTGAGAAGCTAGAAGTCGTTCAGGAATTCAAGTAGCTGCGCATTTATATTTTCGCCCGTGGGATCAAAGATGAGGTAACGAATTGCATAGGAAAATCTCGAGGTGCTGATTCCTAACCAGAAGGAAGCCGCGGTCTTGGGGTACCAGTGTTATGATGAGTAACACCAAAATATTTCCAATTCACATACGGTCACTGTGATCGGAATGACTGAGGTGCACCTCAAGTGAAGCGAGGTCGCAATAGAGGTTGCTCGTAGCAACCCAACCACACAACGGATTCTCCAACTCCAAGTTTGAATTTCTTTTCTGCTGTACCAAGCGTTTTTCACGGATCGGAGTGCCATAGTATTTATGGCGTCAGCCGTGAAATACTAGACCCTGGTTTTTACCCCAACTCAGGCTATCTCCAGCTGATGAGTCTAAGCCAGGACGAAACCGCGGTCGTAAGGTGCCAGTGTTGGAAAAAGCAACAAAACATTATTTCCAAAGCTCGAAGTGCTTTTGCCAATCTCCGCCACCTGTGGCGCAGACGTGATATTACTCTCACCCTGAAGGGCAGAGTTTATACCGCAGCCGTCAGTTCAGTTCTCCTATATGTTTGTAAAACCTGGACCATCAAGTCAACAGACTTAAAGAGCCTCGTCACATTAGATCAGCGCTGCATTCGCAGCTTATATCTGGTTGGAGCACTGCATGAGCAATGAGCGTGTTCGTTGTCGCGTGTTTGTTGCAGTAAGAGCGAGTAAACCGCTCAGTACAATTGGAAAGTCAATTTGAAGTACACGTTGTGTAGATGGATTGCGACGCGCAATCTCAAAGTGGACCGCGATTCCCATTGAAGTAAACCTTGGCCATTCGATCACTAGGACCGTAGCTGATGAAGCAGCAGCAAATTGGGTGTTGCCCGCCTGAAACCACTGCACTCCATGACGCGTTTCGAGGTTATTTCCTCTCATCAGATAGAGATAGCAGGCATCGCACCCAGGACCATTGGGATGTTAGTTGTGACCGCCACCCCTAAGCCACCGGGTCACGACGGGCAAAGCTTGGCACAACGGCAAATAGCAGATTGGAAAGTCAATTTGAAGTACACGTTGTGTGGATGGATTGCGACGCGCAATCTCAAAGTGGACCGCGATTCCCATTGAAGTGAACCTTGGCCATTCGATCACTAGGACCGTAGCTGATGAAGCAGCAGCAAATTGGGTGTTGCCCGCCTGAAACCACTGCACTCCATGACGCGTTTCGAGGTTATTTCCTCTCATCAGATAGAGATAGCAGGCATCGAACCTGGGACCATTGGGATGTTAGTTGTGACCGCCAGCCTTAAGCCACCGGGTCACGACGGGCAAAGCACAATGATTTTACGCACCAGGCTCCGATGGCTTGGCCACGTGTTGCGCATGACAGCACACCGACTCCCACGACGTGCTTTGTTTGCGCGCCGGGGGTGCGTTTGAAATAGGAGGAGGGGAGGACAAGCGATGATTTGGTAGAGAGGAATGAAAACCCTCATTTCGACGTTGACGGTGGTTGATGCAAACCGACTGCCTGGCTAGGGTCCAAAGAAAGATGAACCCGTCTGGTTCGACACACTTGCTGATATGGCTAGGAGCCAACCTCAATGGCGTTTGTGTTGTGAGTTCCTTTATCCATCCCCCTCTTGCTTAGCCTACCCTCCAATCACAATCTCATTCGTAAACCATAATATAACTCTTTTTGTGGCACGATAGCTGGCTGTTAGCCCTTCAGAACCATGTCCAGCCATTACTGAGGACTCAGCAGCCGTGCCTGTTGCATTTTTTCTTCTTGTCTTTGTACTGCGGCACAACAGCTGAGGTGTTTTCCACCTGCAGCTAACGTGTGTAATAATGATGATGCTGTTGCCTAAAATGCTGATTGCCACACTTTGCAACATAGAAGTTCAAAACGTAAAATAGTCGAAGTTGCAAATATCTGTTTAAAATAAAATATGCACTTGAGAACTAAATTTGCTCAACTGGTTAGACCTCGCAATTTGTGCATATTTTCGATTGCCCAGCAAAACTATCCTTTTTTCTATTTTAACTGTTAAATTGGCGAGTAAACGGCAATATACCTCAACGTAAACGGAATATGACGATGGCTCCTCCATTGTTTACTATGCTTCCCTGGCTACCACGCATATATCATTACTGTGAAATATTATGAAGCTTGCGAAAATACTCGAAGGTAATAAACTCATTTGCTCCTAGGACAGTAAACTTACCGCTGCCGTTTGCAGTATCGGCTGAAATTCCACATGTCTCCTATGGCCAATAAGTTGAAGAACCTCGTTTAACCTCGAACTATACACGTTTTACTTGGGCAGACCGCATTTACCAGCACTAAAAGTATCTTATTTCTCTACACTGTATTACGCAACCGTGAAGTTTTCACTTGCATACGTTGTGAGGATAAATTTTGCACCCATGTTTCGGAAAAATTTTCCAGCTATCTCAAGTTAGTGTTCTGGTAGTTTTGGCAATTTCAAGTACAACTATGTTGTGTTTATGTTTCTCGTAGTATAGTGAGTAATAATAAAATAGAGAAAGCCCTTAATCCTTTGGTATAATAGCGAACAAATTCCTTGCCTTACTCCCTAATTTCTACAAGTCTTTCGTACGATATTTCATTGTTTATTATAATTATTTAATTAGTACCTAAATACCAGTTACTGTTGATGCTAGACCAAAACGAACCCTCCGTAAAACAATGAGCAGCGAGTCACGGCTGAACAACACTTGCGACGGCGGATAAATGGTTCGCACTGGGATTTTTTGACATGGATGCAGCATCCATGATCACCCTAATTGCGCGCCTATCTGTAATGGAAGTGAAGCAGCTGACTAGAAAAGCATGCTCCGTTTAATTCGGTATGGGTGCCCCACTTGTTAGGCACATAGTTGATTCGACACAGAAAGGCGATAACCTATTGACGATGATAGACAATTCTAGACTTGTCACAAGTCTCCCTTCGGACTCATCCCATTCCGGGCTCAGTGCCAAAGGCTCCACACCGACAAGCTAGGAGTAAGAGCAACCACATGAGGCGAGTTACAGGGACGACTGTAATAAATGCGCAGGCAGACCATCCAGTTTCATCTACTCTGGTAAGCCCCATCCTGGCCCTAGTGCTTGTGCCCGAGAGCAATTATATTGCGTTTGCTGTACCGGAGCAGCAGAAAATATCCGCTTTCATTAAAGTTTTGGCTACGTATGGGTCTGTTGCCACTGCTCTCCAAAGATAGGCAACTTCTATCGTCATACACAACACAGCCACACAAAACAGTAAAACTACCACAAGTTTAAACATCCTTCACAAATATCTCAGACCCCATTCCATCTCAAACCGGCCACTTCAAAAGGCGGTCACCATTTGCTGACAATCGTAGGTTTTATTCTTGCTAAATTTGGCACGAAGACCATAACAGGTAAGCTGCTGGATGATGGACAACATTTGGCTTCCCTATGTCTAATAATAAGCGTCCAAGCTAAATCGGATGACATAGTGCTCATCGTACGGCACTGGAACTCGACAATCGAGATTGACACCACAAGCAGCGAAAGTTGTTAAGGCGGTGTTTTGTCAACCTTTCCTTTTTGGACTGAATCTTATAGTGTTCCGTTTTCCTTTATGTTCCTTGGAGCGATCGTCAGCAGGGAAAAGCAATACCTGATGACAACCACCATTGGAAGAATACAATACGATGTTACTGTCTCCTTTAACTGTGGATGGGTGAAAGCAACATCGAATTCCTCTACTTCGGATACGGTCCCACCGATGGTAATTACAGTGACTGACATTAAAGTCTACCAAGGTCAAAACTGGGATGGCGCGTTTTAATCCGACGCACGACAGATATTCGGAACCCAACATCAAATGTCAATCGTTGTTCACGGTGTCTCGGAGTTTCCAACCTTTGCTGAACCTGAAGCTTAAAGCCGTGGTTGGGAGGAATGAAGCTACTTTTAATTAATCGTTGTTAATCAACAACGTAAACACTAAACCGATCACAAAGTTACCTCATCATCTAAGTAAAATGGATGTGGCTCCAAGGTGATAACAATTTGTGTTTTATTTCACGCTCAGCAGAGGATGCACTAGAGAAGTTGCGCACTTAGCGCAAGAAGCTCCATTTATGGATGCACCTAAAGGCGCTCAAAACAAGACGCTAGTAGACCGAAAGAGAGGTTAACACTTACTCCTGAAAGTCTTCCACAAAAGATGGCTGCCTCAAGCTTAATAAGCTGTTGAAAGAGAGTCTAATTGTACTAAACATACTGTGAGCATTCCATCATCCAATATGAAGTGGCGCAAAGTTCCAAATGAACAGCTGCCCCTAAGTTACAGTTAGCAAGAAGCACTAAAAGCTTTTACGAAAGCTCCTAAATTACACTCTAAACCTCAGGTATACATTTGACAATTTACGCTTCCTTAGATATGCATTGCAATGTTCAGGTTTAATTAGCTAAATTATATGAGTTCTAATTTCGTCAAACTTCGATGTCTTTGGACCCGATAATGATCACTGAGAACTTGCTGAACGACGTAAACAATGATGCTGGGATCAATGTACTTGAGTTGATACCGCTTGTAACTACGACAGGACGACAAATATTATGTTGTCATTGTGTACCTTTCCAAAGTGCACTCTAGACGTGGACAGCCGTTTGAATTATGCTCTAGGTACTGATATGGTACGGTCTTATAGGTAGGATTTTAATATAGATGATTGGAACTTGCACGTGTTAGACGTTCCGGCCTTCTTTAATGGGCAGTTTAAGACCGAACTGCAAGAAAACTTGGATGGCTTAAACCTTTGTGTCCTGGCAGTACTTTAAGTGTCAGGATGTTTAAAGTGTAATGCTTCTTTAGTGCAAGAGACATTCCTTCAGGTACTCGCTAGGGTACGTACCAAAATGATCTATTATTGGTGCTTATGATCATTAACAATCCAATCAATTCATGCATTCACTTGATTGAACCTTGCCACATCACCTTACTTAGAGACGATTATTTGGAGTTAAGCTTACAATGCTGCGTATGGAATGATGCAGTTACCGTATATCAATCATTGCGTTCTCTTCAAAATCCTATCAACATTACTCACTCGTTACTAAAACCCAAAACTTGGGCTGAAGTCCCGTTACTTCAACAACCCCACTTGATTTAAACAAGTTCTTGGGACGAAACTTAACGTAAATTGTGTGCAAGTGTGAAACATACGGTGAGACCACCGAAGCGCGTTACCTTTTCTAGTGCAGTTACTTATTGGTATTCCTTTTACCTACTCAACTGGTTAATTTGACATTTGCGATTTTTGCTAAATATACTGTTTCATTGTTATTCCATGTGGAAAAGTTGGCTAATGTAGTAAAATATTAGGAACAAGTTCTGTGGTTATTTTTATACAGAGAGATAAATACTTAAGAAAACAGTATATTACTGGATTTAGCGGAAATCTGATGACACGCAGAATTAGATCCAAAATAACACAGGTGTTTCATGCTCTCCTATAATGAAAAATGAAATTGTTTTCAAGTTAGCAGGTAGGTGACATGGGTGTCAGAAAAATAAAAGTACGTAACTATGCGTGGATTTTTCGGACACTAATCCTATTAATTTTATAATATGTTTTCTTTATTTATGATCAACTTATTCCCATGGATTGTTTAGTTCACAAATTTCCTTCATTAGTTCCACAAGTGGAATATGTGGTTTGCATCTTGAGTCAAATAACCGAAGTTAACCGAGAAAGAAAAAGTTATGCAAAATTATTTATTCCATATATAGTATCAACCTATTAGTACAAAATTATTCTACTGGGTAGCTCTGTCGGAACTAAGCTTGGTATGGCCTATCATCAATCTCTTATCAAGAGCGAAGAGTACACTTATGAGGAAGGCATGCGTCATTATGTTGAATGATAAGGTATGATACAATAGACAAATGAGCATTGAGGAAGATGGCGAGAATATGGTGGGTGGTGTCCCACGAAACAATGGTTTATGTACATACTAAATCTTACATACTGCTGAGTAATTAGGTATTAGGTGGCGTAGACAAATCAAAAAGGATCTAGTTGTTTCTCACGTAAGATTTTATTTAGTTTATACATTGAGTTAATCGGCTACTGTGGTTTAGCAATAACCAAATACAAACTATATGGGAAAAGTTCCTGTTGATGTTATTTTAGTTGTTAATTGGAAACTAAGCGAGTTAGAATCGTGCTATTTTACTTATAATTTCAGTCTGCCAAAACTATAAGTCAGTCACTTCTATTTTAAAATTTCCTAGAAGAAATAGCGTAGACGAAACCTGACATTTTATATATGAAGTGCCGAAGTATTACATTGTGCGAATTGATAGATAGCAGCAACGTAAACAAAAATGTCTTAACAAAGGAAAGGACAGTGAATTTAGATGGGCATTCACCGTCATTTGTGACTGGATGCAGTTCCACCGATGGTCTTGCCTTGACTTTACTGAATATCTGAACTGGTCCAATAATGAAAGCAAGGTTTACTAATCATAATAATACAAATAATAAGGTATGCTTCTAGCTGCGAGAAACTGTGCGTGCAGAATCACAGAACAATTGGTAACACGTATTCATGCTGCTTCTTAAGTAATGTGCATAAGTGGAATATTGGGGTATGCTTTTCATGTAGTTTTGCCCTGGTGGATGGTTGAGGTGTAAAGTCTAGCTTTAGAAACACTGGAGTCTACAAGCCCGTGGCTTCCTCTTAGAATAGCTCATCGAGAAATTTGTCTCCTACCACCCAAACCTTATGGTCAAATAGAATTTTTAAATCTGTATTGAAGAATACAGCTTGCTTCCGTACGGCTTATTTTGTTGAGGTGGCAATGTTGTGGTGTCAAGCGCATGTAGAGCAACGTTTTCAGTTGTTCACAGAATCTGAGACATATAGGCCTATGGGCTGAGCTCACTTGCAGAGGATGAAGTCTTACAGTATGGTCCTCATTCTAGGAGGCCTCACACTGTAAATTCTTTCTGTTTTGGGACAGCGAATAATTTTTCGTAAACCTGTTTCACTTTAGTGAGAAATATGAAGCATTGATATTTTAGTTATTTCACAGGCAACATATTTCCAGCCATTATTTTTGGCTGTTTTTTAATATCACCAAAATATGCAAAGACATCCATGCGATTGCAAAAATGAAAAAAACTTTTTTAAGCTTAAAAGCACTGTATGTTTTACTGATAGATATTATCAGACAAATAGTAAAATATATCATCATACCCTTGATAATTATTTAACGTTGTAAAAACGGCGTCTTCTCAAAGTGTTTGTCTTAGAAACCATTTAATATCGTTATATTATTGCCCAATTTGTGCAAAACATGAGCACAATATACTGAAAATTGATCAACTTACGGCTAACTGACCCGCATTTTTGACTTTACGAGGGAATGAATTATTGCATCTTGAAAAACTACATTTGCTTTTTGTTCATTTTAAATCGTAATAAGTAATAGTATATGAATAAAAAACTTTTATTTTCTTTTATAAGTAACTGCTTTATCTGCAGTCAAAATGTTTAATAAGCTTTTAAAACGGTACTCGTTATTGTCAAAATCTTTGTTAAAACACATTAATAGGCACACCACCAATTTTCGATCATTACGAGGTTTCACAAGCAAAGCAGTTTCTTCACGTTTCTAACATACACTTGTCGCTAATACTGCGTAACATTGAGTTCGATAAAGAACTAGCAAGCGATTACATGCAGGAATGAAAACTCGTTCATGGATTTCATTTCGGTGGAAAATAAGTTATGTACAGTTGGATATAATCCTAACGTTAAATGCAATATATATATGTTGTTACGTATTAGACGTAAGTAGTGCTAGTCCTTGCAAAATGTTTACGTTTCCGTGCAACATATTTAGCAACCATAAATTGTGACAGAAACAAAATTTGTTGCAACGAACCTGGCCGTTGGATGCAAAACCCTACTGGTTTTGGCTGTCGAGCGATTAAAGTGGCATGATTTTATTTTATCTGGATATTACATTTGATTATGAATGGTCATTCGAATAGCAAGATTGTCTGAGTGGCTGTCTCCCATCTACAATTGATACCTGGTGGAGATAACGCACTTATTTGAACCACTTCCACTCGTCTTAAATAACTACGTCAACCAGTTGCGACTACTTTTGTTGGCCAAATAATCGTGGTATATGATTACATGCATCAAGTGACAACTTAAAACTCACCATTTTGTCTTAATAGTGTCATGTGTAGACAAATAAGGCGGGGAGAGTATCGTTTGTGTTAAAGACGAAGGATGAAATAATGTTGATTGAAGCTACATTCATACAAACCCTGCTGAATTTGTGCTAAGAAGTATGCAATTAAAAAATACTTTTATTCGCTTAACAATTACTGCGCAGCTGCAAGTAGTAATCGATTAGAATGTCATTAATTAACCAATTTTCGACAATTGTCAAGCAAAGCAAAATAATTAATGCTCTGTTATCAACGAAGAAACACATACTTTGTAATTAGGCACTAACTTGATATGGTTAACTAGGCTTAATCCTAAATTTGACCTAGCTGCCTCTAGTAACCGGATTGGTGTTAAGAGAGAGGTGTCATATCCGTTTCGTCCACACCACTGCTTACAACAGTTTGATCACAAATGTTGTGCTCGTGCCACTTTTAGTTTAACAAAAGTAAAAGAGCGAATCTTTATTTTTATCAAAGACTGCGTTCTGAGTAGCCTGTGCATTGTGCGAATTTCGGACGGTTTAAAGCACTCGGGGATATCTATAGCCTTCAAAATACATTAGGCTGGTGTTTCCATGCATGTGTTATTAGTTTTGTTAACGGAAGCTCAAGTATCATCTCCTTCACTAAGAGCAAATGCAACCTTCCTTTATTTGAAAACGGGACGAGCTGCTTTATGGTTTAAAAAAATTAATCTGCCTTATACTTAATTACTGATTACGTTTGTCTCTTGTAAATGGCAAAGGATTTTCCCGCGGTCAAACAAAGAAGGTTCTATTGATCTTGTCATTCTGAAATGTCACCATCAGAATAAGTTCGCTCTAAAAAATAGAAATTCACATTGACTCAATGCAATTAGAAATGACTGACAATGTAGTGGCTTTTGCCTACTTTTGTAACCCTTTGTAATGCACTGATACTTTGAGTTTTACTATTTAGGAGGGTCGCTCACGTTTATTTTGGTAAGGTTGAATTATTCCAACCATTTTATTGCGTTTCAAGCTACATTTCCATAAAAGAATATTTTTGACAATTCTTTGTGGCGTTTAAATGGCTTATTGATTTGGTGCTTTGCACAAGTTTTGTGACGCACGGCGCTTGATCCAACAAATAGCAGAATGTTGTCCAGTAACACTGTAGCCGCGCACAGTAAGAAGTATCAAAGGCTATATTTTTCCCGTGATCGTCGCATACTACGAACGCAGGCGGTGAACCCGTGGCCCCATCGAACGGCCAAACCGCTTTGCATTGTGAGCATTATGATCACCATCGATTGCAGAGCCGAATCAACAGCTAACGCAGTCTGTTTAGACTTGACCAACCCTAGCCCAGCTATCTTAGCCTATTGCAATTGTAACAATTTTGTTTTTGTATCACCTAATAAGAACTCCGGAAAATATACTTATTCACCAATTTGAATAACTAATAATTTATGTCAAGGCAAAATGTGAAAACAAAGAAGAATTAATCCACCATTTCCTTGAAGTTTGAACAAAGAATGCATGAATTCCTCGTGGCAACCTAATACTCTATAAAATCTAATCACGGAATTCACCTCGTACTAGATGGCGATTGTATGAGTGTGTGTATCATCATCTCAGAGTAGAATTTTATTCACCATTGCATGAAATTCTTCCTCTGAAGAGCAGCTGCAAATGCGAGCATGTATAGAGTAACCATGCGACCGTGTTTGACCCAAGAAATGTGACCAGAGGATATTCTCTCACAAATTTTGCTAAGATGAATCAGCGCAGCTGTTTGCCAGTTACCATTTCTTCCTCTTAGCTTAATTGTTTGACTGCACATAAGGCACAGGCAGCTGAAAAGATCTGGCTGTCAATCCAAAGTTTGTGTGAAAACTGACATCTCATTAACCCAGTCGCATGGTGTTAGGAGATGTTGACTTGCCAATCAATATTGCTGGTTTAAAAGTTAGCGTTAACTAATGGTAGGTACAGTCCCCGAAAATTTACAACCTCAAATAAATCATATTTTGGGTTTTATTTACTGATGGTTATTCTTCAGCAATTAGATTGAATAAAAGATGACATTTATGAAGGGTTCATTTAAATATTTCCACTAATGCGATCGATGGTGCGAGAGTTGGAACGAATGGTACGTCGCAAATTTAACCAAAACTTGAATAGATAAGCAGAGCATGGATAAATATTTAATTTCTATAAGCATTTGTACACCTAAATTTGAATTTGTAACTTTAATTCATAATACCATGCAATTAGCTGCGAGTTAGATTGACGTAATTTGCCCTTAAACGTTGCGCATAATTAATCAGAGGAGTCTTCATAGCTTATTCTTATGCGACACGACTGTAATGACACTGTCGATTTGGCAGCTAAAGGGAACATCTGCTTTGCTACTGTCTTTTGCTATTTAGAAAGAAATGGATGAACTTGTAGGTACCTGGGCAAAACGCTCTGAGTAAATTGTGCGCGCGCTAAATCAATGATTTCTCCGGAAGAGATATTTTAGAGTAATCATTATTGTGGATCCGGCCTCATGATATATTTGTTCATCGAGTAGGATGCAAATGTCACATGAAGTTGGTAAATATAAAGCACAATCTTCCTTTGCAGTTTTCATTAGTAAAAGTAGCGGTTCTGCCTTGTAGAACAACAATTATTTCTTGGGAAATTATGTATACGAATCATTCGCTTCTAGCCACAAGCGGCGGCTAAAGACGGTATTTCAGATTTCTGGACGGAATTTCATGGATAATGCGTTCGTGTTTCTACTGCTTTCCAAATACACTGTAATAACCGAAGGTCAGTTGCGTATACTTATTCTTTCATCGTTGTACAAACAGTCCTAGTAAAACATACGTTATTTAGACATTCATTACCAATGTTGCTAGGACACTTCACTTAGGTAAGCTATCAGGCGTTTACGAACATTCTGAATACCGTTATCCTTTGAATAGCATAGAGTACGGTAAAGTGGTTGCGACGGATTACTTAATTGGGATTTACATAGTGAAACACTGCGATGGACACTTTGTATTTATGACCGCGTGTTATGCTGTTGTGTTAACGGCTGATAGCCAGGTTGTCTAAGGGTTTCTACCTCTGGGTTTTATTGATGTTGCTGTGACAAGTACAGCAAATTTACAAACAGTCCGCCACCATTTCCAGCGTAAATAAAGCATTGTGATAGTGTATGATTCCTGTGTTAGTTAAAGTCGGGTCTATAGGGCATGTTAGCTACTCGAAGTGTTACAGGTGTGTTTAAGGTCGCGCTTGTATGCCAAACACAACAACGCTTTATTTACGTATGAACCATTAACATAAAAATGGGGGTACAATATTTTCTTTAATCTTTACTGTGAAGTTACTGTAAAGTCAAATGTCACAACTTCAGTCTCCAATTGGTTTAACCGGCGAGATGGACACTCGAGCTAGGTTTCTGCTAAGATGATTTATGATGATGAAACCACTAAATAACTGTAGTAAGGTTAACGAATCAAACATAACTACACAGCTAGTAGGTGCCGCGTACTTCCCGAATGCTAAGATTTGTGCAGTTTTCAAAATTAAAAATTTAATCCTAGGCAACTCATGATTATAGCGGATTTAGTAATGTACAACTGCGTTTTTAAAGCATTACTGGGAACAATATGTCTGAGTCTGATGAAGTACTATTTTCCCCTTGGATTCGGTGGAACAAATATGTCGTAGTGTGGAATATATTTAGCGCTTGTAATTGAAATCTAGCCGAGGAAAGCAGCTTACCTGGTTGCTAGATAGCGTGCACGTTCATCTTATTTTCCGACCAATAGGCGTTAAGAAAACAATCTATACTTTTTAATCGCTAAAATGCGAATGCATTTATGTCCGTCTCCTGATCATTTCACCTCATGTTAACACTAAAGCAATAACAATGAGTAGTTTGGATTAATTTCTTTTGTTTGAGACTGATCAGCAAGTGTTTTCTGAAACAGAATAAATTTAACGGCTTTATGGTGCGTTGTAACCTGTGTGGCCTTTGAGACTACAGACTACCCTTTTCAAGTTTACCGAATTTATTTTCACGTCAGTGCAAGATAAGCTTTATGTATGTAAATAGTTGCATTTTTAGCGCTTCACACTATCAACTGCGAGTGAAGTAACATGACGTCCACAATATTTTATAAACGCATAAGGAAAAGAGTGCACTGGTGTCCCTCGTGTAAAAGGACACGCATTAATAAGAAAAACAAAAGCAGTTGTCAAATTATTCCTAGCAGATATATCTATATCCATATTAGATACAGTAACCGTGATGTTCAGTGAAAAGGTAACGGTCGATTTAAATACCTCGACATGGGAGGTAATATATACGTAAATACTCGCATATTTTTACACTGGAAAATTATGTGCACCTCTTCCTTACGTCAGGTTTTGCGCTGAGTTAATGCTCCTTCTTCCTGCATGTGCGTATGCAATATATTCGACACTTTGTTATTTCTGCACGATTAAGTCCTTGCTCTATCGTTAGACGCCTAAGTTATAATAAAGAAATATACGTTTTATTCCTCGACAGTGGGAGGCCCATACCTCATAGAGTGGTCTGATCAATTTGCACAACCTGATCGCATGAAATGGTTACTTTTACTTGCTTTGTACAAAGATTCCGATATGGGTTATTTTTGAAGTGATTAACAGTTTGAAAATATTAGGGCCATTAATAAACGAGGAACAATGACAAATGTAGATTTAACCGAAAGTGCAAGTAAAGTTATAAAACTATCCATGGAACTGTCCTTAGTATTTCTCTTGATTTACCAACGCTTATTGCAGTCATACTACGGCATAGGTTAAAAGTTTACCTTTTACTCAGAATGAAAAAGAAAGCCATTTTGAATTCCTTTACGTTGAAATCAGTATATTTGTATTCGGAAGAAATGCCAAAGCAGCCAACTGGCTATTGGAATATTCCCCTTGGAGCATTATTACCGCCATCTCGGTACCATCTACTATCCAAGTCCGCTTTCCCAAGACCGAAGTATCAGCTTTGCGGCTATCCATAAAGCAACCATGTCCGATCTGTCTGCCAGCGCTACGCAATCATTCGTTTGTCCATTATTCAAACACCCTTTGTCCACAAGTAGATTAAACCTCTACGACACCTGTTCGGGCTTACTCTTTGTGAATGCATGGCCGGCACAAACCGAAACCATCACGGTCACTCGTTGCATGGGTCTCGGTGGCGCAATATAAGTGACGGTGTCAATTCGCTAATTGACTGAAGGCGTCGTCGTCATCTGTCAGTATATTGGTGAGAACGGTGATTTTTACCCACATTGAATACTTCGGAAAGATACTGTAGTGACAGTACCGAGCAGTTACTTGAGATTTGTCATTACTGCATTTTCGGCTTCCTTTGATTAGCATGGTTGTTTCATCACTGCTTCGTTTTCGTTTGTCGCACTACTGGACAATCAAGCGAATATGTTGTTTACAATAAGCAACAGGTTTTATCTTTTGCAGATGTCCTCTCAGAAAAGGAAACAGCATGTACGAGGAAAAGCTACGCTGGACAAAGTGAAGGCGTTTTCTGAGGAATACTAGGTCCATAACGCTGATAAAAGACTACTGTTTCGTTTATCCTGTGAAGTAACTGTGCATCTATCACAAAAGTTAAATGTGGTCGACCACATTCTCGACCAGAAGTATCTTCAGACGAAAGCTTACAAGGAGCAGCATTCAGCTAGATTTGTTTTCAACGGGGCACCAACTCCGGAAAGCTCGACAAGTAAGTATTGTTAGTTCGCACGCCGCTGTGAATGATGCCCAAGAAACACACCACACAGTGATATCTGACATTCTAATTTATTTGGTAGTTGAGAGTATTTCTCTAGAGAATCTCGACGACTTCCATCTGAGGAAATATATTCATGGACTAGTAAGAAATGCTTTAAGCATAGCCGGATCTGACGCACTACGTCTAAAAGTTCTCCAGCTCTACGGGTAACACCAACGGGTATCAAAAGAGATGTTCTCTGATACCTTTGTCAGTGTTATAACAGACGAAACAACTGATCACGAAAAGATGGAACCACAAACCCTGTTATGCGCACCATTGAAGCCCAACAAGGACAGTCACCGCGTGTAGTCTATCGACACCGTCAATATGGAGAGTGTCAGTTCTGCCATAGTTGGAGCGGCGATTCTGCGCACCTTGACAGTGATGGGTATAAAGTTCAGTCGAGTGTCGGCCTTCGTGTCCGATGGCGCTGGTTATATGATAGCATGCTCGTTCGTGAGGATAAAGTTCACATTAGATTTGTTGCCCAGTACATCAACCTAATTGGAGAGACCATTCGCAAACTCACTGTGGAAGTCGATAAATTTACTGCAGAAATGAAAAGAGCCTTTCGTCTTTCAGGAAGAAAGAGTCGTCTGTAGATGGAGTGTCTAGCACAGGACAGCATGCGTAACACAACTGGCCCACTTACATCAGTCATCACCCGCTGAAAAATCTGGCTAGAAGCTGTCTCGCATCAAAGCAGGTATTTCCATCATTATTCAGTCATGCTACAAACTGTACAACATGAGCGGAGACACAGTGTTTGTGTACTGGTGGATATTCGAACCAAGGAAACTACACAGAAAGCTTTGAGATGGCAACTGCGTTGTATTACGACAGTTGGAAAGAACATCATCTATCACCAGAAGAATGCCAAATCACAGTCTACGGTTACCCACACAAATTTACACCGACATCTTTGATTTATCTAAGTCGTTGAAAACTACCGCTGAAGAAAACTGGCTGCAACAGCAGCAGGCAGAAAGACTCATCGTTAGTGCGTCCAGCGAAATCCAAACTGATATGCAACTCTGCTTAACCCGAACTGCCATAAACCCCAGGAGTTACTGACATTGCAGGCTAACTGGCCGTTTTCGAAAGCCAATAAAATACTCGACTAATAAAATACTCAACCAGCTTATCATATTGCTCCATGATCCATGCAACCATGCTGAAGTTCCAGGCCTGGTTAGCTGCCCAGTTCTGGCGGCCAAGTGGTTAATCTACAGAAAAGTGGTAGAAGAATTTAAAAAAGAGAAGTCTAAAGATGCGCTGGCCTAATTGTGCAAAATGCATAAAAAGATCGCACAACTGGCATACATCGCCTGCCCTTATCTGTGTATTCCCACGATTGCGATAAACGCTGAAGGCCGCTTTAGTGCCGAAAAGATGTGTCTGACATGCATCACAACATTCTAGACAATATCAAGAAGAGTCTTGGTGAGCTTTATTTTAATTCCACTGTTTAGAATCATAAGTGAAATGTATGTAGTGGACCAAGGTGTCTTGATTTCTCTTTATTTTCGTTTTGCAGTGCAATCGCGGCATTTAATGTTTGTAACTCAGAATTTGCTCGGAATTTTTGAGTTCAATCGCGGAAAGCCCATTTCAGCATCGTGGAAATTTCAGGTCTTTAATGATAATTCAGCATTTTACGTTGATTGAACATGAAACGTCTTACATTTAATGAGCTTGACTTCTCATCGCTGAAACTCGGCTCTTGGGATAATGGAAATATCGAGAATTATTCATTGACACCTTTAGGGACGGAGTAATATCTCAGTGCGGTAGCACGGAAAGCGGAAAATCAAGCTGTGTTACAATGTGACTTAGACTGTCCATTTGAATGATCAAAGCTAAATCTACTTTCGTTTAATACGGACAAGTGCAAAATCGTGCATGCCCGCCACAAAATTACATCCGCACATAAGCTTGAAGACGGTATGCTGAACGCGACCTCACAACAGCGACACCTTGGGTCGGTAATTCAAGACGACATCGGCTGTTCGGCGTAGTCCTTGAAGGCGTCCAAAACTGCGAACCAACATGTTGGCCTGTTACGGAGGGCACTCGGATTGTTTATTCGTATTATACCGTTGTTCCACTGTTCCACTTTTCCATCTCTGTAAACGTGCATGTTAAAACAAACCTTTGACTACTTTTGTGCCAAATAGATCGAATATTATTGTTACATCGATGTTAGAGTAGATTACAATTTATTTCATACATGATTTTGCAAGTAACAAAAATATTAAAGCCAAGCATAATTTTTCTCATATTCTTTCACAAGTTTAAAGTTCTGAGTGCAGGATAAGTGCTCTGTTCGGTGGTAGGTTCGCCACACATGTAACTTCAACACCGATATCAGTGACAAGTGCTTCAGGAAATGTGGTTGCAATTAATTATAGCAAAATTCCCTATTCAAGAGTACATCAATGTATTTATTGCATGATTTTATACAGAATTTACGTCATTCGCTGTAAACATGTCTTGTTGCGGCTTGTTGCGGTCAACCGCTTCCAGTAAGTCCTATTATTTCTGAGTTACTGTTCTAAAAGACCGACTATTATTTCTATACGTGAACGGCTCCAAGTATGATTGTACAATTGTTACTGAACTCTAAAAGCAAAGTCATCTTCCGGAAATTACCACATGCAACTGGCTACAGAAATTACACTGCTTTGAATCTCCTTTGAAATTTTGTGGCTCAGTGCTTATTATTCGCTCACGGCGGAATCTGGGGCGGTGGGATTTTTGGAATAACAACGAACATATAGGCACTTGTCAGCCTACTATACATAGTTAATTTACTTCTTAATACTGAGCTTACAATCTCACCTTTTAATATCCCGCTAAGTTTGCACATAATTAGCGACTGGTTGTGTTTACATTTATCATGGGAATCAGGCATTGCTACACCCAAAACTTTGCGAGTAAGTCCAGTACCAGATTTAAATGATTAAGACAGTTATCTAATCCTTTCACTCAGGTCCACACAATTCAGCTAGTGTTAAATCTATTATCTCCAAGCTCCCATTATAGAAAGTCGCACCATAATTTTGGAAACATACAGACGACGGATAGAACGGCCTCATAAAGTCTTCAAAAGTGTTTTCCCGAAAGCACGTTAAGCAAACTTTTCATGAAGCCCCAACGAAGTCGATGCCAGTAACCTCAACTTGATTCGCTTCGGCTAAAAAGATTACATTACATTACATTAAGTAGCTTTGAGTAAATCAGAGATATTACTTTACAGCTTACTTCACGAAGTCACCTTGCAATTTATTGATTGTTTGTGGCAATACACATGGGTTTTACGTTATATATCCTCCAAATTTTGAGGACAAACACTGGACGGTCTGCTCATACAATCGGAACTCGCTGGTAAGTGCAAATTCAGCTCCAAAGCACCGACTACGTAGGCCACTTCGTAAGACATTTCATTACGGGCATAACAGAAAGCAAAGGACATACGTATCCTGTGAAAACGGATACCAATCAGAGTCAGGTTGTGTGGGAAAGCATAAGCTTTACGTTATAACTCCAGTAGTAACCTTGGTCAAAGAAACTCTGTGACGTTATCATGGGAGAAACCGCATGATGAACTTTGCCAGAATGGACCCTATTTCGTAACATGTTAAAAATGTGAAAGAAGTTTGTGATGCTCTGAAGGACTATAATGTCTTCGAAGGGCACCGACTCGTTATACTAAGCTCCCTAGAACGCAATGTTATGTGAATCGCAACACGCGGGGACAAATGGCATTTTAATGAAATCTCACACCGAGTGACCGAGAAACCTTTTCTTCACAGGCCCCTTTTAAAGCACATTCATACAAACTGCTTACATTGTCATAAGCAAGTGCAAAAGGAGGCAACCACACGACTGTCTAGTACTCATGTAAGTAGAGAATATTATTTGTATAAAAAAGTAAGCCTTGCCAACTATTGACGTAGCTCTTGGCACGAAAGAAAATGTATATGCTATTACTGATAATGTGTCACGTGTAACTGCATTTGGTGTCGTTCAGATAACGAATAATGAGGGTAATAACCAACCGTCCCATTTGGGTTGAAATGTACGCATTATAGCAAACATTTGTTCAGTTACCCACTCCGTTTACCTTAACCCTGTATGTATTCACAAGATTGTAAGAATAAGTAGTTACACGCTAAAGTTTATTAGTATTTGCTTTGTGGATTAGCTTCGGTACCGTAGGAATAGTTCACCATGAACAACAATTTATCAAGGGGAAGAAAGCATGTGCTTAACAAGTCCCGTAGGATGGATGGAGTAAAAATTAAAATTTGAAGGATCATCGAAAAAGTAAACGCTTATTTCGAGCGTCCACCGAGTTAAATGCACTACTAAGTGGGAATGAGATGTTCACCTGCAAAATAATATAGAAAGCTATTGTAGTTCAGTAAGTTCTTTAAGAAATAAAATCAGGAAACTACAACGCTCACTCGTTTGTTTCCTCCTTTGACAGATGTGGGATGTTTGTCCAGTTTAGCTACATCCAGGCTAAGCACATCGACACTTCTGCATGTATCCTAACCGCCAAGTTGCAGAGAGGATGGTTAAGCACATGGTTAGGTTTGCCTTGTTTGGTCTTCCAAGTGGAACGGACTCTATCAAGTAATGCAAGTTTGAAAGCTTTTCATCAAGACGTTTTTCAAAAAGCATTAATGTAGTGGCAAGGATAACATGAGTCAGAAGGGCTTTCCAGGCAAGGGACACACCGAGGGAGAAACGTTTTTGTCGACAATCAAGCCGACTGTAGTGCGTAGCCAGTTTGAGCTGATTGCCTCTCAGGTTGGTATTTTGGCTTGGCTGCAAAAGATTGCGACATGGGTGAGTTGGGTTCGTCAGTTTTAAGTAAACCATGATTAGGTCTCCTCAATGACGTCGATTTTTGCCATTGTATAATCTCAGAGACTGCAGTTTGTGTTGATAGGCGTGATGGAAGAATCCCCTAACGAATTTGGTCACTCTACGTTGCGGAGCTTCAAGTGCATCGTAGTAGCGCCTGCGCCAGGGAAGCCAGAGCTGGATCGCATATTCCACATAAGGCCTCAAGTAGGTGTCTAGGATTTGCGGGAAGATAAATGGCTCAAAGTTCCCGAAAGCTCTCCATGAGAGTCCAGTATATTTAGTGGCTTTTTGTGCTGACTTTTCAACATGTCTCAAGCAACCAAGGTTGTACTGCACGATCACCCCGAGGTCATTTTCTTGGGAAGCACGTTATAACTGGTGGTCTCCAAGTCGATATTCATAAATAGGCTGATGGCGTATGCTTACGACTTTGCACTTGATCACGGTAAACTGGAGTCGGTTGTCAGATGACCATGCATATGCCCTGTCTAGATCGCTCTGTAAAACAATGTGATCATCCTATGTCCTGATGTTATGCCAACTTTTTATATCATCTGCAAATATTAATACATTCCACTGCAGTACACTGGCAAGATCTTTACTGAATTTGAGGAATAAAGATGGTCCCAGTACCGATCCTTGAGACACGCCACACTAGATGTCAACTGGGTCGAAAATGGAGCTGCGGACTCACAATCAGTTGACGTTGAGCGTGGATGTTGCTGATCCAACCGAGTATAGGGCCACCGATTCCATAGCTTCAAAATTTGTGAAGGAGAATGCGGTGGTCCAAACGATCAGACGCTTTCGCGTAGTCCGGGTAGACAATGTCGAGTTCCTCTCTGGCATCGGCTGCTTGCTCGGGCTAGCAGCGGGTTTGTAGTGCAGAATCGATTTCGGCGGATTCCGTGTTGCTGTGACAATAGGATGTTGTTGCTCTCAAGATATCCCATGAGCGCCTCTGCAATTAAACGTTCCATTACTTTGGGTAAAACAGGGAGGGGAGTGGCTGGACGGTAGTTCAAGAGCTCCGAACGATTACCACTATTGTAAATAGGAGTGATTGCTCCATGTTTCCACATTGTCAGAACCTACCTTTTGTCGAGACATAGTTGCAAGTACCGAGCTAGTGGTTCGGCGAGGGTCATAGCCGCTGTCTTCAACGCCTTCGGTTTGATGCCTTCCACGTCAGGTGAGTTATGTACGTGCAATGATATTAACCTTTTCATCGCATTGGCTGTCGTGATAGGTACCTGCTTTAACCTTGGTGCTGATGGAAGCTGTATCAACAGCGAATGAAATGATGATTCACTCCAGAAAGTATGGATTAAGTGTTGGCGAAGCACGTTGGTTGAATCATGTGCGGTTTGCGCATGACCATCTGTTGCACGTAAAACCGGGATCCCGCGCTGCACTCTGCGGAGCTTCCTGAAGTGTTTATGCATCAATTTGGGATTTTTAATGAATCGCGCTGCTGAGATCTGTTTATGCTGTAGTTTGTCTTCGCTGATCAACTTGACACAGTGGTTTTGTTGAGTTGCGTAAGCACCCCAGGTCAGGTTATTTGGACAGACTTTGTAAGCGCGCCAAGCTGAATCCCTTAATGCCATTCACTTTCTAGTGCGGCTCCTCAGGATCTAATTCACTTGCTTCGGGCGAAGGACTTTGTTTTCTGACGCATTTGCCACTACTCAGTGAATCGAGTGACGTACAAGATCCAGGCGACATTGGACGGCTTCTCCGCCAGGAAGGACCAGTCATTTTCTTGAACGAAGTTGGGCAGTTTATCGTAATTTGTAGCGGCTAGGTTTCCACGTTGTTCTCACTGATGTACTTCGAGCCACAAATGTAAAGAAAACGAAATATCGCGTGCTCGCTACGGCTGAGTGGTGCATCTATGGTCACGGTGTCCATCATTAGTTCCTCGTTGGAGAGCACAAGGTCCAAAACAGCGGGTGTGTCACCTGTTCGGAATCGCGTGGGAGAGGTCCCATGTTGGTATTGAGGCACATCGGCGACCACCTCTTGCCACTCTGCCCTGAATTGTTCGCAATGCGATGCTGGAATTTCGATTGAGTGCAGGCTGAATTCCCTCACCAGAAGGACGTGGCTGTATGGTCGTGCCAGGACTCGTTTCATCGCAGAAGATAGGCATTGATCCATTTCCAAGGTGGACATTGGAGGGCGGTAAACTATTGTTATTTAACACACCTCACAACGTCTAAGGTGCATAGGACACCAAAGACCGTCGACGACTCGCGTTTCTGCGTCCTCAGTGACATCAACATGCAGGTCAAATCGAGCATACAGGAGCAATACCCTTCATCTGCTAAGTCGATTTTTCGTATGGAATTCATGCCGAGTAGTGTAATCTTAGCACTCGTGATCTCCGTGTTCAGTCATGTTTCGTTGACCATAACTAGGCCCCCAGACATGGCGACCTGTTGATTTCGAAGTTTGGTTAGCTTGCTGAGAAGACCTTGTGCATTGCTACACAAGCAGGTGAGGGCATCGGTGATCAGAAGCGTGTGTGTGAATGCTGGTTTCCGGTGATGGTCTATGCCGACCCATGCTGGGTCAGCTGCCGATCGTCCTTTTGTAAAACCGAATCCGCAGGCGTTAGAGCCAGTTCAGGTAGTTGTGTAGAGTTCTCAGCGCCCACATGATGGTGACTATCCTCTCCTCCTTCAGCTGCTGGTGTGTTTTGGCACTGTTTCCGTTCTGATCTACGCGGTGACTGAATTGTATTGGTATGTTGCTTGCTCAGAGTTACATTTTTTATCTGTGGCCCGGTGCCTATTGCATTTATACGTGTTTCGGATGGCAGAATTTTGCGGTTTCTGTGCCACATTTTGATCATATGTTCTGCCGTCAGTTCGGAGTGCAATGATGCTTTCATCACTCGGTTAGTTGATAGCGGTCACCTTGACCTCAAGATAACGATAACAATTTTGAGTGAGATCACTCCACGAATAAAAGGCCATTCATCCCAGTCATGCGATTTGGTCTGTAGATCGCTTAATATCTGGAGCTCGGGGACCCTGTGAACAAGGATAGATTTTGTTGTCTTGTTGTTTACGGAAGTCATCCGGATTTTGTTTGCGTTTCTGGAGTCTGCTCCAAAGAACATCTAAAATATTCGAACAGTGCATGTGGTTGTACGGAGGCGAGTGGCTGACAAGAGAACTGCCTCTACATCATTACCTGACTGAATTGTTTCCTGGAGTAACCGCGGTTCACCGTAGTGTAGGGAGTTGGCTTGACGGACGAAACACATCATACTGACTAGTTTGCTTTGAACCCCTATTAGTTGACACGGGGAGTCCCTCAGATTTTGTCGTCTGGTATCTTATCTTTTATGGAGTTCGCCCGGGATTAAGTCACATTAGTTCATATAACAGTTAGAGGTTTATGGTAGTTTTCTTGTTCTCCTTTTTGGAGAGCAAAGTGGCTGAATTCTTCGGTTGGATAAATGATGGGGCCTTGAGTCCCTTAGTGGTACTGGCAGTAGGAACTCCTTTGACCGCGGGTGGGTTTGTAATGGAAGGTGCCTCTGTCAAATGGGTAGCAACCGTGGACGCGTAGGTTGTCGGCCCTCTAACGGTGTTTAGTGTGGTGTGGTATTCTGTTGAGGAATAAGTGGCGAACGTATCGTTATGAGGAGACGCTAGTGTCGCAGTGGCGAACTCTAGATTGTTACATTGTGCTGAACTAAGGCTTGGTGTTCAGCGTCAAGCTCCAGACACTTAATCGTCTGGTTCATGTGGGACAGCTTCCACGGCTGCTGCCTGTTTTACAATCTTTTTCAGCTTATAGTACTTCGGCTCTAACACATTAATACATCTGACGAGTGGAGGAGACGTACACACAGTGCAGAACCAGAGAGAATCAGTCGTACTATAAAGGTTTATTTTATCTGGCTGAGACTAAGGCGAGCACATCCAGAATGGCAGCATTTTCGGCAGTTTCTGTATTTTATTCTAAATCGCACAAGTTGTTTACAACTGTCTACCCCACAGGTAACCTTTATTTCGGAAGCTTGGAACTTCATCCAACTTCATCCAAGTTCATCCAACCATATTACTTCCGCGTTGACAAAGCAATATTTCATGGGTTGTGCAGTACACAGTCTTTCCTTCGTGTGAAATGGAAGCAACTATCAGCTGATTGGTTCTATTTTGTCATAGCGGTCGTTAAATTTTGTTTGTTATTCCTCTCGAGAGACACGGAGCTAACTTAGCATGAGGTCAGCAATCATTTTTCGCACGCACGGCTCAGCAGGAGCTTAATGAGAAAATGCCTAACTAATGCTCTATCAACTAATGTTGGATGTATACTTGCAAAACAAACTAGAGTATTACATTGCTAAATCATGTTGTTCAATTGTGCTTTCGATGATTGCACGGCTGTATTCCATTTTCTCATATTTCGACGAGCGAAGCTTATTTTTCAGCAGAATGACTGACCCAGTTCACCCTCTGTGCAACCCTAGGAATTTGGTGATAACAATGGTAAGCCTATAATAAACAGCCAAACATCAGTAGAAAAGAAAACCCGAGCAAAGACGAAGTATTATATACTCTATCACTGTTTACCATTGTGTTATCAGCAGGGCGCTAAAGGTGCATGCATAAGCAAATAAAGTTTCACATACCTTTGCCAAGCTTAACCGTGTAGGCTCTACCAATACACAACAACTCCATCCAGCATAACTTTAAATATTATTATCATAACCTAGATGTTTCTGGCAAATACCAGTGCTTGTTAATATGTAGTCATATGAGAAAAATACAAATGAACAATGAACCATGAACAATGATTTATCACGGCATAAAAGCAAATGCTTGACACGTCCCGTAGGATGGTTGAGGTGAATATGATGAAATCAAAATATGTCTGGGTCATCTACCGAACGTCTGCCGAGATGAATAGTTTGATAAGTAACATCAGTGTAAAATTAAAATAAATTATCGAGCGTAAACGTTCAGAAAGACACTGGGGTGCAGTGATCATTGAGGTAAAGAGTGAGCAAAGTAAAATATGGTCGCTCACTTAGATCCGTTTGATACATAAATCCTGTTTTAATGCATCCTTGGCGTAATCCACAGTAGGGGAGTTTAGGTAACAAAATGTTGGGAGCTAACAGCAATATCTAGTCCTTTTTTGAAAGCATCTAAGGTAGGAGAGGATACTACTGAGTCTGGGAATGCGTTCCAGGGTTGGCAAACCCGAAGGGAAAAGTAATTCCGTCGACGCTCTAGACGGCTATATTGTTCCTTCAACTTTAAGCAGTTACCCCTGAGCTGCGTGTTGTGGCTAAGTTTCAGCAAATGGCGGCATACGTGGTTGGGGTCACTCAATATTTGATACGCTAATATGAGATCACCGCGCAGTCTTCGATAGCGCCCGCTGAAAATTCCCAGCAACTTCAGCCTTCGGTGGTAAGAGTGATAGCGCAGGCCCTTCACATTTTTTGTTGCTCTCCGTTGTGGTGCCTCTATCGCTTCTAGGTCCCGCTTCAACCAAGGTTGCCAAGCTTGGATAGCGTATTCAACATGCGGGCGCACGTAGGAATTGTGTATCATTGGGAAGATTGATGGGTCAAATCTCCCGAATGCACTTCGCAGCATGCCGACGTGCTGGTTGCCTCTTTTCGCAGCTACCTCAGCCTGTTTTGAACAGTTGAGGTCGCTCTGTACGATCACACCAAGGTCACGTTCCTGGGAGCTATTCTGCAGTTCTTTGATCCCAAGTGAATAGGTATAGTTATGACGATGGCGTAAATGTACGACGCGACATTTGTCTACATTGAACGGTAGGGCGTTTTGAAGTGACCAGTTCGACACTGTGTTAAGATCGCACTGGAGTCGCTCATGGTCTTCCGGTCCTCTGATCCTTCGCCATATCTTGATATCATCAGCGAAAAATAGGAAATCGGAAGTGATTAATTTCGCCAAATCGTTAATGAACACCAAGAATAGACGAGGTCCAAAAACCGAGCCTTGTGGTACTCCGCACGCCACATCGATTGCATCAGACAATGATTCTCGGACTCTCACCACTAACCTTCGTTCTTGTAGAAAATTGTCAATCCAACTCAGGATTGGGTCGCCAATGCCGTAATTCCGAAGCTTGTGAAGGAGAATGCGATGGTTTAAGCGATCAAATGCTTTTGAAAAGTCTAGGTAGATGACATCGACTCCTACTCCATCATCAACAGCTTCAGTCCAGCTATTACGTGCAATTAATAGGTTGGTATTACACGAATGCTTTTGACGAAGGCCATGTTGCTCTGGGGCTATTAAATTGTGGCTTTCCAGGTATTCCATCAGCGCATCTGCGACGATTGATTCCATCACTTTGGATAGTACGGGAAGTAGTGTTATTGGACGGTAGTTGGCAGGATCAGTGCGGCTACCTCCTTTATGAATAGGAGTGATGACCCCTCGCTTCCATACTGGTGGAATACGGTTCTCCTCTAGACATCGCTGATAGAAAATAGCCAGTGGTGCTGCTAGATCCCTAGCTACTGCCTGGAGAGCCTTTGGTCGGATGTTGTCAGCTCCAGGAGAACTGTGGATACGCAAGCATAACAACTTCTTCAACACAGCTTCCGCAGTGAAGGTGATGTTTTCTAAGCCAGATGGTGGAGTGGTAGGAATGAGGGGAATGTTTGTGCTCGTTGCTTCCTGGAAAGTTCGGGAGTAATGAAGCCGTAGGAGATCAGCTGCTTCCATTGCTGATCGCGTGCACCTATCAGCCGTGACTAGTGCTGAAACCCCTCGCTTTACCTTTCGAAGGCCGTTAACGTGCCTGTACAGGAGTTTGCGATTCGTGCAGAATCGCTTCATTAACTTCTGCTGATGAGTGACCTTGTCTTCGCGGAACAGCTTCACACAGAAGTTACGATGGGTCACGTATGCAGTCCAGGTTTCGGCGTTCGGGCAGTCCTGGTTATCTCGCCATGCCAAATCCCTCCGGAACATACATTTACGTGTCCTGCTCCTCAGAAATGAATTACGCTTGTTTTAGGGTGGAAGGACTTCTGCTCTGATGCGTGCGCTACCAGTGTTCTAAACGTCCTTGTAAATGTTTCCCAGGCAACATCTGGTGGGCATTCGGTTAAGAAAGTCCAAGATGTATCCTTAACAAGCTTAGACAACACATTGTAGTGTGTGACAGTATGCACTTTATCCTCCTCCTTTTCAGGGTACTCCGCATAGCAAATATAGTCAAAGAGTAGAGTAACATGATCACTACGACCCAGTGGTGTGCTTGTAATTATCCCGCTAACCATGAGTTCTTCGTTAGTGAGCACAAGATCCAGTATCGACGGCTTGTTAGCAGTTCGAAATCTGGTGGGGGAGGTTACGTGGTTGTACAGAGGGTGGCTAGCAATAAGCTCTTGCAAGCAGGCTTTAAACTGCATACCGTCGGTTGCTGGCGTTTCTATGTCATGCACGTTAAAGTCTCCCGCGATAAGAATGTGGGTGTAGGACTTGTTCAAAGCAAACTGGAAAACGTGGTTTAGTTTGGAGTCCATTTCCGGAGTTGAGTTTGGTGGGCGATAAATCACGGTTAGTAGGCATGTGTCCTTGTTTCGCAACCATAGGCGGCACCAAAGCGAATCGAGAGCTCGGATTTCCAGGTGATCGATAACCTCACATCGGAGGTTCGTTTTATAATAAATAATCACACTGCCCCCCTTCCGGTTCTATCGGTCCGAAGCAGTGACATACCGGGTAAATTGATCTCAGAATCGGTTATCTCAGGGTTTAACCATGTCTCTGTAATCACGACGAGGTCCCGCGGTTGTGAGGCATGGAGTTCTCTAAGTTCTGCCAACTTGCTTAGAAGGCCTTGGGCGTTTGTGTACATGCAAGATAGGGCCTTTGTTTTTAGGAGTTCATTGGTAGATGTCAAGTTTGTGTTCGCTTTTAAGCCGGCCGTTAGGTGGCCGGCAATTAATCGTTTTTTGGTTTATGTATTTCAGTCGTGTTGCAAGGCATTATTAAGCGTCCCTGTACAGAAGTTTCACTGGTGCTATGTTCGGTCCTCCTGTGTGCCGTGGGCGCTGTTGTGTCGGTCTCTCCGCAAGACTGTGCAGATAAGGAGTTTGCTGCGTTTGTAAGTTCCGTTGAATTGCTTCCGACTTTTGGTCGTTCGCCTGCTGCTTTTAGCCGGATCTCTGTAGGCAACCTAGCTCGAAACTTTAACCAGCTATCCAACAGAACTTGCGTCATTCCCTCCGAGTGTAGTATTACTTTAATTAGCCTTGGACCGCAGCCCTTGTAGTTAGGTGATGTCGGAATTCTTGTCAGGGATTTGGCAATAACATTGTCTACAGAGAGTGCTTCGCGGATGTAGCACCACTGCTCTCGGTCATGAGTTTGTGCATCGTGATCAGAAGAATGCAGAAGCTCAGGAACACCATGAACAAATATTGTTTTCTTGCTATCTCTATTAGCAATGCCGCGTTGGTCAACTGCTTCTTTTGGGCGATCTTTCCAAGGCAGATCAGGCAATATGCGTACTCCGCTCGGTGAGTTGCGAAGACAAACTGCTGAGAGCAGGACAGCCTCTGTCTCATCTGCTGAGTTTAGTGTTACTCGAAGAATTCGAGGTTCACCAGAGTGCACGGAGGTCGGGTGACGCGCTACGCGTTGCAGAGTTACGGGCTCAACCCGAATGTTAATTGCCTCGCAGATGGAACTCCACTGGTTGCGATCGTCTTGCAACTTGCCTTTTATTGTTCCAGATTTGGATTCGGGAACATTGGTGCACACGAGAGTTAACGCAGCGTGGTTTTGTCTAGCGAGTGTTAGCTTTATAGTTTTTGTCGGCAATTCGCGTTGTTTAGAGGACACCACTGGATTGGACGGTGAAAGCTGCCTTGCACCACGCGTGCTCGGTAGTGAAGATGGACCTATGTGTGTCCCTCCCGGTGTGTTTGTCGAGGCAATCGATGCGTAGGTTATCTGCTTGTTATCTGCACCGGATTTCCTACGGCTCTGAGCTGTCAGTGTCATGGCTGAATCTCCAACTGAAGCCTCTATGGTTGGAGAAGTGGAAGCAGACATGTTTGAGGCTTGCCCACTTATGGGAGTCAGGTGACCCAGTGGATTTAGAGTCACAGACGCTGCAGTGCGGTTGGAGCGTCTAGCTCTTTTCTTCGGTTTCGACTCAGAGCTTACTTTGGCCGGGTGAGATATTATCGTGGCCGAATTTACCTCCGGGGGAGGGATCTTAGTATTTACAAATTGCGCGATTATTTCAGTCATCCCATCGCATTTTTTCATGAGCAAAGATAAGCAGTTGACCACTGGAATGACTTGACATGTTGGGCAAAACCAAATTGTGTCAGCAACTTGGTTTGTCTGTCTCACTTCTTGGACAGATTTGCCTACACATTGCAGACAGTATGATCTAATGCAGCTAGAACAGGTGATACTGATCTTAAGCAGTTTACTGCAGTTGTCTGCGCAACATAGGCGACGTTGAACCATTGGAATGCAAAGCCTATCTTAGCGCTCACCTTGATAAGTGTACTTTGCGCTGGGGGTGACGCAGGAACAGGTCAGAACACGCGCACGAATGGATAGTTGTCCAACCGAACCAAGGTCAGGCGGAGGCAGATGGAAGTCGTAACGCGCACTGTCGGATTCAACGATCAATCGACTCGCAGTGGGACAAACACACCCACACAAAGCGGCAGCGTGTGTTAATCGGCCTGCCTTTAGAGACGATGCAGGTGGAGCGCTGATAATCGTCCCTAGGGCTGCTCAGTTGACGAGCGGAGCAAAAAGCCTGTAAGTTTGTTATGCTGCAACTTACAGGGATGGTTGCCGCGTAGTTGAGGAGTCCACAACTTCTTCTTCCGAATGAGACCAAAATCTTTTCCGAAAGACCGGTTTGATGTAGTTTTACAAGTGGAATTCGGCAAAGAATATGCCGAAAACTGGGAACTGGAGCAAGAGTGTAATCCACACAGGTTAGATCCAGGAGATGGAAAGCACAGAGTAGAGCTCGTCGAACTGGTTCGAACGAGCGCAAGCACAATATTGTGTGGGGAGAATTGGAGTCGCCACAGAGGGCAAAGCGAGAGACGAGTTAAAGTGCGGCCGCACGGTAGGGTGTCAAACGTCAGTTCAATATGTGTGTTCAGCTGCTTCCATACTGAGGCAACTCTCGCAATATGTCGAACTAAAATGTTTAAATAATCATCCGTTAAGTACACAATGTGCTACACCAATGCAAGTAAGCATTATTGCAAATGAATTGAGGAGGTCTAGAAAGGTTCCGAATAAACATTCGACCATTTTTGGTGAGTATGATTCAGTACACCTCGAGTGGATTTTGAATGGATGTGCATAACCCAAGGTAGTTGTACCCAGTAGCATGGTATTATACAATTCTATTTGTTCAGTATATTGCACGGTAGCACGAAGGTTTTTAACTAAAAGTCAGACACTGACCAAATACCCACGCAACCACACCAGTCTCCCAATCTGAATTGTCTGATGAAATAAAACTACAGGAACGTTTGACGATACACTTGACAGCATTAGGAAAAGAAAAATTATTTGATTATTTGAGATGCACGGTAAGAAGACGGAAGCTTGTAGGTGCAAGAATTTCACCTTGCCCCTTCAGTAACATTGACAATAACCCGTGTACAAATATATGTTTAACTAAGGGTGGGAACAAATAAAGATGTGGTGGAAGATGAAAGACGGAAGTTCCAAAACTATTGCAGTGCCGCGGAAGGCAGCGATCATGCAGAAGACTAAAACGCTATTAGAACTAGGAAGGACGAAAACGAGCGCAGACATCACGGAGGAAATCGGAGAACGAAACCCCAGGCCAAAAATAGAAGCAGAGAGCAACGAACGAGAAGGTGCCTGATCAAAAGGGCACTGAAAACGGATGTGTCCATAGGCCAATACATCAGACAGTAGCACCTTTGTCGTTACAATTAGAAGTAACCCCAAGCCGAATAACGCAACCGAAATCAAGCAAATCAAGAGCTTTAGAACAACTCCAGGCTGGTCCGAATGCGTGCTGCGGAAGCAAATCTAGGGGTCAGACAAGCAGCCAGGGTCATGAAATATTCCGGCTGACGAGGCACGAACGTGACATGTTATGCTTCCTTATGTATGTTGTGTTGTGGGATGGTAACATGGTCAATAAATACACGCGCGCGCACAGCTTGTGAAAACCGTGGTCGCGTGCAATACAAATTGTGCTTTTTGCCGCTTCGTTCTTGCTGCAGTGGTTCCGTGACCACGGAGGCTGAAGTTGACTTGGCTAACGCAATTTGCTGATGGTGATGAGGAAGCTTGGCTCAAAGAATTTGTAGCTACCACTGTGTGCAATGGCGTCAAAGGCAATGTCAACCTACTGAAGACCTTGAGGACGTTGTTAACCTGGAGAGCGAAAGCGTTGTACCTACTGAAGGGAACGTAAAAATCGGATGCATGTTTAGTGAGGTGAAGTCAGCTCTGTGTGTAGAATTCCGGAAGGAAGTCGATCGGCAGCAGGCGTTAGAACAGTTTCACTCGACAACTTGTCAAGAGCAAGAAGACCTGATGGTGATTTTCCAGTGGCTGAACAGACGCCTGGCGATTGGGCTCCCCGAGTTAGATGTCGCAGAGTAAGAACGATTGTTTTGAGGGCAGTTCATCCACAAGCCTCCCCACCGAACTCCAGGATAGAGGCAAATTGGCATCGATGATTGCAAGTTGAGAATGGATCACATTAGCATCATCCCCTCTCGCATAACACAAATGGGTAATATGCCTTCTGATGTGAATGAGAATGACATAGCACTCCTTGCAATTCCTTTTGGACTGATTAAGAATATAACACTATCAAGAAAACAACCAGGTTCTTAATGAAATGGAAGTACTAGAGGGTACAATGAAAGAGGTTAGACAACGCAACGAACATGAACGCTGAGATGCTTGGCGTTGTTTTCGATGCAAGCATGTAGGTCATTTTGCCCGATTGTGTACAAACAGTAATATTTATCGCTGTTTCTCCTTGTCCATGCCGAGTAAGTGGAGAGTGCTGGTCCTGGATATACATATTGAAGTGGTATATGTCCGGGCCATAGTGGACACCCAGGCGGGGGGTTTCCATTACGCGAATGGTCCATGGTGTTCCATTAACTCAGTAATCAATTGTAATGTAGACGGTTGGAGGACATCGTTTTAAGATGAACGGAGTAAAGGGATTGAAAGTTAGGAAAGGAGCAACGCCTATTAATCATTCGATGTTCGTTTTGGAAAAGGCTACGAAAACAATAGTCGGTAATTATATACTCAAGCGACTCGGAGCCAGAATCGATTTGAGAAGGGACGTGATAATTGTGAGTGACGAAGCAATCGGGATGCGCACAGGACAATCTAACCGAATGGGTATCGTGAATGTTTTACGTGATTGCCCAACTCGCAAGATACGGGAAGGGCTAAAGAGTTATAAACACTTGTTCACCGAGGTGAATAATGAATACGGATTCTGAAACTGGATAGAATACCAGATAGCATTAATCCCGGGGGGAGAGTGCAAACCAGTTTATAGAAGAATACTACAGAATACCTTGTTAAAGGTACCGAAGTAGGTAGCAGAGATGGAGACTAAAGGGAACATTAGGAGAACCAACAGCCCGTATTCATCACTGGTCCTACTGACGAAGAACGCAGACGGGACCTAACGATTCTGCTTTGATTTCAGAGTGACGGTGAAGGAGGCATTTCCGATGCCACAGATGGAAGAAATTGTCTCTAATCTTCCCAACGCAAAGCAGATTTCGTTGACAGATCTCCGCACGGGATATTGGAAGCTTCCTGTCACAGAAGCAGATGGTTCAAAGAGAGCTTTTGGTGTGCATGACCAGTAGTATGAAGTTTTGAGGAGGTCCTTTGGATTGTGAGATGCTCCTGCTACATTCCGACGCCTACCACTGATGATACAGGCAGATCTTCAAGGAGCGGTGGTCTATAGAGAAGATATCCTCATTTTCTCTAAGACAGAAAGTGTACACGGTGTCAGTCTCGCAGCGGTATTACAACGACTAGAGAAAGCCGAATTAAAACTGAGTCACAAGAAGTCGCAACTAGTCCAGAAATCCATCTTGTGCCTCGGTCGCATTGTGGGGAACAGCCAACTACAACCGCTTCCTGAGAAACGACAGACGATCAAGAAGTTTGTCGTTCCTAAATCCAAACGTCAGCTCCGTTTATTACTGACAAAGTAGCATATACTTCGAAA
Organism: Dicrocoelium dendriticum; assembly: GCA_944474145.2. NCBI lineage: Eukaryota > Metazoa > Platyhelminthes > Trematoda > Plagiorchiida > Dicrocoeliidae > Dicrocoelium > Dicrocoelium dendriticum. The sequence goes on along the minus strand of OX104064.1, from coordinate 230,510,391 downwards.
TTCCTGCCACCATTTGCAGAGCTGATGATCCCATTAGTAGGGCTGTTCCACATGGACAAACCGTTCGTCTGGACATCCGAGACGGAACAGGTCTTCTACCAACTAAATTCTTGTGTAGCAAAGGATCCTACATTTTTACGCATACCTTATCTGAGTGAGAGGTTCACCGTGGCGGTCGATGCAAGTAACGTTGCAATCGGTTCAGTTCTGTCCCAAGCAGCCGGAGTGATAGAAAATGCCAGTAGAGTGTTAGCGGACGTATAGCAACAGTAGTCTACAATCGAGAAGGAATGTTTTGCGATCATGTGGACTTTAGAGAACTGGAGAACGTACCTCTTAGCAAATGAGTTCCATGTCATCACTGACCACAAACCGCTATCATGGCTGATGATGACGAAAGACCTGAGGGGCGTCTGGCATGATGGGTCTGCCGGCTTCAAGAATTTACTTTTACTACCGAGCACATAGGCGGAACGTATAACCTACTAACAGATATGCTGTCGCGTCCTGCTTTGGCCGAACTCATGCCAGACAATGCTATAGCAGTGTGCGCTAATTCAGTGGAAGATAGGAACCTACTGGAAAAGCAGATGACTAACGAATTCTTAAAGTTACTGTGTACTAATTTACAATCGGGAACCAAACAGGAAGCAACCTCAGGAGAGCTGAAGGAACTCCTCCGGATCTGAGACAAGATTCAGCTGGCAAACGTGACAAAACTACCTTTATTTCAGAAAGCCAACGAGCATGGGTGAAGTACTTGGCTCATGATACTGCCCATATGGGTTCTGAGCGAGTGTTTGGACATCTGCAGAGAAGAGTGTTTCGGCCATCGTTGCGAAAGGAAGTAGCTGCATACAAACGGAGTTACCCAAGCTGCCAAACAAGCTGCGAGAGGGATGCATCGAGACCACCGATGCAATCAATTGAAGTCGACGAACCGTTGCAGTGTTGGGGATTGGACGTCTTTGGACCTCTACCGCTGAGTCGCTAAGGAAACAATTACATCCTAGTGATGATTGACCACTTCAAACGATGGGTAGCAGCCTTGCTGATCAGAGAGAAAATAGGCGAAACCGTGTCATAAGTATTTGAATTCAAAGTGCCAACAAGGTACGGAATACCAAAGCAGTTATTGCAGGCCAAGGACTTTGCTTTGAA
>OX104064.1:230456978-230508734 GCA_944474145.2 Dicrocoelium dendriticum | reverse complement strand
GCACCGTCTCGTTCGTTGCTCTCTGCTCCTATTTTGTGCTGGGATTGCGTTGTCTGATCCCGTCCATAATGCCTGCGCTCGTTTCCGTCCTTCCTCGTTCTAACAGCATTTTAGTCTTCTGCGTGATCGCTGCCTTCCGCGGCACTGCCATAGTTTTGGAACTTCCGTCTTTCATCTTCCACCTCAGCTTTATTTGGTCACACCCTTAGTAAAGCATATATTTGTACACGGGTTATTGTCAATGTTACTGAAGGGGCAAGGTGAAATTCTTGCACCTACCAGCTTTCGTCTTCTTACCGTGCATCTCAAATAGTCAAATAATTTTTCTTTTCCTAATGCTGTTAAATGTATCGTCAAACTTTCCTGTAGTTTTATTTCATCAGACAATTCAGATTGGGAGACTGGTGTATTTGCGTGGGTATTTGGTCAGTGTCTAACTTTTAGTTAAAAACCTTCGTGCTACCGTGCAATATACTGAACAAATAGAATTGTATAATACCATGCTACTGGGTACAACTACCTTGGGTTATGCACATCCATTCAAAATCCACTCGAGGCGTACTGAATCATACTCACCGAAAATGGTCTAATGTTAATTCGGAACCTTTCTAGACCTCCTCAATTCATTTGCAATAATGCTTACTTGCATTGATGGAGCACACTGTGCTCTTAACGGATGATTATTTAAACATTTTAGTTCGACATATTGCGAGAGTTGCCTCAGTATGGAAGCAGATCAACACATATTAATTTGTGTTTTGTGCTGGGATTGCGTTGTCTGTTCCCGTTCATGGTGTCTACGCTCGTTTCGGTCCTTCCTCGTTCTAATAAGCTTCAAGTCTTCTGCATGATCGCTGACTTCCGCGCCACTACACCAGCCCCCGCTCGAAGTTGCTTTCCAAAGGAATGCAATGGCCACCGTAAAGCTGCTTTTAGCTATCATTTTGCCGTCTCACTGTCAATTTGACGTTCACCAGCTTTTGATAAATTACTCTGTACGGACAATTGCAACGTTCCTTGAACTTGTACGCACCGGGTCCCCTTTGTTTTGGTCGCTCGTTGTTTCCTATAATGACTTGTTCTCCTTTGCCTAAAGATCGTCACCTAGCGCTGCGTACCTGATATCATAATTCCGCTAATTTCATAATTGTTGAGAGTTTGTTCCTCTTCTAGCAGTTGCTTCCAATAGCACGCGATGCGCTATCAAATGTTCCTACTCACGAGCATTCATTAAGTAAGTGTAGAGTACATTTCTTGGTTCCCTACTGAACTGTAATTCAAATGGAGAAACTTTGCTAGTCGACTGTACGCTGCTTCGATACACGTGTAGAACCTCCAGCAAGGCTTCCTCCTACGCCAGTTTCGTGCAGTTTATCCATGCTTTCATGGTCCTATAAAATCGCCTACTCATTCCGTTGGTTTGTGGGTAGTACGGTGACGTGTGTCGTCTCGGGATCACCCACTTGTTCCCCATCACCTGAAACGCCTTCGATTCAAAGCAAAGTCCTTAGTCTGCAATAGTTATTTTGGTATTCCGTACCTTGTTGGCACTGTAACACGCAAGCACGGAAGAACTCCAAGGGCTGAGGACGAAGTTCTATTACACAACACGTAGCCTCTACAAAAGGTAATAAACATGAGGTAAATTGGAACAAAGGAAGTTACAGTTAACCAATGTAGTGTTCTTGGACGCCTCCGGTAATTGAGCAGGAAAGGCGCTCTGAAAGGCAAACGGGAGTGCCGTTATAGCAACGATTCAACTTTGAACGCGCGCCAAAACAATATCGATTCTTCTCTACACCACACCCCCTCTAAGCAGGCAGCGTTCCCGTTGCCACACCATATCCGCCCTGAGCCGGCACCTCCAGTTCAACTGCTACTTCCCCAGGCGTTTCGTTCGGCCCCTCAACAGATTGGTCAGTTTTACTCCGGAATGGCTTGAGTAGATTGAAATGTACTGTCATGGGTTGACTGGCAGGGTTGTTGGGATCTTTGATAAAACATGTCACATCCGATATCACCCGCTGTATTATGTACGGTCCTGTTGAAATGCTGCCAAGAGTCTTTCAGAATCTGCATAGGAGCGACAATGGATTGCTGCACCATCGCAGCCACACTGTGTCAGCAGTTATATAATGCAGGACATCGTGCTGACTGCGCAAGATTTCTTTACCGTGATGACTAACTTGAATCCCTTCAAATCAGCCGGTCCTGACGATGTACATCCGGCAATAGTCAAGCCACTAGCTGACATCCTTCAACATCCTGCTCTGGAGCTGTTCAACTTGTCACTCCAGGAATGCAAGTTGTCACGAGACTGGAAGGAAGCAGCCATAGTTGCGATTCACAAGGGTAGCTCCAAATCGGAGCCCCTTAATTACAGACCCATCAGTCTAACCTGTGTTCTGCTCAAGTGTTTAGAGAAGCTTATAAGAAACCGGATTTGTAAGCATTTGGCGGAACACGGTCTACTTAGAGCAGAGCAGCATGGCTTCATTAAAAAGAAGTCGTACCTCACTAATCCACTGTGCTTCCTCAATGAGATTACTCGATGTCTTTACTACGGGATTCAGGTAGAGGTCTGCTATCTTGACTTTAGCAATACTTTCGACTCCTTAAATCACCGTTTCCTACTTGAAAAATTAGCATGGTTCGGAGTACATCCTAGGCTTCTGTCTTGGGTGTCAGAATCCTTATGTGGGAGAACGTTTCGAGTTAGAATCGGTGATGTGATTTCTTGTGTGGGGGTGGCCTACAGTGGAGTACCCCAGGGATCGGTGCTAGGTCCACTTTTGTTTCTTATGTTTATAAAAGACTTGGCTCCTCTTATTGAAGACCCCTGTTATATCTTTGCGGATGAATTGAAGCTAGTCAGCAGGGGCAACCGTGCAACACTGGCCAAAGATATCATCAGTGTGGTAAACTGGTCGAAGCAATGGGACTTGCCCTTGAATGCAAGCAAGTGCCAAATTCTGACCACTAGTAGAGACGTACTGGCAGTTCAGACTTCCTTTGGGCCCTTCCCCTTACAATGCACTACCCAGGCACGCGATGTAGGAGTCATCATGACGAGCAGCTTCAAGCCTTCGCTGCAATGTCGATACGCCGCCAACAAAGCGCGACGAGAATTGTTTCGCCTCAGGAGGGCTCTGTGTAATACCAAGCCAGAAGTGTTCCTGCCACTATACAAAGCAGTGGTTAGGTCACACTTAGAGTATTGTGTTCAAGCTTGGTCGCCCTATCTCCGTGGTGATGTTCTTTACCTGGAGAAGATTCAAAGACTAGCAACCAGGATGGTTGAAGGTCAACGGGGGAAGCCGTATGAAGATCGCCTAAAGAGCCTGGGGTTGTTTTCCCTTAAACGGTGTAGACTGAGAGGGGATCTGATAGAAACATTTAAGATCATGAAGGGCCTCAGTGCCATCGTGCCCTCTGATTTATTTGAGCTGGCTGATTCTGAACACTTGCGTGGACATCGCTTGAAGCTCAAACAGCAGAGGGCTAGACTGAACGTCAGGGCTAAGTTCTTCTCGAATCGTGTAGTGCGCAACTGGAATAAGTTGCCTTCTGAACTAATGGATTGTGAGACTGTGGTTGCCTTCAAAGCAGGCCTAGACAGGTGCTGGCCGCGTATTTTTCCGGAATTAATATAATCCTATCCAATTTATTCGCATTGATATCCGATGTTGATCCTTGTAAAAGCAAAGATTGCTCTCGCTTTTGCTTCATTTCTTTTTGCAGAGGCAAGGAAAGGCGAACAAAAGTCGAAGTGCCGGGGCTCTGGTTCGCTTACCGGTACAAGAAGCTGGACGCTCGTTAGGCGGAAGCCTGTATCGTCCACGGATTTTGACCTGACCTGACCTGACCTGATTATTTAAACGTTTTAGTTCGACATATTGCGAGAGTTGCCTCAGTATGGAGGCAGATCAACACATATTAATTTGTGTTTCTCTCATATGACTACACATTAGCAAGCACTGATTGTTGCCAGAAAAATTTAGGTTATAAAAGTAACATTAAAAGATATACTGTATGGAGTTGTGGTGTATTGGTAGCGCCTACATGGTTAGGCTTGGCAAAGGTATGTGAAACTTTATTTGCTTATTCATGCACCTTTAGCGCCCAGCTGATAACACAATGGTAAACAGTGATAGAGTATATAATGCTTCGTCTTTGCACGGGTTTTCTTATCTACTGATGTTTGGCTGTTTATTATAGGCTTACCATTGTTATCACCAAATTCCTAGGGTTTCACAGAGGGTGAACTGGATCAGTCATTCTGCTGAAAAATAAGCTTCATTCGTCGAAATCGGAGAAAATGGAATACAGCCGTGCAATCATCGAAAGCACAATTGAACAACATGATTTAGCAATGTAAAACTCCAGTTTGTTTTAAAATTATACTTCCAACATTAGTTGATAGAGCATTAGTTAGGCATTTTATCATTAAGCTCCTGCTGAGCCGTGCGTGCGAAAGATGATTGCTGACCTCATGCTTATTTAGCTCCGTGTCTCGCGAGAGGAGTAGCGTACAAAATGTAACGATCGCTATGACAAAATATAACCAATCAGCTGGTAGTGGATTCCTTTTCACACGAAGGAAAGACTGTATTTTGCACAACCCATGGAATATTGCGTTGTCAGCGCGGAAGTAATATGGTTGGATGAACTTATCATGGTCGAAGACTGTGATAGTTATACCCAAAACTTGTTAGTACGCAAGGCGCTTTACAATCATTCTAATGGTTTTAACCCTCTTAAGTAATGTGACAAACAGTGAACAGAATTTACAAGACTTCTTTTAGCCAGGCAATAAAGTTGCGTTCTTCTTGAATTATGAGGACAATGAGCGACGTCTGGGGTATTACCTTTATTCCAGCTGTGCGCTCTCTATCACTATTGGATGTACCCACGGAGGCCACAGAATTTTGCTTTAGCGTGCTGGATTCTACTTTTGCTTTGGAAATACTGTGTTATACGCGTTTTCGCTGTGTGAATTTTGCACCAATAATTAGCTTTTGGTGCATTTTTCCATCTGTGCGGATTTGGTGGATATTCTCTGGTTACCGTCTGAGACCCCACTGATGGGCCCAACTGCCGTTTGTGTCCGCCATCTTCGATTTCTTCTACAGCATCAAAACAGGAGTCTGCCAGACCACCAACTCGACCGACAACGTTTGGATTCAGCATACCAGTACAGACATTGCAACGAACGGCTTACACCGATCTGACAGTCACGATGGCTCGTACTGCTTGCCCACGGAAAGCTAAGCTCAAAGCTTCTGAAATAAAGGTTACTTGTGGAGTAGACAGTTGCAAACAACTTGTGCGATTTAGAATAAAATGCCGAAACTGCCGAAAACACTGCCATTCTGGATGTGCTCGCCTTAGTCTCAGCCAGATAAAAAAACCTTAATAGTACGACTGATTCTCTCTGGTTCTGCACTGTGTATACTTCTCCTCCACCAGTCAGATATCTTACTGTGTTGGAGTAGAAGTACGACAGGCTGCCAAAGATTATAGAGCAGGCAGCAGCCGTGAAAACTGTCCCATATGAACCAGACAAATCAGTGCCTCGAACTTGATGCTCAACCTCAAGCTTTAATTCAGCACAGTGTAAGAGTAACGATCCAGAGTTCGCCACTGCGACACTAGCGTCTCCTCATAACGATGAGTTCGCCACCCATTCCTCAAAAGAATACTACGCCACACTAAACACTGTTAGAGGGCCGACAACCTACGCGTCCGTTGTTGCTACCCATATGACAGAGGCACCTCCCATTACAAACCCACCCGCTGTCAAACGAGTTACTATTGCCAATACCACCACGGGACTCAAGACCCCATCATTTGTCCAACCGAAGAAAGCAGCCACTGGTCCATCCAAAAAAGAGAACATGAAGAACTGCCATAAACCTCTAACTGTTATATGCACTAATGTGACTTAATCCCGGGCGAACTCCATAAAAGATAAGCTACTAAGCGACAAAAAACAGTGGAACTCCCCGTGTCAACTAATAGGGGTTCAAGCCAAACCAGTCAGTATGATGCGTCTCGTCCGTCAACCAAACTCCATACACTACGGTGAACCGCGGTTACTCCAGTAACACTTCAGTCAGGTATTGATGCAGAGGCAGTTCTCTTATCAGCCACTCGCCTCCGTACAACCACATGCACAGTTCGAATTTTTCCAGATGTTCCTTGGAGCGAACTCCAGAAACGCAAACAAAATCCGGATGGCTTCCGTAAGCAACAAGACAAACAAGTCTATCCTTGTTCACGGTGTCCCTGAGCTCCAGACATTAAGCGAGCTAGAGTCCAAAGCGCATGACTGTGATGAATGGCGTTCTATTCGTGGAGTGCTCTCACTCGAAAATGTTATGGTTATCTTGATATCAAGGTGACCGCTATCAACTAACTAGCAAGGGGGTGGTCCCCCAGTGATGAGAGTATTATTGAACTGCGAACTGAGAGCAGAACATGTGATCAAATGGTGGCACAAAAAGCGTAAAATGGTGCTATCCGAAATACGTATAAAGGCAATAGGCACCAGGCCACAGATAAAAAATGTAACACTAAGCAAGCAACATAACAACACAATCCTGTTACTGCGTAGATCAGAACGGAAACAGTGCCAAAACACACCAGCATCTGAAGGACAGGATGGTCAACATCAAGTTGGCGCTGAGAGCTCTATACAACAACCTGAACTGGCTCTAACGCCTGCGTCATCGGTCCTACAAAAAGACGACCGGCAGCTGACCCCGCATGGGTCGGCATAGACCCTCACCAGAAACCAGCATCCACACACACGCTTCTGACCACCGATGCCCTCAACTGCTTGTATACCAATGCACAAGGTCTTCTCAGCAAGCTAACCAAACTTCGTATTCGTCAGGTCTTCATGTCTTGGGACCTAGTTATGATCACCGAAACATGACTGAACACGGAGATCACGGATGCTGAGGCTGCACTACCCGGTATGAATTCCATACGAAACAATCGACCAAGCAGATGAAGGGTATTGCTCCTGTATTATCGATCCGACCTGCATGTTGATGTCACTGAGGACGCAGAAACTCAAGTCGTCGACGCACCTTAGTGTCCTATGCACCTAAGACGTGGTGATGTGTGTTAACTAGCAATAGTTTACCGCCCTCCAATGTCCATCTTGGAAATGGATCAATGCCTAGCTTCTGCGATGAAACGAGTCCTGGCACGAACATAAAGTCACGTCCTTCTGGTAGGGGACTTCAACCTGCACGCAATCGAAGTTCCAGCATCGCATGGCGAACAATTCAGAGCAGAGTGGTAAGAGGTGAGCGCCGATGTACCTCTGCACAACCATGGCACCTCTCCCACGCGATTTCGAACGGGTGACACACCCTCTGTTTTGGACGTTGTGCTCTCCAACGAGGAACTAATGGTCGACACCGTAACCATAGATGCAGCACTTGGCCGTAGCGATCACGCGATGTTTCTCTTTCCTTACATCTGTTACTCGGAGTACATCAATGAGAACAACGTGGAAACCAATGTCGTTACACATTACGGTAAACTCTACAACTTCTTTCAAGAAACCGACTGGTCCTTCCGGGCCGAGAAGGCGCCCAATGTCGCCTGGATCTTGTACGTCAACCGATTCACTGACTAGTGCCAAATGCGTCAAAAAGCAAAGTCCTTCGCCCGAAGCATGTGAATTAGATCCGTCTTAACGGATTCAGCCTGGCGCGCTTACAAAGTCTGTCCAAGTAACCTGACCTGGGGTGCTTACGCAACTCAACATAACCACTGTGTCAAGTTGATCCGCGAAGACAGACTACAGCATCAACAAATCTTAGCGGAGCAATACAGTACAAATCCCAAATTGATGCATAAACACGTCAAGAATCTCCGCAGAGTGCAGTGCGGGATCCCGGTTTTACGTGCAACAGATTGTCACGCGCAAACCGCCCATGATTCAGCCAACGTGCTTCGCCAACACTTAATCCATACTTTTTGGAGTGAATCATCATTTCATTCGCCCAGTGAGCAGTTCAAAGCAGACTTGCAGGAACTGATCGCTAATATCCCTTTGTACAATCATGTCACCACGCCCACTAGATTCAGGACAGCAAACAAACCGTCCATATTGGACCTTGTGCTCACAAATGAAGAGCTCATGATTGAGAAGTTATTGATGGATAGTCCATTAGGTCTCAGTGACCACGTAGTAATAACTTTTGACTATGTGTGTTATGTAGAGTATCCATATGAACACTCGGAACTAACTCATACAATCACACGCTACCACGTATTGAAAGAACTCACCGACGCAGCTTCCTGGGAATTCTCAAACAAAAGTCCCCTTGACAACGTTTGGGCAGAGTTCGTTAATAAGCTCAGCGACATCGTCAACAAAGCATCAGAGACCAAACCCCTTCGTCCCGCGAAAATGCCTTCAATTATAAGGAGTAGGACTCGCAAATGCCTGGCGATAAGGGATGCAGCATGGCGTGCCTACAAGCTTAACCCCGACTCAGAGACTTGGGGAAATTTCCTGACCCATCGCAACCATTGCACCGCACTTGTCCGTGAGGACAAAATAACGTATAAACAGTGTCTAGCCGAAAAGTTCATGGCAAACAACAAACTGCTGTATAAGCATGTCAATAAGCTTCGTAAAGTGAAGCATGGAATACCCCCACTATTCACGACAGGCGGTAGAGTACAAAGCGCCGAAGAAGCAGCTAATGCACTGCGGCTGCAATACGCACCAATTTTTGAACTCGCAACATCTACCTGTTCCATAATATCAAGCTCATTACCGACACCTCTGTTTACAAATGTTATTTTCAACCCATCAATTGTGCTAAGGAAGTTACTCTCACTGCGCGAACATAGTTCCCCGGGAGCAGACAACATCCGCCCGAAGGCACTGAAGGCTGTGGCTAATAAGCTAGCTGAACCACTGTCACAGTTCTTTCAAAGGTGCTTTGATGAACAACGAGTCCCCATTATGTGGAAGTGTGGCATTATAACCCCTATTTTTAAAGGCGGTAGCCGTTCCGATCCTGCAAACTATCGTCCAGTGACTCTCCTCCCTGTGCTCGCGAAGGTGATGGAAGCAGTCGTCGCTGAGGCTTTGATGGACTATCTGGAAAAATGCAACATCTTGGTAGTGGAACAGCATGGCTTCCGTCAACACCGGTCATGCACCACCAACCTACTTATTGCTCGAGGTAGTTGGACGGAAGTGGCCGATGATGGGGTCGGAGTCGACGTCATCTATCTGGACTTTTCCAAAGCTTTCGACCGCCTCGATCACCGCATCCTACTTCAACGGATTCAGAGTTACGGAATCGGAGATCGTGTACTTAGTTGGATTGGCAACTTCCTTTACCAACGAAAGCTCCAAGTACGTGTTAGGGGATCAGTTTCTAACCCAATTGAGGTGGAATGTGGTGTCCCGTAAGGCTCAGTGCTGGGACCGCGCTTATTCCTGGTGTTTATCAACGACCTGGCAAGAGTCATCTCCTCAAACTTCCTGCTTTTCGCCGATGACGTCAAGATACGGCGGGCGATTAGTAACAAGGCAGATCAGGATCTGCTCCAACATGACCTAGATTGCATTTATGAATGGTCAAAGAGTAACAAGCTTCAATTGAACATGGCTAAGTGCAAAGTCATGCATCTGCGTCACCGGCTGGTGAGCGCCTACAAGATTGGAGACCACACCTTGGCAAATTTTTCTCATGAGCGGGACCTGGGTGTATTGGTACAGGAAGATCTCGGGTGTTCCAAACAAGCAGAGAAGGCGACGAGAACCGGAAATCAACACTTCGGCCTTCTTCGCAGAGCCTTCGGTCGGTTTGAACCATCAATATTTCCCCAAATGCTTAACGCCTACGTGCGCCCGCATATGGAATATGCTATTCAGGCGTGGCAGCCGTGGCAGAAACAGGATCTCATTGCTCTCGAGACTCCTCAACGACGGGCAACCAAGAACGTCAGGGGCCTCTTTCATCTGCCCTATCAGCTTACACTGAAAGCTCTAAGAATGTACAGCAGTCGATATCGGCTTTTGCGGGGGGATCTCATAATGGTTTACGAGGTTCTGCAGAACCCAAACCACATTTGCCGTCCGCTGCTGGAATTGAACCCCAACATTAAACTAAGAGGTCACCCTCTGAAACTGACAATTCATTACAGTCGGCTTGAATGACGTAGAAATTTCTTTTCTCTCCGCGTGTGTGAGCCTTGGAATGCCCTCCCTAATTATGTCGTCTCTGCTCCCAATCTGGCGATATATAAAAACGTGTTGACGATGCGTTGTCTCACTTACATTTCCTTTTATGACTTGTTAGCCAGGGGCTACAAAACGCAATCAAACGGTTTCTTGCCAAACACTCAACCATTGGATTTATGGATTTTTATGTTTAATACGCGAACATCTCCGCTATTTCACATAAGTCTATGGTGAGTCCACCACAACGCTTTTCACTTTATTATGCAATTTCTTTTCGCAATAAGTTCCATCCCACGGGACTTGTTAAGCGATGCTTTTTTACCCGTAATAAACCATTGTCCATTGTCCATTGTTCTATCGGCACCAGGATTTAACCATGTATCGTTCTCGGCAGCCAATGTGATGAAAACGTTAATGTCATTACACGTGCATAACTCACCTGGCGTGGACGACATCAAATCGAAGGCCTTGAAGACAGCGGCTGTGAACCTTGCCGAAACACTAGCTCGGTTTTTGCAACTATATCTCGACGAAAGCAGGTTCTGACAATGTGGAAACATGGAGTAGTCACTCCTATTTACAATAGTGTAATCGTTCGGAGCCCTCGAACTACCGTCTAGTCACTCTCCTCCCTGTTTTATCCAAAGTAATGGAACGTATAATTGCAGAGGCGCTCATGGGATATCTTGAGAGCAACAACATCCTATTGTCACAGCAACACGGAATCTGCCGAAATCGATTCTGCACCACAAACTTGCTGCTAGCCCGAGCAAGCAGGACAGAGTCAGTCGATGCCAGAGTTGGAGTCGACGTTGTCTATCTGGACTACACGAAAGCGTTCGATCGTTTGGACCACCGCATTCTCCTTCACAAGTTTTGAAGCTATGGAATCGGTGGCCCTATACTCGGTTGGATCAGCAACTTCCTCGCTCAACGTCAACTGAATATGAGTCCGCAGCTCCATTTCCGACCCAATTGACCTCTAGTGTGGCGTGTCTCAAGGATCGGTACTGAGGCCATCTTTATTCCTCAAGTTCATTAACGATCTTGCCAGTGTACTGCAGTGGAATGTTTTACTATTTGCAGATGATATAAAAAGTTGGCACAACATCAGGACGTCGGATGATCACATAGTTTTGCAGCGCGGTCTAGATAGGGCTTATGCGTGGTCATCCGACAACCGACTCCAGTTCAACGTGACCAATTGCAAAGTTGTAAGCATATGCCATCAGCTTATCGATGAATATCGACTCGGGGACCCGACGTTATAAGGTGCTTCACAAGAAAACGACCTCGGGTTGATCGTGCAGTACGATCTTGGTTGCTCGAGACATGTTGAAAAGGCAGCAAAAAGAGCCACTCAATGTATGGGAATCTCACTGAGGGCTTTCGGGAATATTGAGCCATTAATCTTCCCGCAAATCCTAGACACCTACATGAGGCCTCACGTAAAATATGCGATCCAGGTCTGGCGTCCCTGGCGCAGGCTCTACGTCGATGCACTTGAAGCTTCGCAACGTAGAGCGACCAAACTCGTTAGAGGATTCTTTCATCACACCTATCAACACAGACTGCAGTCCCTGAGATTATACAATGGTAAACATCGACGTCATTGAGGAGACCTAATCATGGTTTACTTGATACTGACGAACCCAACTCACCCATGTCGCAATCTGTTGCAGCCGAGCCAAAATACCAACCTGAGAGGTTATCACCTCAAACTGGCTACGCACTACAGTCGGCTTGATTGTCGACGAAAAGTTTTCTCCCTCCATGTGTCCCCTGCCTGGAATGACCTTCCGACTCATGTTATCCTTGCCCCTACATTAATGCTTTTCGAAAAACGTCTTGGTGAAACGCTTTCGAACTTGCGTTACTTGATACAGCCCGTTCCACTTGGAGGACGAAACAAGGCAAACCTAACCGTGTGCTTAACCGCCCCCTCCGCAAAGTGGCGGTGAGGATACATGCAGAAGTGTCTATGTGCTTAGCCTGGATGTAGCTAAACTGGACAAACATACCACATCTGTCAAAGGAAGAAACAAACGAGTGAGCGTTGTAGTTTCCTGATTTTATTTCTCACGAACTTACTGAACAATAACAGCTCTCTATATTATTTTGCATGTGAACATCTCATTCCCACTTAAAACTATCGTTATGTAGTAGTGCATTTAACTCAGTGGACGCTTAAAATAAGCATTTACATGTTTGATGATCCTGCAAATTTTAATTTTTACTCCATCCATCCTACGGGACTTGTCAAGACATGCTTTTTTACCCGTGACAAATCATTGTTCATATTTCACTGTTCCTATGGTACAGAAGCGAATACACAAAGCAAATACCCATGAAGTTTAGCGTGTAACAACTTATTCTTACAATCTTGTGAAGACATACAGAGTTAAGGTAAACGGAGTGGGTAACTAAACAAATGTTTGCTATAATGCGTACATTGAAACCCAAATGGGACGGTTGGCTAGTACCCACATTATGCGTTATATGAACGACGTCTTAATCTGTTACAAGTGATACATTACTACTAATAGCATATATATTTTATTTTGCGCCAAGAGCTACGTCCATAGTTGGCACATCTCACTTTTGTACAAATGATACTATCTACTTACATGAGTACTAGACAGTCGTGTGGTTTCCTCTTTGCATTTGCTTATGACAATGTAAGCAGTCTGTATGGATGTGCTTTAAAAGAGGCCTGTGAGGAAGAGGTTGCTCGGTCAATCGTTTTGAGATGTTATTAACTTGTCATTTGTCCCCGCGTGTTACAATTCACTTTATATTGCCGTCTACGGTGTATAGTATAAAGCTTCGGTGCACTTCGAAGACAGTATAGTCCTTCAGAGCCGCAAACTTCTTTCAAAGTTTTAATATGTTCTGAAATATGGTCCATTCTGGCAAAGTTTATCATGCTTGTTCCCCCATGATAAGGTCACAATGTTTCTTAGATCAAGGTTATAACTGGAGTTAGAAATTAAGGTTTATGCTTTCTCACACAAGCTGACTCTGATTGGTATACGTTTTCACCGAACACAAATGTCTTTTGCTTACTGTTATGACCGTAAAGAAATGTCTTACGAAGGGCCTACATAGACGGTGCTTTGGATCTGAAGATGCGCATACCGGTGAGTTCCGATTGTATGAGCAGACCGTCCAGTGCTGGTCCTTAAAACTCGGAGGATATATAACGTAGTAGCCAAGTGTATTGCTAAGAACCATCAATAACTTGGAAGGTGGCCATGTGAATTAAACTGAAGTAATATCCCTTATGTAATCAAAGTTACTCAATATAATGTAATATAATCTTTGTAGCCGAAGCGGTTCAAGTTGAAGTTACTGGTGCCGACTTCAATAGAGCTTCATGAAAAGTTTGCTTAACATGTCTCCTGGAAAAGACTTTTGAAGACTTTCTGACACTGTTCTATCAGTCGTCTGTATGTTTCCAAAATTATAGTGCGGCACTCTATAATGAGAGCTTTGAGATAATAGCTTAAACACTAGCTATATTGTGTGAACCTGAGTGGGAGGATTAGATAACTATTTTTTAATCATTACAATCTAGTACTGGACCCACTTGCAAAGTTTGGGGTACAGGATTGCCTGATTCCCGTGATAAAGGTAGACACAACCAGTCTCTAATTATGTGCAAACTTAGCCGCATTTTAAAAAGTGATATTGTACAATTCAATTTTAGAAAGTAAATTAACTATGTATAGTAGGCCGATAAAGTGCTTGTATGTTCGTTATTAGTCTAAAAATCTTATCTTCCCAGATTGTGCTGTGAGCGAATAATAAGCATTGAGCCACAAAATTTCAAAGGAGATCCAAAGCAGTTTAATTTCTGTAACCACCTGCATGTCGTAATATACGGAAGATGACTTTGCTTGTGGAGTTCTGTAACAAATGTATAATCGTCGTTGGAGCCGTACACGTATGGAATTAATAATCGGTATTTTAAAACAGTAACTCAGGAATTATAGGACTTACTGGAAGCGGTTGAGCGTAACAAGCTGCAACATGACATCTTTACAACGAATAGCGCACATTCTATATAAACTCATGCAATAAAATCATTGATGTACCCTTGAATAGGGCATTTTGCTATAATTAATTTCAAAACCAAATTTTCTGAAGCACTTGTCGCTGATATTGGTGTTAAGGTTACATATGTGGCGAACCTACAACCGAATAGAGCATTCCTGCTACACTCGGAACATTAAACTTGTGAAAGAATATGACAAAATTATTCTTGACTTTAGTATTTTTGTTACTTGCAACTGATGAAGTCTATTCAAGTTCATGTATGAAATAAATTGTAATCTACTCTACCATTGATGCAACAATAATATTTGATCTATTTGGCACAGACTTAGTCAAACGTTTGTTTTAATATTCACGTTTACAGAGATGGAAAATTTGAATAGTGGAACCACGGTATAATACGAATAAACAATCCGAACGCCCTCCATAACAGATCAACATGTTAATTCGTAGTTTCGGACGCCTTCAAGGACTCCGCCGAACAACCAGTGTCGTCTTAGATTATCAACCCAAGGCCGCGCTCTTGTGAGGCCGCGTTCAGCAGATCGTCTTCAAGCTTATAAAGCGTATGTAGGTTTGTGGCGGACATTCAAGGTTTTGCACCTGTCCATATTAAACGAAAGTAGATTTATCTTTGATCATTGAAATGCGCAGTCTAAGTCTCGTTGGGGCATATCGTAATCTTTCGCTTTTTGTGATAAAGCACTGTGATATTACTCCGTCCTCAACGATGTCAATGAATAATTCACAAAATTTCCATTATCTCAAGAGCTGAGTTACAGCGATGACAAGTCAAGCTCCTTAAAACCTAAGACGTTTCATGTTCAATCAACTTAAAATGATGAAGTATCATTAAAGCTCTGAAATTTCCACGGTGATGAAACATGCTTTCCGCGATCGAACTCGAAAAGTCCGCACAATTTCTGAGGTGCACACACTGAATGCCGCGATTTCACAGCGAAAACGCAAATAAACAGAAATCAAGACACCTTGGTCCACTACATACATGTCAGTCATGATTCAAAACTGTGGAATTAAAATAAAGCCCACCAAGCTTTTTCTTGCTATTGACTAAAAGGTTGTGATGCTTATCAGACAGATTTTTTCGTCACTAAAGCGGCCTTCAGCTTCTATCGAAATCTTGGGAATGCATAGGTAACGACAGGCGATGTCTGCCAGTTGTGTAATCTTTTCATGCATTTTGCACAAGAGGGCCAGCGTGTCTTCACATTTCTCTCCTTGAAATTCTTCGATCACTTTTCGGTAGATTAACCACTCGGCTGCCAGAGCTGGGCAGCTAACCAGGCCTGGAGCATCGGCATAGTTGCACGGATCATTGGACAATATGTTAAGCTGGTTGGGGTCGACCATTTTAATGGCCTTCGAAAACGGCCAGCTAGCCTGTAACGTCAGGAACCCTTGGGATTTTATGGCAGTTCGGGAGACGCAGAGTCGCATGTCAGTTTGGATTTCGCTGGACGCACTAACGATGAGTCATTCTGCCTGCAACTGTTGCAGCCAGTTTTCTTCAGCGGTAGTTTTCCGCGACTTAGATAAATCAAATAGGGCGGTGCAAATCTTATGGGTTACCACAGACTGTGATCCGGCAGTTTTCAGGTGAGACTGAGACTGAGACTTAGACTGTATTTAAGAGCAAGTAGAAAGGTTTCTGTACAACTCCATCGAATTACGAAAAATCAAAATTTACTTGTGAATTATCAGCAGTTGTGTCTGGTCCGTTAATCGTTTATCCGTGTTCGGTTAGAAATTTGTACTAGCGTCATTTTTTCCGGACATACAATGTCTTCTTTTGACACTGTATGTGTATCGTTTCACAAAAGCACAGGTTTCCAAAATAATCGTCGATACGGGTTTTAAAACACTTCACAGAATCGGCCTCTGGTAGTGTATTCCATAAGTTTACGATTCTTCGTTCGATACAAAGCTGATGTGATACTTTGTTCATACTGGGGACCCTGAGTTTGTAACGATGTCCTCGGGTGTTACAGGGTTCTCGCAGGTGAAATATTGGCCGTAGTATGGGGAAGTGATTCAAGTGTAGTACTCGATGGGTCATAATAAGATCAATTCTTACTCGGCGATAGGATAGTGTGTAGAGTCCGAGCATTTCACAACGTTTTTCATATGGAAGCTTTTGTAGACTTGGTATCATTCTAGTTGCGAGGTGCTGTATTTTCTCCAGTTTTTCGGTTTCCCACCGGGTTATCGGATGGTAAGGTGGGGCACCGTATTCAAGGATTGGTCTAATGAGCGAGGTGAATAGACGAGGGACGGTTTCTTGGGACCATGTGGAGAAACTGCGTTGTAATGCCCAGAGCATACGAAGTCCCGCACGATACAATTTCGCTGTATTTTCTAGTGATCTTAAATCATGTCGTGAGCGAACTCCTAAGTCTCTGACAGATGTGTTGGGATGGAGCAACTGGCCGTCCAAGGTGTATGATCGAGTGGCTGGACGTCTGGTGATACTGATGAACTCCGACTTGCTTGCGTTAAGAGGGAGTTGCATTTCAGTGGACCACGTTGACAGTCGCTTTAAGTCATGCTGGAGGCTAGCGCAGTCGTCCTGGTTTTCAATGATCCTCCAGATTTTCAAATCATCTGCAAACAGGACACATGGTGACTGGAGCTGCTGCGGAAGATCGTTGATATGAATAAGAAATAATGCTGGCCCAAGTACAGTTCCTTGAGGCACGCCCCTGGTCGATGGAAACCATTCTGTCAGATAGTCATTTACCTGTACTCTAAACCTTCGTCCCACAATAAACTCTTGTATCCACTGAAGTAACGTGCCACCGATTTCGTATGTCCTCAGTTTACGAAGGAGTACCTCGTGGTTCACTCTGTCAAACGCCTTACTAAAGTCGATGTACACCACGTCAACATCCTTCTGTTCATTGAGAGCTCGAACCCACTGGTGGTTTGCGTACATCAAGTTGGTGATGCAGGATCGCCCTTTCGTAAAGCCGTGTTGCGCTGGCGTCAATACGTCCATCGCTTCGAAGAACGATAGTAGACACTTTTTCACAACCTTCTCGAGAACTTTGGATAATACCGAAGTCAAACAGATCGGTCTATAGTTCTCTATTTTACTCGGATCACCACCCTTAAGAAGTGGTTTACCTATCGAGCATTTCCAGTCGTTCGGGACGGATCCTTCAGAGAGCGATCTATTGAAAAGGTTTGTCACAACTGGTGAGATGATAATCGATAGGGACTTGAGTATTAGTGAGTGAAGTCCGTCTGGCCCGGGGGGCTTTGCACCATTGAGGTTGACGAGTAGCTAATGTACTTCGACTGCATCACATTGTAGGCTGTCGAGCAAGACTTGCGCAACCTGTGCCGGTACTGGAACAGCCGCCGGTTTACTGGAAAATACAGTGAGGAAGTGCGTAGCCAGGGCGTCCGCGCGCTCCGCGCTTGAAATGAGTGTCTTCCCGTCTAAGCTCTCTAAGACCGGTAGGTCGTCTCTAGGTTTCAGTTGACGTTTCAAGTAGGCAAATATTCGCTTGGGTGCAGTTGCGGCCGAGGATGCTAGCTCCTCTTCGAACTGCCGGCGTTTCTTGATCTTTGCGGCGTTACAAAAGTTACGCTGTTTCTTGTACACCGCGTAATCTTCATCACAACCCGAGCTGATGTATCTATCCCAAAGTTTACGACGTCGTCGCGCTAACTGTCTGTATTCCCTATCAAACCAATGCGGTTTGACAGGTCCGATTTTTGGATACTTAAGGGGAACGAACCGAGTACAGAGCGGGTTAAGCGTCTCCTTTATTAATGACCACCACGCCTCAAGTGACGCATCATGTGGTAGTGTCCAATCAGTCTGATTTGCGGCTTGGACGAGTCCGTTGAAGTCCGTCTTCCAATAGTTGAATGTCGGCTTCTGTTGATTGTAATATGGTAACGACAGTTCTAAGCTTGCTACAATAGAGCAGGGGTCACTGTTGGCCAGATGTTCAATGACTCTGATCTCTTTTAGCTTCTGCTCGCAGCTAGATGATGTTTTACCAACTGTCGTAATGTAATGCAGTTGCCATCTCAACGCTTTCTGTGTTTTTTCCTAGGTTAGAATATCCACCAGTACATAAACACCAGCTGAGTATCCGCTCATGTTGCACAGCTTATAACATAACTGAATAATGATGGAAATACGTGCTTTGATGCGAGACAGCTTCTAGCCAGACGTTCCAGCAGGTGATGACGGATGCAGGTGGGCCGGTTGGGTTATGTATGCTCTCCTGTGTTAGATACTCCATGCAGAGACGCCTCCTTCTTCCCGAAAGACAAAAAGCACTTTTCATTTCTGCAATAAATTCGTCTACTTCCAGAGAGAATTTGTGAATGGTCTCTCCAGTTAGGTTGATGCATTAGGCAGCACATCTAATGTGAACTGTATCCTCACAACTAGTTCAATTATATATCAGTAGCATGCTGTCATATAACTAGCGCCATCGGACACGAAGGCCGTCACTCGACTGAACTTTATACCCATTACTCTCAAGCTAAGCAGAATGGCTGCTCAAACTGTGGCAGAACTGACCTTCTCCATATTGACGGTGTCGATGGTGTATGCTCGGAGACTGTCCTTGTTGGACTTCAGTGGTGCGCATAACAGGGTTTGTGGTTCCATCTTTTCGCGATCAGTTGTTTCGTCTGTTATAACACTGACAAAGGTATCAGAGAACATCTCTTTTGATACCCGTTTGTGTTACCCGTAGAGCTGGAGAACTTTTAGACGTAGTGCGTCAGATCCGGCTATGCTTAACCCATTTCGTACTAGTCCATGAAGATATTTCCTCAAGTGGGAGTCGTCGAGCTTCTCTAGAGAAATACTCGCAACTACCATATAAATTAGAATGTCACATACCACTGTGTGGTGTGCTTCTTGGGCATCATTCACAGCGGCGTGCGAACTAACAATACTTGCTTGTCGAGCTTTCCGGAGCTGGTGCCCCATTGACAACAAATCTAGCTGATTGCTGCTCCTTGTAAGCTTTCGTCTGAAGATACTTCTGGTCGAGAATGTGGTCGACCACGTTTAAATTTTGTGATAGATGCACAGTTACTTCACAGGCTAAACGCAACAGTAGTCTTTTATCCATGTTATAGACCTAGTATTCCCCAGAAAACGCCTTCACTTTGTCCAGCGTAGTTTTTCCTCGTACATGCTGTTTCCTTTTCTGAGAGGACATCTGCAAAGATAAAACCTGATGCTTATTGTAAACAACATATTCGCTTGATTCTCTAGTAGTGCGTCAAACGAAAACGAAGCAGAGACTGAACTACCATGCTAATCAAAGGAAGCTGAAACTTCAGTAATGACAAATCTCAAGTAACTGCTCAGTACTCTCACAACAGTATCCTCCCGAAGTATTCAAATTGGGTAAAAATCACCGTTCTCACCAATATACTGACAGATGACGACGACGCCTTCAATCATTCAGCGAATTAACACGGTCACTTATATTGCGCCACCGAGTCCCATGCAACGAGTGACCGTAATCGGGTCGGTTTGTGCCGGCCGTGCATGCACAAAGAGTAAGCCCGAACAGGTGTCGTAGAGGTTTAATCTACATGTGGACAAAGGGTGTTTGAATAATGGACAAACGAATGATTGCATAGCGCTGGCAGACAGATCGGACATGGTTGCTTTATGGATAGCCGCATGGCTGATACTTCGGTCTTGGGAAAGCGGACTTGGATAGTAGATGGTACAGAGATGGCGGTAATGATACTCCAAGGGGAATATTCCAATAGCCAGTTGGCTGCTTTGGCATTTCTTCCGAATACAAATATATTGATTTCAACATAAAGGAATACATAATGGCTTTCTTTTTAACTATGGGTAAAAATTAAACTTTTAACCTATGCCGCAGTATGACTTCAATAAGCGTTGGTAAATCAAGAGAAATACCACAGACAGTTCCATGGATAGTGTTATAACTTTACTTGAACATTCGGTTACACCTACACTTGTCATTGTTCCTCGTTTATTAATGGCAATAATATTTTCAAACTATTAATCACTTTAAACATAATCCAAATGGGAATCTTTGTACAAAACCAGTAAAATTAACCATGTCATGCGAGCATGTTGTACAAATAGATCAGACCACTATATGAGGTGTGGGCTCCCACTGTCAAGGAATAAAAGGTATATTTCTTTATTTCTTATAATTTATGCGCCTAACGATAGAGCAAGGTATTAATCGTGCAAATAACAAAGCGTCGAATATATTGGCGATGCACATGCAGGAAGACGGAGCATTAACTACTAAAAACCTGACTTAAGGAAGGGGGACACATAATTTTCCATTTTTTAAATATGCGCGTATTTATTTATATATTAACTCTAATGACGAGGTCATTAAATTGACCGTTATCTTTTCACTGAACATTATTGTTACTTTAGCTAATGTGGATGTAGATAGATCAGCTAGGAATAATTTGGCAACTGTTTTTATTTTTCTTATTAATGCGCGTCCTTTACAGGAGGGACACCAGTGCACTCTTTTCCTTATGAGTTTATAAAATATAGTGGACGTCATGTTATTTCACTCGCAGCTGATAGTGTGAAGCGCTATAAATGCAACCATTCACGTACATAAAGCTTATCTTGCACTGACGTAAAAATACATCCAGTAGACTTGAAAAATAAATATAGTCTGTATTCTCATAGGTCGTACAGGTTAAAACGCACTATATAGAATTTTTAATTGCATTCTGTTACAGAAGCACCAGCTGATCAGAGTCTCAAACAAAGCAATTAATCCAAACTACTCATCGTTATTGCGTTAGTGTCAATATGAGCTTAAATGACCAGAAGACAGACACACTTGTATTCGCTGTTTAGCGATTAAAATTTATAGATTGTTTTCTTAACGCGTATTGGTCGCAAAAATAAGATGAATGTACACGTTATCTAGCAATTAGACAACCTGCTTCCCTCGGCTTGGTTTCACTTTCAAGCGCTACATTTATGCCACACTACGACACATTTGTTCCAAGCGGCAAAGACTACCTCATAAGAAGCAGTCATATTGTTACCAGTAATGCTTTAAAAACTCAAATATACATTATTATATCCGCTGTAATCATGAGTTGCCCAGGTTTAAATTTTTACTATTGGAAAAATGCACAAATCTTAAGTATTCAAGAAGTAACCGGCACCTACTAACTGTGTAGTTATGTTTGATTCGCTAGCCTTACTACAGTTATTTAGTGGTTTCATCACCATAAATCATTTTAGCAGAAACCTAGCTCTAGTGTCCGTATCACCGGTAAAACGAATTGGAGGCTGAAGTTGTGACATGTGACTTTACAGTGACTTCGCAGTAAAGATTAAAGCAAATATATTACTATTTTTATGTTTATTGCTCATAGGTATATAAGGAGATGAAGTGTCTTGCATGCAAACGCGAACTAACCCACTCATGTAACACTTTGAGTAGTTAACATGTTCTATAGACCCGACTTTAACTAACACAAGAATCATATCCCTTCACAATGCTTTAGTTACTCTGGAAATGTGGGCGGACTGTTTGCAAATTTGCTGTACTTGCCACAACAACGTCGAGAAAACCCAGAGGTAAAACACCTTAGACAACCTGGCTATCACCCGTTAACACAACAGCATAACACGTGGTTAGATATACAAAGTGTCCATCGCAGTGTTTCATTATGTAAATCCCAATTAAGTAATCCGTTGCAACCACTTTACCATACTCAAAGCTATTCAAGGGATAACGTTATTCAGAAAGTTCGCAAACGCTTGATAGCATACCTAAGTGAAGTGTCCTAGCAACATTGGTGATCACTGTCTAAATGACATATGTTTCACTAGGACTGTATGTACAACGATGAAAGAATAAGAATACGCAACTGACCTTCGGTTATCACATTGCAGTTCGAAAGCAGTAGAAACACGAACTCATTATCCATGAAATTCCATCCAGGAATCTGAAATAACGTCATTACTTGTCGCTTGTAGCTAGAAAAGAATGATTTATATATATATATACATTATATTATATATATATATATATAATTTCTCAAGAAATAATGGGTGTTAACCAAGGTCGAACCACTACTTTTACTAATAAAAACTACAAAAGCAGATTGGGATTTATGTTTACCAAATTTTCATGTGTCATTTTCATCCGACTCGCGGAGCAGATATACTATGAGGCCGGACGCATAATAATTATTACTTCAAAACATCTCTCCCGGAGAAATTTTTGATGTGGCGCAGGCACAGGTTTTTAAAAACTTTTTGTCCAGGTACATGCAAGTTCAACCATTTCTTCCTAAATACCGAATGGCAATTGCAAAAGCAGTTGTTCCTTCTAGCTGCCAAGTCAATTGTGTCATTACAATCGTGTCGCATAATATAAGAATAAGCGATGTAAACCCCTCTGCTTAATTATTCGCAGCGTTTAAGGGCTAATTACCTTAATCAAACTCGTAGCTTATTGCAAGGAATTATGAATTAAATTTACAAATACAAATTTAGGTGTACAAATGCTCGCAGCAGTTAAATGTTTATACACGCTCTGCTTATCTATTCGTTGTTTCTAAATTTGCAACGTATGATCCGTTCCAACTCTCGCACCATCGAGCATATTAGTGGGAAGATTTAAAAGAAGCTTCCATAAGCCGTCATATTTTATTCAATGCAATTGCCGTAGTTTAGCCATTAGGAAATAAAAACTCAAACACGACTTTATTTGAGGTTGTAAATTTTCGAAGATTACACCGATCAATATTTAACGCGAACTTTTAAGCCAGCAACGTTTATTGGCCAGTCAACATCTCCTAACCCCATGCGACTGGGTTAATGAGATGTCAGTTTTCACAAAAGCTTTGGATTGACAGCCAGCTGCTTTCAGTTGTCTGTGCCTTATGTACAGTCAAACAATAGTCTTATCCGTGATTAAGCTAAGAGGAAGAAATGGTAACTAAGAAACAGCTGCGCTGATTCATCTTAGCAAAATTTGTGAGAGAATATCCTCTGGTCATATTTCCTTGGTTAAACACATCCGCACAGTTACTCTATACATGCCCGCATTTTCAGCTGTTATTTAGAGGAAGAATTTCGTGCAGTGGCGATAATGCTCCATTCCGAGATGATAATACACACACTCACATAATCGCCATCTATTGCGGGTTGAATTTTGTGATTAGATTTTATAGATTATTAGATTGCCACGAGGAATTCATACATTTTTTGTTAAAAAATCATGAAAATGGTGGAGAATTATGTTTTCTATAGTTCTTATTATGTCCTGCAGAAACAAAATGGTTACAACTGCCACAAGCTGAGACAGCTAGGCTAAGGTTGATCAAGTCTAAACAGACTTCGTTAGCTGTTGCTCCGGCTCTCCGATCGTTGATGAACCTAATGCTCAAATGCAAGTTGGTTCGGTCGTTCGAAGAGGCCACGGGTTCCCCGCCTGTGTTCGTAGTATGCGGCGATCACGGTGAAGATATATATTTTGATATTTCTTACTGTGCACGGCTACAGTGCTACTGAAAAACATTCTGCTATCCGTCCGGTCTACCGTCGTGTGTCACAACGCAGGTGCAAATTACTTAATCAATAAGCTATTTAGAGGTCGCAAAAAATTGTCGAAAATATTCTTTTAAGAAATGCAGAATGAAACGCAATCAAATGGCTGGAATAATTCAACACTCCCAAAATAAACGTGAGCGAACCTCCTAAATAGTAAAACTTAAACTACCAATGTATTAGACATGGATTATAAAATTAGGCAAAAGACAATAAATGGTCAGTCATTTCTAATTGCTTTGAGTCAAAGCAAATATCTGTCGTTTTAGAGCGAACGTATTCTGATGATGACAATTAGAATGAAAAGTTCAATAGAATCATCTTTGTTTGACACCGGGAAATTCCTTTGCAATTTGCAAAGGACCAACGTACTCAGTAATTAATAAGACTGACTAATGTTTCTCGAACGATAAAGCAGCACATCACGTTTTCAAAGAAAGGGAAGATTGCATTCCCTCCTAGTGATGGGGATGATACTTCAGCCACCCGTTAACGAAACTAATAATACATGCATGGAAACACCAGCTGAATGTATTATGAAGGCTACAGGTATCCCGTAGTGCTATAAACCATCCTAAATTGTCACAATGCACAGGCTAAACTTAACGTACTCCTTTACTCATTTACTCCTTTACTCATTTACTTTTGTTAAACTGAATGTGGCAAGGGCACAACTTTTGTGATCAAAATGTTTTAAGCAGTGATGTGGACGAAAGGGAAATGACACCTCGCTCTTAAAACTGATATCCGTGTATATTTACTTTAGGCACTTAGGTCAAATTTAGTTAACCATAATGACGTAGTGCCTAATTACAAAGTATGTGTTTCTTCGTTGGTAACAGAGCATTAATTATTTTGCTTTGTTTGGCAATTGTCGAATACTTGTTTAATTAAGAGCATTCTAATAGGTTACTACTTGCAGCTGCGCAGTAATTGTTAAGCGCATAAAAGTATCTTGTAACTGCACACTACTTAGCACAAATTCAGCAGGGATTTTATGAACTTAGCTCCAATCAATATTACTTCATCGTTCATCTTTAACACAAACGATACCATCTCCACCTTATTTGTCTACACGTGATACTATTAAGACGAAATGGCGAGCTTTAATTCGTCACTTGATGCATTTAATCATATCTTACGATTATTTAGCCAACAAAAGTAGTCGCAACTAGCTGAACATAGTTATTTAAGACAAGTCGAATAGGTTCAGATAAGTGCGAATTCTTCACCAGATATCAATAGTAAATGGGAGACAACCTTTCAGACATCCTTGTTCTTCGAATCCCTATACATAACCAAATGTAGTAATGAGATAAAATAAAATCATGCCACTTTAGTCGCCGACAGCCTAAAGCAATCGGGTTTTGCAGCCAACGCCCAGTTTTGTTGCAACGACTTGTGTTTCTGTCACAATTTATGGCTGGTAACTATGTTGCGCGGAAACGTGCACCTTTTACAAGTACCACCAGTCTACTTACGTAAAGTTTGAAAAATTCCCAGCCTTTTAAATGACTCCGTCTAATACCTAGTAACATATATCGGATTTCATTTAACCTTAGGATTATGTCCAACTGTACATCTTGTATCTTACTGACACGGACCATTCTCCCAATCTAGCCGAGGCATTCAAGGTCATCTATCGACCACCTGCAAATCGATCAAAGTGCGTTCGCATGCGCTTACTTGAATCGGCGGAGAGTTTAGCAATCAGACTATACGAGCCAAAAATGTGCGTCCAGAAAAGATTCACTCACACGCTGTGCTTGACTTGGCCCAGACGAACTACTCCGTCCATACCAAGGAATTGTGCACATGCTACAACTGTGTTCTAGGGG
Source organism: Dicrocoelium dendriticum (assembly GCA_944474145.2). NCBI lineage: Eukaryota > Metazoa > Platyhelminthes > Trematoda > Plagiorchiida > Dicrocoeliidae > Dicrocoelium > Dicrocoelium dendriticum. The sequence goes on along the minus strand of OX104064.1, from coordinate 230,483,020 downwards.
GCAGTGACTGATAGTGACCATTGACTGTGAACTGCGTGCTTTACCAGTCCGTGTGCTGTGTCTATATTTTGGTTATTTTTTTGCATATAATTGTACAAGCCTGACGAAGAATTATTGAAAACGTATGTTCGCTTGAAAACTGAGTTTTCATTTATCAATAGGTTTTCTTAATATTGTACATAACTTGTTAAGCACCGAAATGAAATAAATGAACTAGCTTTTATTCCTGCATGTAACCGCTTGCTAGTTCCTTATTGAACTCAGTGCTACGCAGTATTAGCGGTAAGCGTATATTGGAAACGTGAAACAACAGCATTGGTTGTGAAACCTCGTAATGATCAAAAATTCGTGATGTGTATATTAATGCGTTTTAACGAAGAATTGGAAAAAAACGAGTCCCGTTTTAGGAGCTTAGTAAGCATTTTGGCTGCATATAAAGCAGTTACTTATAAAGAAAAACCAAAGGTTTTTAATTTATGTACGATTAATTTGACGACTTAAGATGAACAAAAGCAAATGTAGTTTTCACGATGCAACATCATTATCGTAAAGTCCAAAATACGGGTCATTTAGCCGTAAGTTGATCAATTTTACGTGTATGGAGCTTATGTTCTGCACAAATTGTACAATAATGTAACGATGTTAAATGGTTACTAGGAAAAACACTTTGAGAAGACGCCACTTTTACAGTGTTAAATTATTAACAACTATATGAGGACATATTTCACTATTTATCTGATAGTCTATCGGTAAAACATACAATGCCTTTAAGTTTAACAAAAGATTTTTTCATTTTGCAATTGCATGGATATGTTCGCATAGTTTGGTTACATTAAAAAATAACAGCCAAAAGTAATAGCTGGAAATACGTTGCCTTTGAAGTAACTGGAATATCAATGCTTCATTTTGCTCACTAAATTGAAACAGGTTTACGAAAAATTATTCGCTGTCTCAAAACAGAAAGATTTTGCATTGTGAGACCTCCTGGATTGAGGACCATACTGCAAGGCTTGATGCTTTGCATCTGATCTCAGCCCATAGGCCCATAGGACTCAGATTCTATGGACAACAGAAAAGCTTGATCTACATGCGCTTGACACCACAACATTACTACCTCTTCAATATATGCTGTATAGAAGCAAGCCGTATACTTCAATAAAGCTTTAAAAACACTATTTGACCATAAGGTTTACATGTTAGAAGACAAATATCTCGATGAGCTATTCCAAGAATAAGCCACGAGCTTGTAGACTCCAATGTATCCAAAGCTAGACTTTACACCTCAACCGTCTACGAGGTCAAAACGACATGAAACGCATTCCTTAATATTCCACTTATGCACATTACATAAGAATCAGCATGAATAATTGCGTCCCAATTGTTCTGTGATGCTGCACGCACGGGTTCTCGCAGCTAGAAATATACTTTATTAATTATATTATTACGCCAGTTCAGATATTCGGTAAAGTCAAGGCAAGACTAACGGTGGAACTGCAGCCAGTCACAAATGACGGTGAATGCCCATCTAAATTCACTGTCATTTCATTTGTTAATACATTGTGTTTACCTTGCTACTATTTATCAATTTGCACAATGTCATACTTCGGAAATTCACATGTAAATTTTCAGGTTTCGTCTGCACTATTTCTTCTACTAATGTTCTGGGAGATTTTTAAGTATAAGTGATTGAATTACAGTTTTGACAGCTTGAAATGAAAAGTAAAGTAGCACGATTCTATCTTGCTTAGTTTCCAATTAACAACTAAAATACATCAACAGGAACTTTTCCCATATAGTTGGTATTTGGTTATTGCTAAACCACTGTAGCCAATCAAAATGTACAGACCAAATAGTAGCTTACGTGAGAAACAAAGAGATCCTTTTTGATTTGCCTATAAGATTTAGTATGTTCATAAACCACTGTTTCGTGGGACACCACCCACCATATTCCCGCCATCTTTCTCAATGCTCTTTTTTCTATTGTATCATACGTTATCATTCAACATATAGACGCATGCCTTCCTGATGTTTGTACTCTGCGCTGTTATTAAGAGTTCGATGATAGGTCATACCAAGCTTAGTTCCGACAGAGCTATCTAGTAGAATAATTGTGCACTAATAGTTTGATAGTATATATTGAACAAATAATTTTGCATGACTCTTTCTCGGTTAACTTCGGTTATTTGACTCAATATGTAAATCACGTATACCACCTGTGAAACTAGTGAAAAATTTTGTGAACTAAATAATCCATGGAAATAAGTTGATCATAAATAAAGAAAACAGATTATAAAATTAGTACTATTTGAGTCCAAAAAAATCCACGCATAGTTTCGTACTTTTATTATTCTGACATCCATTTTACCTACCTGCTAACTTTAAAACAATTTTATTTTTTTATAGGAGAGCATGAAACAATTGTGCTATTTTGACTCTAATTCTGCGTGTCATCAGCTTTCCGCTAAACCCAGTAATATACTGTTTTCTTAAGTATTTATCTTTCAGCAAAAAAATTATCACAGAAATGTTCCTAAGAGGTTACTACATTAGCTACATTTTCCACATGGAAAAACGATGAGACAGTATATTTAGCAAAAATCGCAAATGTCAAATTAACCAGTTGAGTAGGTAAAATGAATACCTATAAGTAACTGCACTAGAAAAGCGAACGCGCTTCGGGCGTCTAGCCGTATGTTTCACACGTGCACACATAATTTACGTTAAGTTCCGTCCCAAGAATTTGTTTAAATCAAGTATGGTTGTTAAAGTAACGTGACAGCAGCCCGTTTTGGGTTTTATTGACGAGTGAGTAATGTTGATAGGATTTTGCAGTGAACACAATTATTGATACACGCTAACTGCATCATTCCAATCGCGGTATTTTATGCTTAACACCAAAGGATCGTCCCTAACTAAGGTGATGTGGCAAGGTTCAATAAAGTGAATGCATGAGTTGAAAGAATTTTTATTGATCATAAGCACCAATAATAGTTCACTCTGTTACGTACCCCAACGAGTACGGGCAGGAATGTCGCATGTACTGAATCAGCGTTACATTTTAAACATTGTGACACTTATAATTACTGCCAGGACATAAAGGTTTAAGCCACTCAAGTTTCCTTGCACTTCGGTCATAAACTGCCTATTGCAGAAAACCGGAACCTCTAACACATACAAGTTCCAATCATCTATAATAAAATCCTACCTATAAAACAATACCATATCGGTACCTAGAGCATAAGTTAAACGGCTGTGCACGTCTATAGTGCACTGGAAATGTACACAATGAAAACCTAGTATTTGACGTCCTCTCGTATTGCCAAGCGGTATCAACTCAAGTGCATTGATCCCAGCATCATTGTTTACGTCGTTCAACAAGTTCCCAGTGATAATTATCGGGTCCAAAGAAATCGAAGTTTGACGAAATTAGAACTCATATAATTTACCTAATTAAACCTGAACATTGCAATGCATATCTAAGGAGGCGTAAATTGTGAAATGTATGCTTGAGGTTTAGAGTGTAATTTAGGAGCTTTCGTAAAAGCTTTTAGTGTATCTTGCTAACTGTAACTTAGGGGCAACTGTTCATTTTGAACTTTGCGCTACTTTACATTGTATGACGGAATGCTCACAGTAAGTTTAGGGAAATTAGACTCTCTTTCAACAGCTCGTTAAGCTTGAGGTATTTGGTTTTGTATGGAATACCATCAGCAGTAAGTGTTAACCTCTCTATCGGCCTATTGGCGTTTTGTTTTGAGCGCCTTTAGGTGTAGCCATAAAGGGAGGTGCTTGCGCCATGTGCGTAACTTCTCTAGTGATTCCTCTGTTGAAAGTGAAACAAAGCACAAATTTTATTAAATTTGTAATCACATCCTATTACTGTGACGATGAGGTAACCTTGTGATTGATTTAGTGTTCACGTTGTTGATTAACAACGTTTAAATAAAAGTAGCTTCATTTCTTTCAAACATGGCTTTAAGCTTCAGGTTCATCGAAGGTTGGAAATTCCGGGACGCCATGAACAACGATTGACATTTGATGTTGGGTTCTGAATATCTGTCATGCGTCGGATTAAAACGCGCCATCCCAGTTTTGACCTTGGTAGACTTTAATGTCAGCCACTGTCATTCCCATCGATGGGACCCTATCCGAAGTGGAGGAATTCGATTTTGCTTTCACCTATCCACAGTTAAAGGAGACAGCAACCTGCTAACCCATCCCTTTGCATAATATCAGTTTTGTATTCTTCTAATGGTAGTTGTCATCAGGTATTGGTTTGTCTTGCTGATGCTTGTTCCAAGAAACATAAAGGAAAGCGGAACACGTAAGAGTCAGTCCAAAAAGGAAAGGCTGACAAAAGCACCGCCTTAACAACTTTCGCTGCTTGTAGTGTCAATTTTGCTTGTGGAGTTTCACAGCCGTACAATGAGCACTATATCATCCGATTTAGCTTGAACGTTTATTATTAGACATAGGGAAGCCAACTGTTGTCAATCCTCCAATAGCTTATCTGTTAAGGTCATCGTACCAACGTTAGAAATTATAAAATCCACGAATGTCAGCAAAAAGTGACCTCCTTTGGAAGTGGCCGTTTTGAGAGGGAATGGCGTCTGAGATTTTTGTGAATAATGTCTAAACTTGTGGTAGATTTACTGTTTATGTGGCTGTATTGCGCGTGGCGACAGGAATTGCCCATGCTTGGGGAACAGTAGCAACAGACACATACGTAACCAAAACTTTAATGTGATCGGATATTTTCTGCTGCTCCGGTACAGCAAACGCAATATAATTGCTCTCGGGCACAAGCACTAGGGCCAGGATGGGGCTCGCCAGAGTAGATGAAACTGGGTGGTCTGCCTGCGCATTTATTAGAGTCGTCCCTGTAACTCGCCTCATGTTGTTGCTCTTACTCCTAGATTGTCAATGTGAAGCCTTTGGCACTGCGCTCGGCATGGAGTGAGTCCGAAGGGAGACATGTGACAAGTCGAGTATGGTCTATCATTGTCGATAGGTTATCGCATTTCTGTGCGGAAGCGACTATGCGTCTAACAAGTGGAACAAACATATCGAAATAAACGGAGCTTGCTTGTCTAGTTAGCTGTTTCGGTTCCATTACAGATAGGCGAGCGCAATTAGTGTGATCATGATTGCTGCATCCATAGCACAAAATCCCGGTGCGAACCAATTATCCACCGTCGCAAGTGTTCGGCCGTGACTCGCTGCGCATTGCTTTACGAAGTGTTCGTTTTGGTCCAGCATCAACATCAACTGGTATATAGGTACCAACTAAATAATTATATTACACAATGAAATATTCTAAGCAAGACGTGCAGCAAATAGGGAGTAAGGCAACGAATTCGTTCGTGATTATACCAACTGATTGAGGGTTGCCATTATTTTATTATTACTTACTATACTACGAGTAACGTAAGTACAAATATTTGTACTTGAAATTGTCAAAACTACCAGAATATTAACTTGAGATAGCTGGAAATATGTTCCTGAACATTCAGGCAAACCTTATCCTCACAACGTATGGAAGTGAAAAATTAACGGTTTTCTAAAAAAAAATACCGCGTTGAAAAATAAGATGCATTTTAATGCTGGTAAATGCGGTCGGCTCAAGTAAATCGTGCATAGTTCGAGGTTAAACGAACTTCTACAAATTATTGGCCATAGGAGACATGTCGAAGTTCAGCCGATACTGCAAACGGCAGCAGTAAGTTTACTGTTCTAGGAGCAAATGATTTTATTACATTTGTGTGTTTTTGCAACCTTCAAACCGCTTCAAAGTAATGATGTGCGTGTGGTGGCCAGAGAAGCATAGTAAACAATGGAGGAGCCATCGTCATATTTCCTAAATGTTGAGGTACATTGCCGATTTCTCTCTCAAGTAAACGGTTAGAATGCACAAGAAGAAACGACACTTTTGCTAGGCAATCGAAAAAATGCACAAATTGCGTGATCTAAACAATGGAGCAAAATTACTTCTCAAGTGTCGTAATCCTGTCCTTGGATATGCAAAAACCCTTTGCTAGAGTGTCTCACATAAGGTTACTGAACAAGCTGAAGGCTATAGGTATTGGAAAACCGATGTTCTCTTGGCTGTCTTCATATCTAATTGGTAGACAGCAGGTGGTGCGAATAGTCAATCATCTCACTTAACCGAAAGCCATCACTAGTGGTGTGATTCAAGGGAGTGTTCTTGGCCCTCTTCTTTTTCTATTTTATATTAACGATATATTCCAGCAAATTGGAAATGGTGTTGCATTTATCTTTGCTGATGACAATAAAATTGTCTATTCGCAGCCACGTGCAAATACTCAGGAAGCCATACGTCCCATTCAGGATGACCTATCCGCCCTTGACTCCTGGTGCCAATTGTGGCAGATGTAATTTGCCGTGGACAATCCTAAAATTTTGTTGTACAAATGCCAAGTACCACTAGACAGTTTATTGCACCAAGGCGTATATATCTCGCAATGCAGGGTAGTTCGCGAATTGGGCGTGCGATATTCAGTCACGTTTAATTTTTCTGAACACTGTGACTTTCAAGTTTCGAAAGCTATGAAGATCTTCGGTCACATCTGCCATAATTTTTACCTCAAGGAATCTCGCATATGCCTGTACAAATATATGTATTACCTTGCATGGAAAAAATTTCATTGGTACAGTCTAATCTGCGGAAATTTGAACAGCACGCGCTTGAGAGGGTCCGGAGACGCTTCACGTAAAAGCTATGTAAAATATTCCTCAAAGTCGACATACACAGATTGATGTGACAAACTTGGATTTGACCCAGTTTGGCTTCGGATAATTATACTGAACCTTTGTTTACTTTACATAATCATAAATTTTCAAATTCGAAGTATTTTAAACGGTGTTCACATATCTGTAAACAGCTGATATCCAATCCATAACAAAGAGACAAATGTCCTGATTCCAAAATATACTAGGAAAAACAGAGAACGTTTCTTTCTAACCGAATACTCAAAGATTTGGAAAAAAATTCCAATTCGTGGTGGTCGGCTACCGTCCTCCATGGCTCAGTTGCATAAGCAGCGGGCTAGTTGGCACAAGCCACTAGCAGTCATGGGTTCGATCCTCACTAGAGGACCGAAGGATGCTCAACACTGACGAGCCCCAATAGGGCGAAACGGCCGTCTGGTGCTTTTCCGGTTAGGTAGTTGACTTATCCGAATTGTCAGCTGACTGCGACGAACAAAATACTCGCTAAAATCCTTCTACACATACTTTATTATTTGCAATTTTAAGCTTGCAATTAATAAACATTCAACAGTAGAAAATTTGATTAATATGGTTGGGGCATCACAGTCCCTAGACAACGCATTAGAAAACGGTACCCATGGTGCGTGAATAAATTTTCGGCACGCATACACAACATTTCAGCCAACAGCCTTTTCCATTATACTTTTTTTGGCTCAGGGATTTGTCACGTTATTAACACGAATGTCTATTCAATGACAGGAAAACAATTGCGGAACAATTCCGATTACTCTGTGTTACATAATTCGAAATTGCGCCCATTTTTATTCCTGAAAATGTATTAACGAAATGTCATGGAAAGTTTGTACCATTATTTGAGCTGTTCCTTTTAAAGAACAGTTTCTCGAATCGTCGAGGAATATACAATTTAATTATCATTATAAACAGCGATTTGCAACTTCAACTATTATACGTTTTGCAATTCTACATAAAAGGTATGGCAACCAGCTTTTTAGGCAACTGCATCACCATTGTTATACACCTTAGCTGCAGGTGAAAACACCTCAGTTATTGTGCGGCACTACTAAAGACAAAAAAGATGCCACAGTGGCACGCCGGATGAGGCCCCAATAGCTGATAAATATCGCTCCGCAGAGCTAACAGCCCTTAGTGTGCCGCAAAAATACTTATATTATGCCTAACTAATGAGATCGTGACTGGAGGAGGGGGCTAAACCGGATGGGGTAGAAAAGTAACTCACAACACAAATGCCAATGGGGCCGGTTCTTCGCCATATCAGCAAGTGTTTTCCTAGTCCTTAAGACCCCTGCCTGGCAGTGGGGATGCACCAACCGACGCCAACTTCGAAATAAGTGTTCTCTCCTCTTTCAACCAAGTCATGGTTTGGCCTCCCTTCCTCCTCTTTCAAACGCACTCCCGACGCGAATACAATGCACATCGCCGGAGTCGGTGTGCTAGTATGCGCAACACATGGCCCAACCATCGGATCCTGGTGCGCGATATAATTATGCTGAGCGGTTTACTCGCCCTTAATGCACGAAGCACACGATACCGAACACGCTCATTGTTCACGCAGTGCTCCTACCAGACATAAGTTAAGTCGCGAATGCAGCGCTAATCGAATGTGACGGGCCTCTTTATGTCGGTTGACCTGATGGTCCAGGTTTCACAAACATATAAGAGAGCTGAACGGGCAGCTGCGGTATAAACTCTGCCCTTCAGGGTGAGACTAATATCGCGTCTGCCCCACAGGTGACGGAGATTGGCAAAAGCATCTCGAGCTTTGGAAATAATTTAGTGTTGCTCCTTCCAACACGGGCACCTCAGGACTGCGGTTTTGTCCTGGCTTATACTCATCAGCTGGAGATAGCCTGAGTTGGGGTGGAAAACAATGCCTATTATTTCATGGCTGACGCCATAATCACTATACTATTGAGATCCGTGAAAAACGCTTGATACAGCAGAAACGACTTCGAACTTGGAGTTGGAGAATTCGCTGTGTGGTTGGGTTGCTTCGAACAACGGCTATGGTGACCTCGGTTCACTTGACGTGGACCTCGGCCATTCTTATCACAAGGACAGTATATGAATTGGAAATATTTTGGTCTTGCTCATCATAACACTGGCACTTCAAGACCGCGGCTTCCTCCTGGTTTGGACTCAGCATCTAGACATTTTGCTATACACTTCGCAACCTCATCTTCGATCCCACTTGCGAAGATATAGGGGCTCAGCTAATTGAACTCCTGAACGACTTCCAGCTTCTCACTACAAAGCGTTAGCGCAGGGCTGAATCTCTGCGAACCTTGGAGAACTACTATGCAGTTCGATGCAGTAATGCATAGCTCAAAACAATAGATAGCCATTGCTAATCGGTCCAGTGCTGCTTAGCATGTTCGGAAGCTGTCACAGACTAGGGTAATATCACCCGCATACTCATAGTCAAGTAGTCAGTCACCAGTATGTAGCACCACACCTTCTAGGTCGTGCCCAGCAAATGCTGATTTCATGATTTCGTCAACTACGAAGTTACTACAGATGGTTGCAGCCGGCAACGTCGTCTCAAACTGATGTTGATATTGAAGGGTGACGGCAGTCGGCCAAAAACCCTCACCCTTCCCGAACGAGGCGCACAAAGCGCCTTTATACTGTTTACTTATTTATTAGATACACATTTTCTTATATCAAAGCACGACAACATTTGGTCGCCAGTAATAATAGCGGTGCTCTAACAATTGAAGCAAGGCGAATTTGTGGTTGATGCCACCTCGACTTCGACAAAACCCTGTTTTCTCTTCACGAATCTGACTTTCACAAATTCCAATCAGTCGTTGGAGAGTGACAGAAGCCAGTAATTTAGAGGTAATTGTGCTCAGACTGATCTCACTATGGCTGCCGAATTTTGAAAGCGAGCCTTCCTTGAAAATTGTGATAATGACGGAGAGGCTCCAGTCTATGTGAACAGTTTCTTGCGCCCAAATTTACACTTGCAACTCCTGTAAATAATCTACTAGAGCAGGTCTTTCGAATTTGTAGAGGGCGTAGGGAAGTTTAACAGCCGCTGCGGTCTAATGCAATTTTAACAGTGTGACCTCACCTTCGACTTCTGCGCGTGAAGGCTGATCCAAGGAAAAGACCCACGGAGGGCGCTCAGTTGCCGAAAAACAAATCGATAACTCAAGTTGGTTAAATTGCAATGCAGGGTGTTCGGTCCAATGCTCCAAGCCTTTTGACAGGCTGTGGATCGGCTACCCTCTCTCGTCACATATGGTCTCGTTAACATCACGTCTCCTGCTGCCTGTTTCCCGTATCAGATGGAATAACTTATGATGATTACCAACGGCAGCGGCTGTTTCCATCTCCGAGATACCATGAGACGACCAGGCATTGCGGTCGTGTTTCAGGCTAGCAAGCATTTTGTCCTGAGATTGTTGCTAGCCTCATTGCATTCACTTCCAGCAGCAATACGTCGGCGAGCATCCATAAGTTCCAGAGACTGTGTAGAGAACCAATGTCCAGTTTGGCAATATCATTTGCCACTGTAAGACATGCCCGCTGATAGTAACCTTTAGCGAATATGCATCCAGTGATCTTCGACGGTGTTCCGTACACGCTTACTCACCCCGGATTTCTGTGCATTTTGATACACATTCAGAAAACCTAGCTACACCAGCTGGCTGTTGTGAATTCGTGTACATCGCCTTTGCGGACGTTCACCAAAACGCACGCGGAGTTCGGTACAGAGAAGTGCGTGCTCAGAGTCCACGCTCGCACTCCAAATCGAGCGACAATTTTGGACACAGCCTCTCCAGCTGTAACTAATCGCGATATGAAGGATTTGCGTCCATGGCTGGCCCGAGGTTGGTGGTCGCCAAGTCACGCATCTGCAGGTGTTGTGTCGAAAGTTTGTGCTCGCGAGAAAGACACGAGCACCTTCACATAATTGTAGCAACCGCTAACCGTTATCATTACGGGAGTCTACACCATGTTGGCCACCCAAAAGTAGCTCATCAGAGTACAAGTTTTCGACTTGGGTTTTTAGATCACCATTAAACACCACAGTATCCGTCGTTCCTCTGTGAAAAAGGAGGTGGTTTGGTTGGTGACAGAAAGTTTCCTTCACAGAATCATTGCCACATTTTGTAGGGGCCTAGGCCGCAATGAAAAACAGGCACTGGTTTTTGCCGCGCGACTTCGAAGCATGGAATGAAGCAGTTAATCAAACGGCGTACATCCGACTGTTGACAGGGATCCAATCGATCAGGGCAGCTTCAGCTGCCCTACTGTTAAGCCTCGCTTTTAACAATTTTCTTAGGATCAATCAACCATTAGGTTAACTGCCAAGCCCGGCTGGCAAAATTCCATCTAGGTTCAACGTTTAGGGAAATATGTCGAAAACCGCTATCTAGCTAAAGGGTCATCAGACGTCTAGTTAAAGTGGGACAACTTAAATTTGAATATGATATCGCTTAGTCAAATCACAACTATCTACATTAAAATAAACGTGATAATATGTAGCAGGAGCCAGTTAACTATCGTGATAATCAGGCTTTTAAGGGGATTTGCATCCAGCTAGTAATACGGTTAGGGAAGCAAGCGTAAACCGAAGTAAATATCCACATTCTTCCTCCGACAACATAGAATATTCATCAGTACGGTAGCCGCTTCAGGCTTTGCTTTGCATCGTTCGAATTGCAAAGTGTTCCCCCAGAATTGGCCTGGACCACCTAACACGCTGACCCTTAAGAGGGATAAGCTTGAAGTCGTTCAAAAACGCAACTACCTGTGAAGTTGTATCCACGCCCGTGCGCTTGAATATGAGATTACGAGCTGTATAGCAAAAGCTCGTGGTGTTTTTCTCAGCTTCGCCACTTATGGCGCCGGCTCGACATCACTCACGCAGTGAAATGTAGGGTGTACATTGCAGCTGTACCTTCGAGCCTAATGTACGGTTTTGAAATCTGTCCTCTTAGATCAGCGGACATAAGGAGGCTAGTTACGTTCGACCACCGGCGCCTTCCCACTTTAGCTCAGATCTGGTGGGAACACCGCGTGAGCAACGGGCGTGTTCGACGCCCTGTTTACGGCACAGGAAAATGAAATCAACCGCTCAGCGCCGTTATTTCACACACCAGGCTCCGACGGCCAGGCCACGTGTTACGCATGCCAGCCCACCGTCTGCCGTGAGGGGCGTTGTTTGCTCGCCGGGGGTGTAAAAGAAAGAAGAGGAGGAGTGGCCAAGCGATGACTTGGTTGAGATGAATGAAAGCCCTCAATTTGAAGCTAGGCTCAGTTATGAAGTCTCGGCTTCCTGGTTAGGGTCCGGAAGACGATGAACTAGTGTGGCTAGATGCAATTGCTGACATCGCTAGGAGTTGAGCTAAATGTCGTTCCTGCTGTGAGTTTCTCTGTCCCACTCCATCCATCTTAGCCTTCCTCTCCAAAAACGAAGAGCACTACTTAGACCTATATAATTTTGCATGGTAAATTTCTTTTTTCTGCTGCATGGTAGCCTACAGGTAGCTTATTTGAGCGATGCTAATCCATTACCGGTAGCTCAGCTGGCTTGCACCTTTTGCATTTTGTTCCTTTTTTAGGTGCTACGGCACAGTAGCTTAGGTATTTCCCACCTCTACCTAAGGCGTATAGTGTGTGTATGGGTGTGTGTGTGGCACACCAGAAAAAGGATGATATACGCGGTCAACTCAAGCCTTAGCCTCTACCACTGTTGAGTAACGACATCCACATATAAATAAATCTTTCCTGAAAAGCCGTGGAATGCACCAACGTGTTAATTCAGGTTGGTGAAGCATAGAAATGTCGCCTCTGAATTAGAAGAACACGTTTCTGCCATGGAGCGGATCCAATTTTGCGCTTAAATGCCATGTGTACAGAAAAATGCTAACTACCATAATTTAGTTCCATTGATAAGGAAACGTAAGCTGAATTCTCTCTGATGAATTAGTTAACAACTTCCTACTCGAATGACAATTGTTATGTGTAACTGATTCACGTGCGCTCCAAGCTGAGGGGAAACGATTTAGAGATAGCAAAACACTGCTCAGCGAAGAAATGTTTTTCGATATTGCTCATCAGGGTAATACATATATAAAACTGGATAAAATCATGATAGGCTAAAATGGTAAGTCTAGGTTTGGTCAAGTCCAAACAGACATCTTTGATATTCAATTCTTTGCAGTCGATTATAAAAGCTCTTATAATCGAATCGAATAACAAAGCAACCAATTTGGAATCCACCAAACCTAGTCTTGTCATTATAGCCCATCACAATTTTAATGAGTTATATATATGTATTAGCCTGATAAGTAATTTTGAAAAGAAATTTCTTCGTTGGAAGGACACACATTCACGGTGCTCAGTTTTCACAATCCGTTAACGTATACACTGCCCTCCGCTACTGATCGTTTTCCCGTTTAGAAACTAGACAATTGGACTACCTTTCCTAATTTACCTCCGCTCTACGGAGTTTGGTGAGAATAAGGACCTACCACACCTTATCACAGATAGAAAGCAACACTTTCCTTGAGCATTCTTTCTTCTATCTACTGGAATCATAAACGGCACAGACCCAAGATAATTAGTTAACAACCCAAAGAAACCAAGTTACAGGTGAAACAAATTCCACTGCCTGCTTGTTTAAATGTTCTGATGTGTGAATTTTCCACAGGAAGTTCACGACTTGCAGTTTCACCTACCCATCGGCAAGTCATTTAGATTCACTTCACGGTCCATCACATCCAATGTTCCGACTACTCGTTAGCTTATTTCCGACCGTGTCGTGCGGTCAGCAGACTTGCAAACCATGGTGAGAAATCGCCTCTCCTGTCAATACGCGACACTAAGGCGCCATACACAAGCACGACGTCCTTTTCACCCTTCCTGATGCGCGTTTCAGCCGCACTCAGAACGAAACCTTCGGTCTGCAACCGCCGACTGGTTTGTATCCATCGTTACACCTGTTATCCCGTGTCAATACACATTGCGAACATTTCTACACAGACGGTAATACTTAACTTTGTGGCTAACTAGTTTCACCATATTGCACAGCAGCTGATCGTCGTGTGTAATTCGTATCGACGCTGTTTAAAGCTTAAGCTACTAAACTCGGAGCGAAGCGAATACGAGCAACTGAGCACTGTCCAACAACAAATGGCTTAGTCGCAAAACCTTTACGACAACAGCGACATAGTTTCAGCAGTAAGGACTCTGCTGAAACCCATCATCCACTACAAAAGTGCTACGAACTACAAAGCCTGAACAACAAGTGTCATTGCCATGGTATTATCTGTGTGCCTGGAATGTTTACGCCCTGGATATTTTCGCATTTGAAACAGTCAAATGATTCCCTTGGACTGGAAGGATTTATCCAGTAGGTTATGTTGTGCATAACACTTACGGTAGTGAAAGTAATAGTACGGTTCTTCGATAAATGCACTTTGTATTGCAATTATTCTGGGAAAATTAAAAAATATTTTTGCGGACGTTGGATAAATCCAGCTAAGGGCAAGCAATTCGGGACATTTTTTAGACAAAAAACCACAAAACAATAGGTGGTCTTCCTAACCCATTGCAGCGACAAGTTACCACAGATAAGGTAAAAAGTTTATTTATACCCGATACAGAAACTACGCATGTAGTTTTCCTCTTTTTGCTTGTATAAGACATCGCTTGTGGTACTTGCACTAAGTCCAATATTTTGGTGTCACCGTAGTAATTTAGGACAGCCTGAAGTATAGGTTTGGTTCGCAACTTTCATTCATAAGTGTCTGCGCTTAAGTTTTTTAGCATTATCCTCCGGTCATTTTAAATCCAATCTGTTTAATACATGTTACCAGTAACTGAAACATGAATGCAAAAGCAGGTATTTTCCGAAGAAAAGCATCTACACCTTCTCAAACCGAGCAAAAAAAGGAGAATACGCTATTAAATATGCCGCATAAAAGGACGGAAATCGTTCTGATGGAAAACGCTGACTGTATTGATAAGACGAATGTCCTCCTCAGCAGTTGCTCAAAGTTTCGTGGAATGGAGAATAAAATGACAAAACAGTTTCAATCGAACATGCAGTTACAAGCATCCAGGGCGCTTTGGACAGAAAAACATAGTTAAAGCTGTCACGGTAGAGCATATTTGGCTCACAGGGACGGTGATTCGGAGAATTTACAGTTTGTCAAGATTACATAAGCTTCAAAAAGCATGTACGATTCTCTGTGCCACTCAAGGGCCAAGTAACACACAAAAATTTAGAACCGGTGCGAGAATTATTATGCACATTTAGTCTCCATGACATATTCAGCTTTATAGGCTTCATGAAATATCATGGGTTAAATGGAAGAAAGATATTTGCTTTGGACGTAATATCGCTCTTTACGAATATTCCTTCAGGAGTAACAATAAACTCTCGGTGTGCCACTGTTCGAGTACACCAATTTGATGTCGGCCTTTTGAAAAGTCGACTAAACCAGTTACTCATGAATTGTACATAAAATACACTTTCATATTAATAGCATAATACATAACCAAGATGAGGAATAGTGGTAGTCAGAACATTAAAAACGTTTCTAGCGGATATGATCGTGAGCAAGTCAATGAACAACAGTTTGAGCGGACTAACTGGCGATTTAACCTACCACGGCCTAGATGTGGATGTGTATGAAAAATACTCAATGTTGCGTAGAGCCAATGCTATCCCATTTTGCCTCAACGCACGACAATGCTAATTTGACCCTAGAATCTGAACACCTCGGTAAGATGTCCTTCCTAGACGTCGAAATTCACAGGAGGTCAGAGGACTCGATCCAACGGATGGTGCACATCGACGCGACATGGAATGCATTGTATATATATTCAGTCAGCTTTGTCCACATACGTATATTTGATGTTTAACCGAAAGGGACAGAAGGATCTTTAAGGAGGGCACGTTTCCCGACGATATATATTTCAAAGTAGCCATTTCTTTCAGAATTCTTTGTTCGAAGAAATATTGAGCACCGACCACTGAGAGTCACATCAGATTAGGTCATAAAAAAACTAGTTTACCTATCGTTGACGTATAAGGGGATGGAATAACTCAGGCAAATCTTCGTAGGCTATTTGAAGCTATAAACCATATTTTTACTTGGTGTGCTTGCGGCTAAGCGTTACTTCAACAACAAACTTAAGGCTTCAAATCAAGGACAGACATCCTCTGACAAATATTGCCTTCTATGTATACGGATGGACTTGTTGATGCCGAGAAAGCTATGTCGGCAGAAGCACCAAGAGACTGTGCAAAATATCCGTGAGCATTATCCGCCTTGGCTGTGTGGAGGTAGAACGAAAGTTACGAGCACCGTGTTAGCACATTTAGTTGATTTTAACCATTAAATTGATGCCTACCAATCTTTCCAGTCTATTTATCGTATCCATGGATGCCAAATACGAAAAGATAGTTGTCCATTACTAGCGACAACAAAAACAATTGTTATCTGCCCACACAATCAGGAATTATGTGCACAAAAGTGATTCGTCCAGTAAGCTTACGACCCTAGCCCCGCATCAGAGTGAACCCTGTTGAGCAACATGCAGATAATAGGTCCATGACCGCATCTGAATCGGCAAATTATGCTTGTCATGTAGACGACCTAGATCTTTAAACGTTATATGTATCTAAAGTTTTTCACTCACTTTATTCCTATGTTTTGCAGTGTAGAATTCTGACGTGATCCAACGAAAAGGAGCATGTTCGCTGACGATTAGTTTTGTTGCTGCAAGAGGTACGATTATGAGGTGAGCCTATTCAAGATTTGATAAAATATCTACTTCGGTTGCTTCTACTATTCCTACTATTAATACTACTACTAGTACTTATACTAACACTACGGCTACAACTACTTCCTTTACCCGCTATTTTCATCCTATCTGAAGTAACAGTTGACGTGCCCTAAGGATAGGCAATGGACCACGCCTTTATTAGTCTTTCAAAACAATCGCACTGCTCCACTCTAGCCAAAGCTCATGTTATTTAGAGAACTTTAAAATCGGGCATGATATCAGCACATTGAAAGTTCACACGGCATTGTCTAGCCATTTCGATTTGGTCTGTACGTAGTCATGTCGAAAATCGCCACTAGTTTAATTTTGCTAAATGCTGCCTTTTGAACAAACACCTGGGGCGCATGTATGAATACGAATTGGGAAGTGTAGTTAGGACTTTGGTCCCATAAATTTGATCTCGGCTTAGTTTGGAAGGATGTAGTTGCCTGCACGAAACAAGCTGAAAAGACCTCGAGAATTATAAGCCAGCATCTTTGTCGCCTATGGAAAGCCACCTATAGTTCTGCAAATGCCGCAGGCAAACGCAAAGCTTCATGCAATATATGCCATTTGAAACTGGCACCAATTCTTTAGAATAATTCCTAACCGAATTGCTCCTCAAATTGGTCATTGACTTTTTACTGAAGCATGGTTCTTACTCAGTGCGCTGCGGATACATCGACTTTCACGAAAATATATGACATTTATTCCGATAGATTTTCCATAAGTTCACTAAATATGTTCGCTTTCTACTTTATCCTGAGAGTACATGGTGTACTATGTAAAATTATCAGGAGGGGTGTTGTAACCTGAGGAATCTGCCTCCGGATTGACAGCTTGAGCCACAACACACTACCTTAGAGAGGATGCAGATGATGTACCGTTTATTCTTGTGAGATTTGAGGACTTCTTGCTTGCATTGGTTTGACTTGACTTTAAGTACTTTATATAAAGGGATAAGTACCCGCATCTTCAAGCATATCTCATTATGGGTGTCATATATTTGCAAACCCAAGCATGTATGTCACGTTTTTGCAGGTCAGTCAAAATACAAATCCAACTGGCCATCAGCTAAAAATTGCCAAGCGATATAACAGATGTGCTTGCAGACGCAATGTTATTTTTTCGGTTCCCTAAACACGGAATGCGCTTCAAACTCCACGTCATTTCTGACCCTATATTAACATTTTATAAAGGTGCCTTGACGACGTGCGGCTTTAGATAAAACACACGATGTAATCGGTTTCAAGGGAAGGAGGAAATAAGTCGAACCATAATGTGTGCTCACTAGCTCCCCCGGTAAATAACAGTGAGGAAACCTGCATCAAAGTTGATGTACTTAGGTTGGTCAATTATAAGCCGCAAGTTTCTATTCTTACTTATCACCTTATCTTTACTTTTATGGTATTTCCATCATCTAACCGGACTTGTCAGGCACTCGTTTTTCATCCGTTATGGGATGATGTGTATGTTTTAACAAGCGGCATTTGAGATTGAATCGTGGCACAGCGATTGCTACAGTGGTACTCGTTTTACGAAGTAAAATCTGGTACTCACATAATTTGCCTAAACATTGTTTTCTTTTAAGAAAGCAATGAAAAGCAAAAATCTAAAATGGATGAAATATTGCAATGGTCAGTTTCAGTACATCTTTTAACGTTGTGATCCTTAATGTTGCAGAGTTATGAGGCTTATTCCAATGGTTGGCATCATTTCGATGCTGCGACAGCCGTATGTAAACAAAACGACTGGCTACATTTGATTGCGTCTGAGGAGCAACACTAGAACTAAGTAAGACACACGTACATGCCATGGGTGAAAAACACATATGCACAGCTAACTAATGAATTGCGAATACGTCGGCGAAATTCTTGTTAAATCGGAGCCCAGGCGAAAGAGATTTCTAGCATATATGTGTCTTGGATCTATCCTTACTCATTGTGACATTTGCGCCTGGTAATCGGAAGTCAAAGTGCAAAGTTCGCTTCATCTGAGCATCCAGTTTCCTTACTTTAATCTCAGAACTGTTGTATCTATCCTACTTGAAAACGGAGTAGTAATAGTGATGGTTAGCATAACTTGCAATTCCGCGTATAAATGATACATCTTCGGTGATTATTGACTAGCGTAACTTGATGCAATCTGTCCATAGGTTAGATGCGTGTGAAATCTTCCAATTCTTTTGTTCGCTTTTGCGGTTTCTGAAACTAACAATATGGAGATTCCGGAATTATTTTTGCTTGATCCGCAAAAATAACCGGAGGTAGCGAAGGCGCAATGCACGCCTTGGTTTTTACGGCACATTTACTTAATCACAGTTGCTGTGCAAATCATGAAAATACCAGACGCTCAAAAACTCTCCTTGTCAAAAAGAAAGCTTTTATTATTGTACTGAATAAGCATGTTGAATAATAGACATGTATAACCGACTCACTGCAACCTTGAATGATAAGCAATCAAACGCTGTTTTTGCATGCTTTCTGCAGTTGAGTGCCCTGCAGCTGTTTTGGCAAGAGAAGATAGAAGACGCTGAAGCCATGTACGCTGGATGTAAAAAGCAATCGCCTTAGCTAAGATGGCACGCAGGTTCACGAACCTAGTCAGCACATGATTTGCTGCATTTAAATTAATCTCATCAATTTTACACCCGCTGCTATTTTTATGCGATTGTACAATCTTTTTGGGGAATCATGGAGAACAATTATTTCACTCTTGCTCGTTTTCATCATTTTAAATGGGATTTTCAAGTTTTTATTTAATAGCCCCAATGTCACTTTCTGTGGTGAAGAAGATGATCCAGTTCCTTCTGTTCGCCACTAAGCTTGCCGAAACATTTGCTTGAGTTCAAATTCTCGATGATTGCATACATCGAAGTAAATACCCCAACCGGGTTTTGGAAGCAGTTGCGGCGTGATCGGATTTATCCCAACACTTAGCATGTGTTAGACTTCCGAGTTCGAGCTCAATTTGGCACAGCGTCTCAACGTTACGGAGGAACTGCGTGTAGAAGAAAAGAAGATGTACTTGGATTAAGTTCATTCTATTACTAATAACTGAATACAATTAACCCATTTAAAACAAGAAAAGACCTGCCAGTTAAAGCCGTAAACGTTATTCTACAACAGAACTGGGTAATACGTGCACAATTTCCCTAGTCTGAAAATGAGCACCAGTTTAATCGAAGTGTCATCAGTTAGCATAGACTTTTGCTACCCTAGACACAAGGAATAACCGTTGCACAATGTTACAATTTGGAAGCTTATTTGGGCAACCAAAACGGTTAGTCCCGAAGTCGATCGTGGACAAGAAGTGATTTATTGTTATCTCCTATGCTGATTTTAACAGTATTGCATTACGATGTCCGTAAAATGTCCCTGCTGAAGCAAAAAGCAGTTTGACGCTCTAAAAGTGCTAAAACGCAAAAGCGATATTATGTTGTACAGACCTAACAAGAGTACCAGGTTTCTGCTATTGGCTAGAAAGGACTGCGCAGACAAACTCACCACATTGCTTGGCGATGTGGTCAAGATTCCTTGCACCAAGAGGGAAAGAGACAGGACGGAACCAACCGACATTTCCCGCATGAGCTAAGAAATAAATTAAATGTCACTCATCTTTTTGAAAATCCGAAACCAGGCGAAACGAAGATGCAGAGGCTTTAAGTGTTATCGACTATTCATTACGCTGACGTTCCCATTCTCTCCATTTTTTCCATGGTTAATTAGCGCTACTGTGCGCTCGCACAGACTTGTTTAAATACTTGAGTGGGTAAGAAAAACTAACAGACTACAGCATTTGGGATAGCTTTTAATTCCTTTAAAACATCAAACGTTGCAACATCAATAACGAAGTAAATTTTTCCCTTAACTCGTTGCACATATCACCAACGATTTGCTGCTGGAGAATGTTCATTACAAATGTTATCACATAACGCGTACACAAGTAAAAATACCTGTCCCAGTGGGTGAATCGAGGAGTCTCCTTCTGCAATGTACCCGTAATGTACAGTTCTTATTTAATGGTAAGAACTACCGGCGAAAGGATTTTGTTTTTACGGGATTTCCACTCGGTTGGCTGAAAGTTTCATGCCGAATTTAGCGTAGAAAAGCTGCGAATGGAGTTAAACCCCGCTCATTGATGCCACAGGTACATGGATGTTATTTCTGTTGAGGCTGATAAGTAAATCACAGTAGCTAAATTTCTCGACTATTTTAACCAGGCTTAAGTAGCAATACAATTTACGTGTGAGAAGGAAACAAGTAATGTTTGGCTATTTCTTGAGGTGCTAATAGTCAGAAGAACAGATGGCTCTATCTAATGTCAGGTCTACGGAAAAAATATGCGCAGTGGACAATATACCAGCTACTACAGCATAAACAGAAACCACAATCAAACATCGTTTTGCATTACTTCGTGACTCCACCTTAGCTGATGTCGTGAAACGGGCTGCACATAAACGGCTGTTCACCGGAATCCAATCAACCAACGATGGATCGGCTTTGGAGCTGAGAATAGTACCTACACCAGCTTGACCTGTGCGTGCCGCATAGGCTTCTCCGGATGCATGCAACCAATAGCGAGAGGCTAAGCCGGGTGCCGTTAATTCAACAACCCCGTTTGGCTCCTTGCTCCTAGTTTCCGACACACAACCCACAGCAATACTTAATGTGTCCAAGGTGAGCGCAAATGCAGCCCGTTGATCTGTTTGCCTTAGAGTGCGAACATTGAACGTCATCTTGGAAACGGGATAGCGTGACCTTATAAAGGACTTTTGACGATGGGCGTGCGATAGTTGCTGCGCGATAGTGGCTGTAGATTGTTCTATTTCAGTGGCACTTCTGTTGCTGTTAATTAGGCAGGGAATTATGCTTAGCGGCATCCGGTTTCCGATTTGCCTGTCACTGTGGCCAGCCATAGGACGCCTGGGTCTACAGAGGGACCATGGATGGATTGCGCTAAATCACCCCCAGCTCCAACCACACACCCCATATTTAGTGTAAACCCGAAGAAATAAGATCGGGAGGCGTGTGGAAGGGAAGCATGTTTCATCAACGGAGCTGGCTCACACTCCTTCACAGGCATACACAAGCACGCTGTATTTGGGGAATCAAACGCACACAAGGCAGTGGCTGGACCGTAGTCCGCTCCACACTGAGTGCATGGAACCACTCTTCGAGAGTAGCACGGCCACAAGGACCGTGCATAAAGTCCCCTCCAGAAACCACCAACTGTCTCCTGGAGCCTGCATGGTCGAGCTAGTGAATAATAGAGAGGTTAGCAACTTGTCAACATACACATCAAGCGCAGTCAACCTGGTCATTTCAAGCAACAGCTAATCACTTAGAACGACACTGACAAATAAAAATAAATCATATACTGCATATATATATGCCGACAGGGCATTATAATAAATGAGAATATGAAATAAATTGGTTGACAAAATATCCACTATAGTTTCAAAACGTCAGAAAATGTATTATATGAAAATGCCACAAAAGCGAAAATGTTATCAAATTTAAATAACATTAACTTGATCGACTTGTGCAAGTTAATAGAAGATAGTTCATGTAGGCAATAATGAGACAATATATCCAAACCGTCACCTGGAATAAAGAGACTTAGCATGCAAGCACGCGGTTAGCAAATCAAATGCAGCGCACCTACAAACGCTGCGCCGGTTCTGTTTACGTTCTCTGAAGGACCCGTCGGCGCTACGGTTGTGGTTCCGAGTGGCCTCGCTCAAGGCTCACTAGGCCTGCCTGACTAAGGCACTAACGAACGCAAGTGCTATACCACCATGCGCTCGATGTCGATGGAGTACGACAAATCGGTGCTTGCCGCTTCCACTCTGCATGTATGAGGACTTTCTCTCGCACTTCGGAAACTGCCTTCGTGATCAGATCGCGCCATGCACGCCGGTCAACCGCCTTCCATTCCCATGACCAGCAAACAAGATTAGAATGTGAGAAGCTCAATTTGATTATGTGCTGGTAACGTAAATGCGGTTTCATCACATGCCGCTTTCCAATACTCAGTTGACCATATAAGAGTTGTTTCTGCACCCGCGTCGAATCCATACGGCTCACATGACCGAGCCACCTCAGGTGTTTCAGCAAAAGTATGCAGTCCACGGCACACAACCAACTTTTTCGCAGCGCTTCCGTGTCAGTAAATCTTTCGCCCCAACCGATGCACAAAATCCATCACAAACACTGCTGATGGAACCGCTCGAGATATCGCACATCCCGACGGTACATCGTAAACGTTTCACTACCGTAGAGAAGAACGGACAACACCAAGGATTCGTACGCCATCAGCGTCGTGCCAATGGTAACCTGGTCGCTCCACACTCGGTACTCAAGCTTCCCGAATGCTGCCGCTGCCTTCGACACGCGGATACGCAGCTCACTGTGTATCTGTTGATCAGTCGACATCACAATCCCAAGCTAGCAGAAGGGGGAGTTGGTTTCCAATACCTCAGCAATAATGCTGATTCCTGGCCATATTCAAGATTGCACATTTGGTAAAGGCTGAAAGAGCCAGACAGTTTTGATTGTGTTGATGGTGAGCCCCATTTTGGCCGCTGTCGAAGCTAGAGCACTAGTCATGTGCTGCAACTCATCCGCGCTGTGTGAAAACAGCGCACAATCGTCAGCAAACAGCAAAATACTGATAGTTTTCTCACACACTAGATTTCTCGCACCTAAACGACGGATATTCAGCAAGCCACCATCGATACGGTGCTCTACACAAACACCGTAGGCATAAGCGCATCAAATGCACAAGACATCATTGCATGAAGATAAATACTAAAAGGAGCAAGAGCTGTCATATCCTTGCATCACACCAGAGACAACTGCAAAGTCATCCGAGGTCTCTCCGCTCAGATGCACCCTCGCTCGCATACCACATTGTAGACATTCAATTAAACTTACAATTTTACGTAGGCAGCCAAACTTACCCAACATCAGACACAATGCCTCGCTGTTCACTGTATCTAATTCCTTGCTGAAATCAACAAAAAGCGAATACAAATTCTGGTGTCGTTCTCTGCAATTCTTATGCAACTGACAAGCCGCAAACATCATATCTGTAGTGCCACGACACGAGCGGAATCAACAATGCTCTTCCGCCACGTTCGGTTCCACAACCTGACTGACGAGGCGGTTGAGCAGGATTCGGGCAATCATCTTGCCCACACAACTCAACAAGTTGCTGCCACAATAACTCGTGCAACATTGTTTGCTACCTTTACACTTGTACAGTGGTAGCACAAGAGTATCCTTTAGCTCAGGAGGCGCCTTCTTTAATCCATACACGTTGCACCAAGTGAGGCAGCGCAGTCAACAACGAGGGTCTGCCGTGTTTCAATACTTTAGGCGGGATACAGTCGGCCCCAGTACATTTGCCGTTTCGCGGCTGAGCAAGTGCTCTCTGCGTCTCATCCAGTGTCGGCATGTCCGCCAGGCTTGCCTTCACATCGCGCTACTTGAGACTGTTCAGTGTAAGCCAGTCCATCTCCGAACAGTCGTTCAAAAGACAGTCAAACTGTTTCCGCCAGATCTGCATTATGTCTGCAGTCTGCGTGCAGATAGCTCCTGAAATACCACCGATCAGCGTCCTCAGCGGCTCCATTCTCTGTCCATACACCGTCTTCATGGAGTCAAAAAATTCATTGTGTTAGCGGCGTTCGGCATAACATTCCATCTGCTTCGCCTTTTCCATCCACCATGCGTTTTAATGCGACGGAGCTCTCGTGTCATTCGCCGTCTGAATTCGCGAGACTGACTACTCTTCCCCAAGTCCCGGGTGTCAGCGGCATGTGCAGCAAATGAGGTGTTCTTCCCCGACACCAATGCGCCAAACGTCGCATTGTTCTCATCAAAACAATCAGGCCACTTACAGTTTGCGCGATCGATGGTCTCCTCGGCAGCAGCTGTCACCTGGTCGTGAATGTGGTGCCACAGGTCCCTCACTGTGGCTATGCAGTCCACATCACATAGTCCTGCAGCCATCGCCTTCGCCAGCTCAGTACGTTTCGCCACAGTACCGAGGGAGAGAATGTTAAATTTACGCCGATTCACGGCAAAAGTGCAATACATAGATTCACGAAAATATATGTACAGTTTGGTCCGCACCAACTTGTGATCAGTGCCACACCCAGCTCCACGCAGTACACGTGTCATGTGCACTTCACGCATATCACGCTGACGTACGATGACAGTCGAGCAGGTGAGCGTGACCATTCCGTGGGTGCGTCCAAGTTGCTATATCACTCACACTCAGTGCAAACCGAGTGTTCGTGATCCTCAGGCCGTGAGTGGCACATAGTGAGAGCAGCATGTCATCGTTCGCATTAGTTGAACCAATGCCATGCGAACCGATAACAGCTGTCCACACCGATGCATCACTGCCAAAGCGCGCGTTAAAATCGCCCAGCAGGTATAGCCGGTTGCTCCTCGTCACAGGCCGTATCACGGAGGTAGCTAAGTGTAGAATTAAGCACGCGTGTCATCAGGATAACACATGGTCGGTCCCTACATGGTTATAAAAGTGGCATACTTACATCTTCCGAGTAGTGCGCGACCAGTCGTCAGTCGCGCACTGATGCCCGTTGGTTCACCCACCAGCTAGCCATGGAGGCGATCAGATATTGCAAATCCGACCCCATGATCACGTGGTGTTGAGGCGAATTTGCTCACCTAGTGGAATGTGTGGCCAGCACCTGATTCATGCAACTTACTTTGCTCAGTAAGCCGGGTTTCACTGGGCGCCGCAATATCGATGTTGTGGTGCGCCAGCTCCATCGCGACCAGTGCAGTGCGTCGCTCGGTGCGCTCACAGGAGTTCCGGTCCAGTAGTATGCGCATGTTCCAGAACCTGATGCTGAGTGCTCCACGAGCAGGCATATGATTGCATTGGTGAGCAATGGCACCCAGTCGTTGTGCTTTGGATGTTTGCTTGATAGACTCCACCCAGTGTCTTTGACTCAATAGCCTGACCCACAAGTCAGTGGGTGATTTGGAGGTTTGCATGTGGGACTCCGCTTGTAACGTTTGGCTTAATAGCCTGACCTATAATGCAGTGTGTGGTTTAGAGATTTGCTTGAGGGACTGCCTCCAGAACCTTTGGCTCAATTACCTGACCCACAAAGCAGTGGGGAGCGGATCTAGCTCGGGAATGCGATTGAAAAGACAGATTGGGAGCTGATTGACGGCCGTCACACGCAGCCTTTGAGGTATTGGAACGATTTATATATGTTTTGTGACCGCAGTAGGATACATCTGGAACCACGCCCGGACGCAGGTGGATTTTGGCGCTTTTGCATCACTTTGACCAAAGGTTGTCTGACTTGAGGTGGGCAGTAGCAAACCATTGAACACTCGGAGCTGCCCTCCTACCGTCAGAGCAACGTGTGGCGCCCGTGCTCTACGCTAATAGAGCTGTGAGCTTATAACTCGTAGAGTTGTTGTCGCTCA
>OX104064.1:230373536-230456479 GCA_944474145.2 Dicrocoelium dendriticum | reverse complement strand
GTCTGACCATGGGTGATCCGAATAAGATTGCTGAAACGTAAAACATCTTCACCAGATCAGATTTAACGGGTCATATTTTATCAAATAATGCAGTCCGAGCGAGGACATTTGAGTTCATTTCGTTTGAAATGACAATTTCGGTGACCTTCTATTCCTTGCGGCTGCTTTTGAGTGCAACAGTTTTCTCTTGTTTTATTTATGCTTCCGAAGTCAAGCGATTTTCACTTCTGCATTACCTAGACCAGCGATGTCCAAAGTCCGGTACGCGTTGCGAATTCAACTGGCCCTCGGCCTAATCATGAAATAATAAATTTAGGCTTGGACTATTTGAACAAGTGTAATTTTTGGTATTGTCCTAATGTGAGACTGAATATGGACCGACATATTTCCCCCCCCAAATGGTGATACTTCTTGCAAAATATTTGGGCACCCCTGACCCAGACAAATAAAATGGCTAGATAATGCTAATCAAAATATGTTATCCTGCCTTTGCAAAGTGGGAGTGCGAGATTTCCGCGTTGGGAGTTTACAGTTGCTTTAAAACTGAGGTGCTATTTCCGGGCTTTATGAACAAAAGAACTATGCGATTCAAGTATGCAGATATTCAGATGGATTTTCGCTTTAGCGAAGGCCTGCTTGAAAAATGCCGTTCTTCAAATTATGGGTGACGCTCAGCCTCTAGTATCATTCCATAATATGTCCTCCAAATATCTGAAATTGTATAAATACCTCATAGTTAGGTAGCATTACCTATCTAACACGTAAAAGCTAGTAACGATTCTAACTGCCTTATAATAATAAAATAGTATTTGCCCGTCGCCCCAAAATGTAACTGGAACGAAATACATCGAATGGATACTGAATATTGCATTATAGAGCAGGTAGAAATGAATTTTGTACATCTCTTTCGAAATATGGTGCAATACGTAAGCATTAACACACATGAATATTGTTAACGCCAATAGGTAAAATTTAAAATATATGACTCGGAATTGAAGGACTCACAAATATGAGATATCATCGTAAGTGAGCGATCGTTCTCAGAATCGAATAAGGGAAAATGTTAATCTAACAACGTTTTGAACTTCCGCACAGATATGGCTTATATCATTTCTTTGGAAAAACTCTTCCTGATATTTACCACTCTCCGTTCGAAGCATATTGGGTGGGGGACGCCCCTCATATCCGGCACCACAACTAGGTATCCGTGTCCGCGTGTGCTGCATGCCATAGGCATCAGCATGGGGAAGTTACGGTAGGTCATAATGATTATAGCACAGGAAAAGAAACTGAACCGCTCAGCACCATCATTTCACGCATTAGGCTCCGATGGCTGGACCACGCGTGGCGCATGCCAGCCCACCGGCTTCTACGACCTGCGTTTTTGCTCCCCGGGGATGTGGATGGAAGAATATCAGGGGTGGCCAAGCGATGACTGGTCGAGAGGAATGAAGTCCCTCACTTTTGAGCTGACCTCGGTTGGAGCTTCAAGGCTCCCTAGTTGGGGTCCGAAAGACGATGAACACGTTTGGCTGGATACACTTGTTGATATGACTAGGAGCCGACCTCAGTGGCGTTCGTGCTATGAATTTCTTTGTTCAACCCAAGCCCTCTTAGTCTCCCACCACAAACACGAAGAACGATACTTAGACTTATAGAATTGCGCATAGTAATTTTGTTTTGATGCATATTATTCGGCAGGTACCTTACCGGAACGAAGGCCATCTGTTACCTTTAGCTCAGCGGGCTTGCAACCAATTGCATTTTTTCTGTTCCTTTCTTTCATCTATTGCGACACAATAGCTGCGGTGCTTCCTACCTTTAGCTAACGTGTATACTGATGAATGATGATGTATCATCGTGCAGATGTGAGGCCTGGATGATTTTGTTAGTAAATTATTTCAGTCCGTATTTATCGCAAAGCAATGCTGTCGTCTTAGACCAACCAAGCGTTGTTCATCGATCATGCAAATAAAAACGAAGAATGCGTAATTTAACTCCAGCGTATTGTTAATTCGGGTAACAAGATAAATCGAAATATCCCACAACGTTACGTCAGGCTACAGGGTTTGTCAGATTTATTAAATTAAGCTTAAAGTAAGTATGTTAAATTTTCTTTTGGGGCTCCAGCTAAACAACGTGTTACACATTGAATTATTGAGTTAGAGATCGTATCATTTTGCGTTTCGTTGTTTCTGCGTTGAAATGGCTTTCTTCGTTGGTGAACATTTGTGAAGCAGAAATGTTTTTGCTATTCTGTCTAGGTAAACTTTAGCTTTGGTTTATCAGGAAGTGTGCACCTATTGTTTGCCATTACTGCAATCGTAAATTATGAAAATGTCAAGATACTTTGACACTTGAGAAGAGATTCACCTTTTGATTCTGCGTGACAACTTTCAGTCACTCTAAAGTGAGGGTTCCACTGTCTATAGGGAACATATCTGAC
Organism: Dicrocoelium dendriticum; assembly: GCA_944474145.2. NCBI lineage: Eukaryota > Metazoa > Platyhelminthes > Trematoda > Plagiorchiida > Dicrocoeliidae > Dicrocoelium > Dicrocoelium dendriticum. The sequence goes on along the minus strand of OX104064.1, from coordinate 230,454,033 downwards.
AAGTGTAACGGCGTGTCAGGCGCCAACAAAGAGTGCTTCATATCTTTGAATTCTTAATTATCATTTGCCTGAACTAACTGTAAAATGGCTGCTCTAACCGTTTAGTATATTCAAACTCAAAGTTAGCAGGGGTTATTTGCGGAACTTGCGCACTTGACCTGGCCCAGCCAGAACTGCAGAAAGTAGGTTTGCTTAAATGTCGCAAAGTTTGTTGCGCGTTGAAGTGTTGTCTACAGCAGAACTGGGTAAGGGGTATAACTATAAAATTTAGTTTAAATTGATGCTACGCAAACGCAACGGCAAATGATCACCTTAATTTAAGTTAGCATTTATTAAGCATATTTGCTTCACAGAAAACAATTCTTTTATACTTTATTGATGATGACATATTCTTCAAAAACGACAGTGCAGCATTTTTAATAAATTCGAACTGCAATCACAGCAACAAATAAGTCATACTCCAGATTATTTTGAATAGAGGTACCGTTTTAATCAGCATTTCAACAAAACGGCGCTGCAAAGTGCTAATTGTGAACCACGCAGGATGAATATAATGATAGCAATTTAAGAATATTATTTAAAATTTAATCCGGTATTGCCTTAGAGAAAATGCTAAAATTAATGGCGGTAAGTGCACATTTTACATATATCTGTACCAGATTACCCCTGATACAACATAGTTGGCTATCAGTACTCTCGCCGAAGTTAGTCAGGAGGCGTTGTTTATTTCTGCGACTAGAGTTTACAAAATGATCCTTCTTTCTGGAGAGCAATCGAACGTTTGCTTGAAATAAGGAACCAGCTATATTAGTACCTGTAATTGTTAGACGAAAACTACTGTTCCGTAAGACACAATCCTCTTATATACTCACTATACTTTTAAAAAATACATAAAGTATTGTATGTTTAGAATACAACCTATTATCCAAACACCTGCGGAAATAGTGTAAGTTGTTTCCGCTTTATCCTATTCGATTTTTATAGCTTATTCAAGTCGGTTACTGAGGCAGGTAACATATACGCTTTTATTTGGTTTATTTTGCTTGCTTGGAAACTGCACTTAACCAGTGCACATTTCAGCAATTACTCATTTCGAGTAAAAACAGACTGCTTTGATTCAGCATATTTTTTCGGTATACTTTCGTATAGCTGCCTACCATGCCTATGCCATCTGGAGAAAAAGTTAGTTTAGTAACAGTTAATTCTGTTAACTTGGCACACTGCTTGCAATTTGCACGCCTAAAGTTTTAGCTTTCCAGTACAACTTAGTAATTCTTGTTCCTAACTAAGTAACTAACAGTAAAAGTTTTCCGAAGAGTGAAACCAAATATTTGGTGAGAAAATATGTTGAAGAATCCACAATTTATACTCGAATTGTAACAAAGCTTGTTGGCTGCAGTCCACAAATATTGTAATTAGCAGTGATGTTATGACTAAATTCATAAAATATAATTTCTGCAATTTCCGGTGAAAGAAAAATCCGTATTTAGTTAACAATGTCGGCTGAGATATCCGTACGCATTATGACTTGTTTTTTCCAATGGTCAGCTAAACCAGTACAAACGTTATTACTATTGCAAATACAGACGAAATTTTAAAATACTTTTCCGGACCATTCTATTGTGCATGGTTGCATGTAATCTGACTACTTCTTAAAAGGACAGTATTATTGATCGCACTCCAGTGGTTCACGCTCATCTTAATATCAATATTTAATCTGCAGCGTGTTTAGATTTGTGAACCCTCTCCATTATTTGGTGTTCAGTGACAAGTAGCATACGCCTCCGTCTATGGTGTTATGGAAAAGTTTAATGTATCTGGATCGTGAGCTTTAGGAAGGGTAACCTTGCAATTCAAAACAATTGATGTCGCCACGCAATCCTATGACGTATCTCCGTTAGTAGCGAATGCGAAATTAGAGTAGTTACCTTAACGATACCCGTATACGAGGAGCATAAAGCTGGAACGGGACGGTACGGGGAACAAGTGTAAGGGGGAATAAGAAGATGGGAAGTATTGAGCAGTAGCATCCAAACCACTATCAACCATGCTCGATGTACCAGATATGGCACAGTTGATTATCATCTGCGGTGGCCAGAGCATCAGAAATAGGTTTGAAGAGAGATTTATAGTATTGCGTGGGCAGGATACTCTCAGGTTGCCCAGGCCTCGAGAGGAGAACGATTAGCTTTCTCAAAGAATGCCTTTGGTTCAACAGCCTGCGTTAGGCTACTAGGTGTCGGTTTTAAGGAATAAGGAGCCACCCTCATTCCAATCCCCAACGTGGAGGAACAGGACGCTGAGTTTGTCTGTCCCCTAACGATTGACCAAGCTGATATAAGTGGCTCTGAAGGTGTACAAATGCACCACCTAGCATAGCTCAATGGATCTCTGAAGCACACAAGCCATCACAACATAGTAAGTTCCAGTGTCATTATGATGGGAGGAGCTTGAGCGTCTCAGCTCCCAGGTTGGTGTCCGAAAGACGATGAACACGTTTGGCTAGATACACTTTTGAGATGGCTAGGAGCTGACCTCAGTTGTGTTCACGCTGTGAGATTCTTTGTCCCACCCCATCCATCTTAGCCTCCCCCTCCAACCACGATCTCACTATTTTGCTTCGTTTCATTTTGCATAGTAATATTTTGATGCACACTAGCCGGCTGGCCGCGTACCGGAACGACGCCCATCCGTTACCGCTAGCTCAACCGGCTTGCACCAACTGCATTTTTTTCTCTTTTTCTTTTATGTAGTGCGGCACGGTAACTGAGATGTTTCCCCCTCTAGCTTATGTGTATAATGAGGATGACAATTATACGAGGAGCAATTTACACCCATTGAGCCGATAATTCAATGATGTATAAGTATTCGCATTAATTCATTATACAGCTGAATTACTGTAATTGTGTAATCCATTTTTTGACCGCAAACCGTTTAGAATTATGTAAGACAAGTCCAATCTCATTTTGCGTAACACTAGATGCAAAAGCTTTTGAAGTGTATAAAATACACACATAAATAAGTTGGCTAATTTAATTGGCGAACTAATGGATCGTTTCAGGTTTTGTCCCAAGACAACACGACATCTGGAAGAAATGATCCTTAAATATTCCCAACCAAAAATCATGTTGCCTACATGCATCTAAAATAATAAATATTGCTTCCTTGTTATGTCTTCGTTCGTAGAATTGTTACCACTAGCGACGAAAAGCAAATAAATCTGAACCAAAATACCGTTATTTGTCATCTATATTGCATCTAAGTGTTGTATATTACCCTATTGGTCAAATTTTTGTTTTCATGTTGCTCAAACTAAGGGGTTATTTTAGTGCAAATCCATGTATCTGCTGCCGTCACGTTTTTTTGTCGATCAATGCCCCATAATAATCGGGTGCTTGAAATTTCCACTAAAATCAGATGGCTATTACAAAAACGTTCATTTGGGTACCGGCTGAGTGAGCGATACTGCTGGTGCACTAACCTAAGCACGCTCATTCTTTCCTAATGTGACCTAAATTAAATATTAGTATCCGGTCAGGTGATTTAACAAACAGGTAATGTCGTCAGAGTTGACATAATTGACAGGTGACGCGTGGACATAATTCAGAAACGAGGCCTACGAAACACGTTCTGTTTATTAAAAAAGTACTATACGTATGTTTTATTTACAGGTCGCTAAATCCCATCTGCATGATTAGTTATGGTCTGTTAAGCTTCGGGCAGTTTGGGTGGGGCAGTGTCCGTACATATGTTTGGCTTGAAAGGTCAGGGTATGAAAATGGATGGATAAACCGGTTTTGTCATCAACTGCTTTAATACATGCAAATTTGGGGCAAGCAGACAAGGGAATTGTAGTAAGCGTTCATGATAACGAGGCAACCGAAAAATCTGGACTTTGAAAAATGTAGCAATGGTATCATATGGATAAAAATGCCTAGTATTGACAAGTCCCGTGGGATGGTTTGTGGGAATAAGGTTAGTTCAATAAGTTACACAAAAGAGAAAAACACTTCGGTGAACTCACCACAGATATATCCGTCTAACGCGATTTCGTGGGGTTGGTGAGCACAATGTTTGTCTGCGTCTTGTCATCACTCAATGAACTGAAAGCAGATCTACTAATGTAAATGGTGTAAAGCATCGTCCAATCGTCTTTTTAAACATGGGTAGCGTGTGCGCTGAAATGACAAAAGTCGAAAGAGCTTTGCACGGTTGATAAACTTAAAGTGTAAAGTAATTCCGACGACACTCAAGCCGACTGCATTGGTGGTAAGTTTCAAAATATGACCGCTTAAATCTGTGTTGCATTTAGGCTTCAAGTGGTGGCAAGCGCAATCGGGGATTTCAAAAATTGGATAGCCAGGATGAGATCACCCCGTAGACAACGATATCTTCCGTTGTACACTCCCAGAGCTTTCAGTCACCTATGGTATTACAGATGGGACAAACCCTTCACATTTTTCATTGTCCATCGTTGTGCGGTCTCCAGAACAACCACGTCGCGTTTTAACCAGAGAAGACAAAACTGGATAGCGCACTCCACCGGTGGACTCATACGCAATTAGCATCTGGGGGAGCTGGAGGGATCGGATCCCCAGAACGTCCTCCGTAACAGACCAACATGTTGGTTCGCAGATTTTAACGCCCACAAGGACTGGGCTGAACACCCGAGGTCGTCTTAGATTATCACTCGGAAGTATCACTCTTGTGAGGCTGTTTTCAGCGTGTCGTCTCCAAGCTTGTATGCGTGCGTTGGCTTGTGGCGGACTTGCGCTGATTTGTACGGGTCCGTGTTAAGCGAAGTTAGATTAACTTTTGACCATTCGAGAGCGCAATCAAACTCTCTTTGCAACATATGGGGATCGTCCTGACAGTCCACTGACCGCTATTTCTTGATGTCAACATTATAAAGACAAAAATGTGACCTCCTGACACTAGGAAGTCCGTTACTACGGAACAACAATAACTGCGGTCCCAACCCCGACTCTTGAGAATCACTGCAGTCAACACTATTTAGATAAAAATTGAACCTCGAACTCAAACCGAAGACGCCGCTGAAAGATAAGTTCTTCATCCATCTAAGGAAAGGTTTTTAAACACCGTATGCTTGCTGCTTGTGGAAAAGATGCTGTGATCTATGTGGTCGAATGCTTTGAAAATTTAAGGTAGATGACATCAATGCTGGTCTAACCGTAGACTATCTCGGTCCAACTGGCACGGACAAGTAGTAGGTTGGTAGCCCATGCCCGATGATAACGATATCCGCGTTGCTCTGGTGCCATGATATTAGGCCTATCAAACTAGCCCATTACAGCCTCAGCTATGATCGATTCTAGCTCCTTAGAGAGTACCGAGTAAAGAGCCACCAGGCGATGGTTAGCAGGCTCTAAACGGCTACCACTCTTGGTAATCGGGGTAATGATGCCTGGCTTTCACATGGTGGAATCTGCTGCTTATCCAGGCAACTTTAAAAAATCTCTTTGTTGATTCAGCTATCCTCGTAGCTGCCATCTGCAGGGCTTTCAAGGAATGCTTTCAAATCCGGGAGAACTATATGTGCAACGATAGCAGCTTTATCAGAATTGTTGCTGAACCAAACGTGAGGTGTGTAAATACTGGCATAGTGGAGTACGGGGCAGATATGTTCCAAATATTCGGAGCACGCAGAAAACTTTAAAGATAATGAAGCCGTAGGAAATTGATTGCATCATTGGCGGATTGAGTACTTCCATCTGCTGATATTAGTGGAACACCATGTTTCGCATACCGGAGTCAGTTAACTTGTCTGTACAGCAGAGTCCGCTAGACTCTGCTGTACTAATTTGTACTAATTTGTGATTACGATGCACAACATCGTTACTCCAGTTGTCAGGGCTACGGCTGGTTTTATACACATGCTAAACAGCGTCTCTTAATATCATGTGTTTTCGGGTTCTACTCCGAATGAATGGTTGTGCCCTTGCAGAAGGAAGGGGCTTGTCGACGGATGCAGATTTAATCAGATCACTTAACTGGCCAGTAAAAATCCAACAAAGCACTGTCAACGGAACAATCGTTTGAAAACTCCCAGCTGGCATCTTCCACAAGTTCTACCAGTATGTCTTAATGCTGATTGTTCGAAACAATGATGTCCTATTGGGCACTCTGCATGACACAAGAATTCGTATATTATGGTTACGTGGTCACATCGCCCTCCGAAGGCTCTCCAGCCTTGGTTTCTCAACCATAAGCTCTTCGTTCGTGAGCACTAAATCAGGCACATATGGTTTAGTTCCGGCTCTGAATCGGGCGGGTTAACTGACATGGCTGAAGAGCGAAATGCTTACAATATACTTTGCAGTTCGGTACTAAACTGTTCGTTGGGGACGCCGGAACTTCCATATCATGAAGATTGAAGTCACCTGAGAGGTGAACATGACTGTATTGTCCTCGTAGGACCCTTCCCATATATAAAGCCAGGCGTGAGTCCATCTCTGCGGTGGACATTGGAAGACGATTAACAAGAGCCAGAAGGCAAGTATCGTTGCGTCTCAGTCGCAGCCTGCACGACAGTGATTCTATGATCAGCGTTTCCGGATCGGACACCCATTCGTACTGCAGGTCGTTTCAGTAGCACAACATTGCACATCCGTCTTTGCTAGGTTGATCGTTTCGGAGACGGGACATACTATGTAACGCGAATTCGATATCGGTAATTTCTGCGTGCCAGAATGTTTCCGTAATGAATATGAAATCCCAGACATTTGACGCTCGACGTAGCCGCAGTTTAGCAAACTTGTTCAGGAGACCTTATTCGTTGGTGTATATGCCGGAAATTTTCTGGTTTTATCAATGTACCATGGGATGGGGGTTTTGCGGATGGGTAAAAAAACGGCAATTAATGGTTTTTTGGTGGGGAGATGACGAACTCATATGTGTTCGATTCCTGGATAATATCATTATATCTTTGCTTTTCTCTTTGAATGTACTATTTGGATTAAATAGTTGATTGAATTTATCCGAAATCTTCTCAGTAATTGGTCTGACTGTGTGGCTGCTCTCGTGTGTTTGCTTAACAGATGCTAATTTGATTCGGATTTCGAAAGGAAGGCTGCTGCGGCCAGTATAATATTTCTCCTCTACCATTGCTGACATTTGTCTAGATTGAAAGGCTGGTTTTTCAATCCTTAGGTCACATTCCTTGGATTTTTGTGATCGGCGTAGCCTTGAGACTAACTGCACAATGACCTTTTCCATGGACATTGTCTCGCAAATCTACCGCCATTGCTCCTGTTCTTGAGTGGCCGCTTGCGCTCATCATGACTATTAGCTTCGGGAACTTTGTGTACTAGGATGTTCCTGGCCACGAATTCCTTCCGGTTTCGTTCAAGTAGTGTTTTGCCTGTCTACGCTCGCTCCACAGAATGTCCGGGAATAGGCGGATGGTACATGACCCATTCCCGAGGCGAGCTGTTGATAACAGGACAGCTTCTGCTTCATTGGCAAAAGACAGCGCAACTTGGAGACGTCTTGTTTCACCGCAGTGCTGTGGGTTTGGGTGATGGGTAATGCGTTTCAAATTTATGAGCTTAGTTATAACACCTGTTGTGTCAAATATGGAGGTTCGCTGGTTCACGTCATCAAGTGGTTTTTCTTTAAAGGAATTTGATGTCGATTCTGACAAGTTGGTGCAGATTACCGCTGCAACTCCGGTTGTGGTCAAGCGACCAGCTGATCGGTATACAGTCTTTGTAGGCTGTTGGAGTAGAGCTTCGTCTTCTTCATTTACTATGGGTCCAGTGTAAGTGGCCGAAGATTCAGGCTTTAGTCACCTTTAGCAACAACCACATTCCAACCGCCACTGGTGTCGAAGTCTTTCTGAATTTTCGGAACCATTTAGTGGGTAGATGAGGCTCTGACCTTGCTTGTTGTAATCGGACTAGAGGTGGTTTTTTCAGGAATATTTGAGCAACTGTTAGCATAGAGGCTTAATGCCGCAAATGATGAGTTTTCAGCGCGCTGCCTAGCCTTCATTCTCAGTTTGATGCAATGCTGGATGGGAATGACTGGTATTTACTCTCTGTCATGTTTCCTAAAAAAGAATTTCGTTCCGTGCTCCTCATTTGTTCAAACATAGCCACCAGTCCTTCGTACTTCCGCGATTGTTCATGTACAATCTTTACCAGTGGGATGATTATACATACTGAACAGAGTCACAGTGAATCTGATTTACTATTGTGTAGCTTCAACTGTTTTACTGTGAGTTTGGAACTTTTGTAATGGAAGTTATATTGTCAACTTCTACATTGTATACCGATCCGTACATTTGTATGGATGACGGAAGGTCACATACGACTGTAGAAATTGGTGCGGTAACATGTGATTTTGTTTGGTCGCTACGAACCATTGCGTCAATCGATGGTAATCCCGTAGTGTCCTGAAAGCTTATGGTTCTCTGTCGTCGTGTGTGCGTTGAATTGTCTGCATGTTCAAGATCGTCACCTTATGTGCGTCTGGCCCAGGCAGGGCACATTTAAGTGGCTAGATTGTTCACTCTGCAAACAGAGCTACTAAGGGATACGGACACAAGGTGTACGGTAGCCAGTTTGATGAACGGTACACAGCTGTAGTTGCTGACTCGTCAGACGAAACGTGCAGTTGGCTTCCGTTTGAGACCACAAATACTTCTGTGTGGTTCGTGATTCGGAAAATTCCTGTATTAACTTTTTGCGGGAATGGTGCATGAATTATAAGGTGTAGATAAAAGACGAACCATAAAATATAGATCCGAAAGATAGAGGGCACTAGATAGCGCAAATGAATCTGCGTCGAATGTATGTAACCACTCGTTTATGTGACCAAATGCATTGTCGAACGGAACTGCATAACAACTGGATAAGTACATCAATTCCGCTAGGAAGGTCACAATTTCATCCAAAATGTCCCTGGCTTTAGGAATGCATTTTGCACTTTCTTCCATTTATTTATGTTCAGGGATACAAGTGTTTGCTGTTTTGGTGACACAGAGTTTGCCGTAAGTTTGATGTTTAAAGTTGGATAAATTTGTGAAGCTTTTCCCAATTCACATGAAAGAAACCGAATATTTTTAACCTCCCTTGGACTGGTGAACATTATGCGCGTGATTACGTTTGCGAAAAATTATAAACATTCTGAATTACAGTATACTTATCATCTAACCAAGTTACCATGACATACGTTTTAGCAAAACTAGTGCATGACATATTGGGTTGCATAGTTTATCGAAATAGTGGAAAATGCTTTGTTTAAAAATAAAACTTGGCGCAAACCATGTGGAGATAACAGAATACTGTTTAGGCGAATTTTTTGTTTCATAAAGTTTTTGCTAACAAATGGACAAATTTAAAGCATATTCCATCGAAATGCCTGCTGTAGATTTGCTTGTCTTCATACGTGCTTGATGCAATCCATTGGCCAGTTGCCTGCAGTATTGTTTGCATTATCAGTTAATGGAATTCCCTACTTAAAATTGAGTATGGCGTGAATATATTCCATAATGAAGCCCGGACGTCGGTCAAAAATCCGTTGGTGCAGTATAATATTGTATCTACAATCTTAAAACAAGTCTATTTTAAGGAAGATAGAGGTAGTAAATGTGTTGTTTAGTAAAAGCAGAATTTGAAATATATGTTACATCATAAAGAAATCGCACGCCCGGAAGCAAGGTAAGGAAGCCAAAGTAGAATGAAACCTGGGGCAGTTAAAGCGCATGTGTGTATGCGACGCAACAATATATATATATATATATATATAGGAAGCGCGGCCTTTATCAAGCGCGTTACTAAATACTACCAAAATGATTTATGTCAGATAGCCATAAGGTTAACGATAACTCCCTTTTGCAATCCCTCTTCTAAACCAGGCTAACATTTACGTGGCAAATGTCTTTTTATAATCTTCTGGTTCCTCAACCGCAGTCGTAAAATCTACGCCTACATACGTCTGCAACAGAAGTGAAAATTTGCATTTGATATTCCAACAACATTTTCGTTAACAAAACAAACTGATTCAGGCTTTGTGACTGTTTGATCAACATGAGTTAGAGAAGTTTAGAGCACCTGCACTGCAAAAAGCCATTCATTGCTGTAGAGTGATAGGTTACTTTTTGTTTAGCGAAATAGAACAATACGTGTGTTGTTTCATTCAAGTCTACCTGACCAATGTCTTCTCCAAATCCTGGCTGCTGTATTTGATTGTAAACTTTGAAAGAAAATGCTTATAAAGCACACTTCTTGTTCCTTCCCAAGTTTATAATACCTGAGTTATTTTGTCTTAACTAGCGCGGTTAAGCTGCATATTCCGCTTCCAATACAGAACAAGGAATGCTAGTGGATAATAGTCTTTGCGACGGCGATTGCCCTTATTAGCCCCATACTTTCTTTCCAAAAACCTAGGGAACCAAGAAATGATTGGGTTGTGCCAACACCTAGATTAGTTAGTCTAAGTCTCGTGCACCGCCTGCATTCACAAAATCAGCCATGGATTTTACGTTAACATAAAAGGCTCCGTCTTTAATTTGCATGTCTAAATGTGTAAGAAGATAGCTTAATCTCAGTATCTTCAACAATTTTTCGCCGATCCGTTTCAAGGTATTGTTTTACTGTCTAGTGAAGAGCATCAGTTCCGCAACATAAAACTGGCATATTCGAGGTATATAGTCAGCGTGCCTGTAGGTGTTTTGTTGCGCAATGAAAACTAACGACGCTGTGAACTAAAGAGGTCCAACTGACCAAATATGCATCCAAAGTGGAGTAGTAGGTGAATGCCTGTTAGGCTTCGCAGGCTAGCTGCATCAGTCGGTTTGCGAAGACTTTATTTTGAGGTATTGCGGAAACGTGGATACAGAGAACATATGTCGTTGAACCGAGCTAGGTTCTTTGACTTGTTTAAGAATAAGAGTAATAGCTCAAATTTCGCGGGTAGTAAATTTATTTGGCCTTAAGCGATTTATTTAGCAGGCACTAGGTTATATTTTACCATGGAGCCCCGTCACAGCCATCCAACTCCGTAGACACTTTATGACGTTGCATCTTTTTGGAATCGCAAAAATTTTCCGCTTGTGGAAGAGAACTCGCTCTCGGTATGTTACCATTAGTTTCAATGGCTTACCATGATGAATGAACAAAAATAACCGTGATCAATTGTTTTGTTGTGTTATGGCCCACATATGAGCAAATCGCTGCCATACCTGCTTTGGAAATCAGACACGACGGTTAAGGTTTGACACGAAAGTCTCTCTTGCGTACTTATTATTAACCGAGGAGCAAAAAAAGCTACAATGAGCAACTACTTATCTTTGGTGCTAAGTGACATCCGGCATTTGAATCAACTTTTCCATGGAGATTTCTCCCACACATGTTTACTCAGTCACTTCATTAACGAAATGCAACGCTGGCGTTTTCACCGTGGAATTGGATAACCAGCATAAAACCTGTATGGGTACGCCAATATATTAAAAGCTGGTCTCCTTACGTTAACACAGATAAAGTTCATAGTCAGTATAAATCCGCTAAAAAGATTTTATTTGTTTAACGGACTGCATGCACAATCTGTACTTGTTAGAGCGCGTAAGTTGACAAAAAGCTTGCTCATTATGTCTTATTTCTACCAAATTAATCTTCTATGCTTCTTATATATGCATATACGTCTGCTTTAACTGTGTGATCGGATTGCGTACAACAAAGTTCGATGCTGTGCAAATATGAAGGGAGATTGTATTTATGTGTTTTAATGTTCCCACATACCCTTAATAATACCATTATTTGTTGTGTTGTCGATCAGATTGAACTCCATAAATATTGAAATTTAAGTAAATTACTACGTCGGGTTCGCTGTGAAGTTAATTGGACCAAGTAAAATAATGCGAAACAGTGCGGTGTAAGCTGGTGATAAATTTTTTGTACACGGGCTTGTCATAATTATTTTAGGAGAAAATGTGCTAACGCCGCAAGAACTTTGGTATCTTTGGAACTGCAGTTAATTTTCGAGAATCGCCTAGCACTGCAAATATGCCATACGCGTGGGTGCTATCCGATTTCACTTGACGGTTTTCCTCTTTTCACTATGTTTACTGAAGGTGTTGCGACCGGTTTTACTGTCAACACAAGATCCGAGGGATTCTTTTAAAAGTAATCACCCAGTGGAACCTAATAAGGCATTGTATGTGTCAGACCACTGCATTTTCATTGAGGGCAACATTGTATAAGCTAAAGGTTTATTACATTAAATTATAAACCGAAAATGTCTCAGGTTACTGTTGATGCTTTGTGCAGAGAGCTTCTTCGGAATACATTGGATATACACAGTTCGTAGAACAAGCAGAGGCAAACAATCAGACGGAAAATGCAAGTACATGGGACTAGAACGTCTCAACACAATTTAGTTAACAACACAAATAATATAAAATATAGAAACGCTTGCCGATATACTAGATCATTCATCTACTATTGGTACTATATATTATAGCATAAAAATTAGTTTATTCCGCTTCAGTAGTTTGAAAACCCCTAATTCAGTTATTTGCTTCTCAGATGTATTTAATTGTACCTTTGCTACAATTTCAAAAGTGACAGTGTACTGTTTGGGGTTTCAGGTGGTGATATGTAGTGAACTTTAAACTTTATAAAACGGGAAAAATTTATTTCTCTAACAAGTGAATGAGAGTCTAACTATAGTTATCCCTAGACGTGAACTGAACGGAAGGGCAAGGACCGAGACATTTTATGCGCCCGCATATTAAAGGTGTGCTACATTGAAATACGTTCGTATTTGGTAAACATGTCTGAAGACACCAAAAAAAATCAGCTGATCTGCTGTGGTGTTCTTTCACATACCAAGATTAGCATATTATACTCATTCGCTTTGCGTTGCTTGGAATCGTAAAGTGTTAAACGTTAATATTTGCGAAGAACTTACAACGTGACCACTACTTAATGCTTGAAAAAATAATTAGGATTTGCTTTGTGATGAGAACTCTTGGCACCGGTCCTTGACGCACATTCTAGTCCAAGAGTAAGCAGATGTAACAGCGACATTTATCCGTGCGCACAACAAATTTAAGTAGTAAGTTTATAGTAAAATATTTTCACAAACTGGTTGAATAATTACGATTATCCGATGATAACAAGTTGTTAAATGTATGTGACCATCGCTCTCCTAGCGCGCTAAGCGCGAATGAAAGCCAATATAATGTAGAAAAACAAACGATTGTATCCAAGTGGACAAATAGTTTTATATTTTTTCCTGGAGCTCGTGTTTCGACAGAAAAACAAGGAGTAATGAACAAAATCCATCAAATGAATAAATAAATATACAGCGCGGTCTAGCAAAACAGTTTCTAATCTAGTCTCAATTGCCTTTATACAAACGCCCAAGGGCTTCTAAGCAAATTGGCAGAACTTCGATCTCGTCATAGCTCAATGTGTTGGGACCTCATCATGATAACTGAGACGTGGCTGAACGACATGATTAGTAACGCTGAGATCGAACTACCTGGCATGTCACTACTGCGTAACGATCGACCCACCAAGGGCGGCGGTGTAATTCTCTACTACCGTTCAGACCTTCGCATAAAGCTCATGAACGACCCTGGGATTCAAACCGTAGACTCCTTATGGTGCTGCCTACACCTAAAGCACGGCGATAAATGCTTATTGGCCATCGTATATCGTCCACCAATGTCCACTATAGAAATGGACAAGGCCCTGTCTTCTGCTTATAGGTTTCCATGTAAATTGCAGGATCACGCTGTACAACCATGTCACATCCCCAACGCGATTCAGGACAGGAAACAAACCGGCCATCTTGGACCTCGTTTTCACCAATGAGGAACTGATGATTGACGTAGTAACTACATCCACTCCCTTGGGCCGCAGCGATCATGCGACACTATTGTTCCAATACTTGTGTTATGCAGATTATCCTAATGAAAGCAACGTGGAATCTTACGTCGTAACCAACTACGATAACCTGGCAGAACTCATTAGTGCTACGAGCTGGTCCTTCTTAATTGAGTGGTCCCCAGAAGTGGCATGCGGGAAATTTGTCAACAAATTCAACACGCTCGTAGCATTGGCATCTAAAACCAAAATCCCCCGACCCGACAAGGCGAAGTCGTTTCTCAGAAGCAGGACCCGGAAATGCATGGGATTGAGTGATCTGGCATGGCGCGCCCATATAGCCTCTCCGAGCAAGGATACTTGGAACACCTATATTACACAAAGAAACCACTGTGTCACACTCGTCAGGGAGGATAAGGTAAAGAGCCAACAAGATCTTGTGTCAAAGTTCTGCGTTAACCCAAAGCTACTATACAGACACATAAATAAGCTTTGCCGCGTTAAGCGCGGAATTCCGGCTCTGCGCACAGCTTTCGGATTAGCACATACGGCACAGGATGCGGCGAACGTCCTAGGACAACACTTCGGCCGCACTTTCCAGTGTGTGCAAACATCCTGCACCATATCTAGGCAACTTATTCCGCCATCAGGCCTTAACCACATTTCCTTCACAACTGCAGCTGTATTGAAGCGGTTGATGTCGTTGCGCGAATTTAGCTCCCCAGGTGCGGAAGACATTCGCCGAAAGCGCTGAAAGTTTCCGCCACGAGCTTAGCTGAACCTTTGGCAACACTCTTTCAGCGATGCCTTAACGAGATGCACGTCCCAATGATGTGGAAGCACGGGATCATCACTCCAATCCACAAAAATGGTAGCCGTGCAGATCCAACTAATTATCGTCCGATTACCCTTCTTCCGGTAATCTCCAAGATCATGGAGTCCATTGTAGCCGAGGCCCTCATGGAGTACCTGGAGAAAAACAACATCCCCTTCCGGTGCAGGCCTCACAATGCTGATTGCTCGTAAACAAGTGGACGCCACTATTGACTAAGGCATTCGACCGACTGGACCATCGGATTTACTGAACAAGCTGCAGCATTGTGGTATCGGCAATCCTATTCTAGGATGGATAGCGAATTTCTCGTTCAACGTCCGTGAATGTGAGAGTCCGAAGTACCCTGTCGGATCCAATCGAAGTTCAGTGTGGCGTACCTCAGGGCTCGATACTCGGGCCTCGCTTTTCATTGTTTTCATAAATGATCTTGCAGCTGCACTATCTTCCAACTTTCTGCTGTTTGCAAATGACCTAAAGATATGGCGTGCCATAGCTTCAGGAGAGGACCACACAGCCTTGCAGGATGATTTGGACAAAGCATACAAGTGGTCAAACGAGAACATGCTACAGTTCAACACCACAAAGTGCAAAAGCTTGAGCATACGCCATCAGAGTGCGTATAACTACCGCTTAGGACCTGACATTCTACAGCGGACCTCTCATGAGTGCGATCTTAGGGTGCTTGTACAAGAAGATCTTGGGTGCTTAATGCAGACGAAAAGGCCTCCAAGAGAGCAAACCAACACTTTGACCTCCTGCGTAGAGCGTTTGGGAAGTTTGACGCCTCAATCTTTCCGAAAATGCTTAGCGCTTTTGTTAGACCGCACACAGAATACGCTATTCAAGCGTGGCAACCATGGCAGAAGTGCCACCTCACTGCACTCGATACTGCACAACGCAGAGCGAAAAAATACGTCACAGTCTTTCCAGCCTTCCCTACCCACTCAGGCTGAAAACTCTTAAATTATACAGTGGACGTTACCGTCGTTTGAGAGGCGATCTCATATTGGTGTACCGGATACTGAGAACCCCCAACCACACGTGTCATTCCCTTTTAAAACGTAGTCAAAATGCATCCCTAAGAGGTCATCAGTTCAAGTTGATCACACAGTACAGTCGACTGAAATGTCGACGCAATTTCTTCTCCCTCCGAGTGTCACAACCTTGGAACGCCCTTCCAGAACATGTAATTAATGCTCCCACCCTATCCCTTTTCAAAAAACGCCTTGAAGAAACTCTGACACGATTGCACTATGTGATATAACGTGCGACCATTGGATGATGGTATTAGTGAACAACGAACGTGGACGGAATCCACTTAAAATTCCTATTGGATTACTTGTTTATGTGCATCTCCAATCCCTTGGTGATTCATGCATTACACACGTACTTTCGTCGATACGATTTTTTAATTTTACGATGTTAATTCTCATCATCCTACGGGACCTGTCAAGCATTGCTTTTATACCCGTCATAAACCATTGTTCCATTATTGTATATTTATGTGAGCGCGATCATTAGTTGTATTTAAAGAATGGACCCACATAACCATTAATTATTTTAGAAAGCAGCAGACACCTAATTTTTACTAATGGTTCATTAATTAAAAATTTATTTAAACTGGAATAATAAGTTAATGATTTATCACGGGTAAAATCGTCTGTGCTTGACAAGTCTCGTAGGATGATTGGAGTAACAATTAAAATTTGAAGGATCATGGAATAAGTAAATCGTTATTTCAAGCATTGAGCGAGTTAAATGCATAACTGCATAACGAAAGTTTGAAGTGAGAATGGGATGTACACGCACAAAATAGTATGGCAAGTTGTTAGATGTCAGTAAGTGCATGAGAAATAAAAAAGGAAACGACAACGCTCACTCTGTTTTTTCTTCATCTGACAGATATATGCTAAGCCATACTAGCTATATTCAAGATAATCACATATGCACTTCTGCAAGTATGCTCACCGTCACGTTGCGCAGACGGCCGTTAAGCACATGATTTGTTTTGTGTTGTTTCGTCTTCCAAGTGGAACTGATTATATCAAGTAATGCAAGTTAGAAAGCGTTACATCATTTTGTTTTTGAGGAGCGTTAATGTAGAGGCAAGTATAACGTGAGTCGGAAGGACATTCCAGAGATATGACACACGGAGGGAGAAAATGTTGCTTTGACAATCAAGCCCACTATAGTGCGTAGCCAGGTTGAGCTGATGGCACCTCAGGTTGGTATATTGTCTCAGCTGCAACAGATTGCAACATGGGTGAGTTGTGTTCATCAGTATTAAGTAACCCCTGATTAGGTCCCCTCCCTGACATCGATTTTCACCGCTATCCAATCTCAGTGACTGCGGTCTGTGTTATTAGGAGAGATGAAACAATTCTCTAACGAGTTTCGTCACTCTACGTTGTGGAGCATCAAGTGTATCGACATTGCGCTGCGCTAGGGACGCCAGAACTTGATGGCATTTTCTACGTGAGGTCTGACGCATGCGTTCAGCATTTTCCGAAAGATTGATGGCTCAAAAGTTCTGTAAACACTCCGTAAATGTCTAATATGTTGACTGCCTCTTTTTGATGCCCTTTCAACCTGTCTCGGGTAACTATGGTCGTCCTGCATGATTACCCGGAGGTCATTTTTTTAGGAACATGCTGTAAGTCCTGGTCTCCAAGTCGATATTCGTAGATAAGCTGATGACGTATGCTTAAGACTTTACACTTGTTCACGTTAGACTGGAGCCGGTTGTTGGATGATCACGCATAAGCCCTGTTGAGATGGCTCTGCAATGACATGTGATCATCCGATGTCCTAATATCAAGCCGAATTCTGAAGTCATCTGCAAATAGTAAGACATTCGACTGCAGTACACTGCCAAGATCGTTAATGAATGTGAGGAATAAACGTGCCTCCAGTACCGATTCTTGACTCACCCTACATTGGACGTCACTCGGATCGGCAATGGAGCTGCGGACACTCACATTCTGCAGATGTTGAGCGAGGAATTTGTCAATCCAACCGAGTATAGGGTCACTAATTCCATAGCTTCGAAACTTGTGCAGGAGAACGCGGTGGTCCAAACGATCGAACGCTTTCGAGAAGTCCAGGTAGACAACCTCGACTCCCACTCTGGCATCAGCTGACTCTGTCCAGCTTGTTCCGGCTAGTAGCAAGTATGTAGAGCATGATCGATTTCTTCGGAATCCGTGTTGCTGTGACACTAGGATTTTGTTGCTTTCAAGTTATCTCATGAGCGCCTCTACAATTAGAGATTCCATTACTTTGGATGAAACTGGGAGCAGGGTGACTGGACGGCAGTTCAAGAGATAGGAACCATTACCACTTTTGTAAATGGGAGTAACTTATCCTTGTTCCCACGTTGTCGGAACCTGTATTTCGTCGAGACAACTTTTAAAGAATCAAGCTAAGGTTTTGGCAAGGTTCATAGTCACTGTCATCAAGGCCTTCGGTCTGATGTCCTCCACGTGAAGTGAGCTGTGCACGCGCAATGACATTACCGTTTTCATCACATTGGCTGTCGTGAATGATACGTAGTTTAACCCTGGTGTCGACAGAAGCTGTGTACATAGCGGATGAAATGGTGATTCACTCCGGAAAGTTTGGATGAAGTGTTGGCGAAGAACGTTGGCTGCATCTTGTGCGGTTTGCGCAAGACCATCTGTTGCACATAAAACCGGAATCCCGCGCTGCACTCTTCGGAGCTTGTTGAAGTGTTTATACAGCAACTTATGATTTGCACTGAATTTCGCCGCTAAGTCCTATTGATGCTGGAGTTTGTCACTGCGGATCAACCTGACGCAGTGGTTTCCTTGGGTTATTTAAGCGCCCCAAGTCAGGTTACGTGGACAGAATTTGTAGGCGCACCAGGCCGAACCTCTCAAGGCCGTGCACTTTCTAGTAGGGCTCCTGAAGAACCAATTCAGTTGGTTCGGGAAAATGACCTTAATTTCTGACGCATTTGCAAATAACTCAGTGCATTGGGTGACGAATAACATCCAGGAGACATCGGGCGGCTTCTTGACAAGGGAGGACCAGTCGGTTTCTTGAATGAATTTTGACAGTATATCATAATGCGTAACCACATATATTTCCACCATCTTCTCAGTGATGTACTTTGAGTAACAGACGTAACGAAAGAGCAACATCGCATGTTCGCTACGACCAAGTAATGTATCTATGGTCACGGTGTCGAACATTAGTTCCTCGTTGGAGAAAACAAGGTCTATAACAGAGGGTGTGTCCCCCTTTCGGAATCGCGTGAGAGAGGTGACATGGTTGTACAGAGGTACATCTGCCATCAACTCATGCAAATCAGCCTTGAATTGTTTGTTGTGCAATGCTGGAACTTCGATTGCGTTCAGGTTGTATTCCCCCACCAGAAGGAGTTGACTGTATGGTCGTGCTAGGACCCTCTTCATCGCAAAAGCTAGGCATTGATCCACTTCCAAGGTGGACATTGGAGGGCGGAAAACTATTCCTAGTAAGCACACATCACCACGTCTTAGGTGCATAGGACATGAACGAGAGTCGACGACTTTCGTTTCTGTGTCCTCAATGGCATCAACATGCAGGCCGGATCGATAATATATCAGCACTCCTCATCCTCTTCTAGGTCGATCGTTTCGTATGGAACTCATGCCGGGTAGTGTAATCTCAGCATCCGTGATCTCCGTTTTCAGCCACGTTTCGGTGACCATAACTAGGTCCAAAGGTGTGAAGACTTGACGAATATGAAGTTCTGTTAGCTTGCTGAGAACACCTTGTGCATTCGTATACAAGCAATGCGGGCATCGGTGGTCCGAAGCGTGTTCGTGAATGCTGGTTTCCGGTGAGGGTCCATGCCGACCCTTGCGAGGTCAGCTGCCGGTCGCTTTTTGTAGGACCGTTGAGGCAAGCCTTAGGGGCAGTTCAGGATGTTTTATAGAGCTCTCAGCGCCAACAAGGTGGTGAAAATCCTGTCCTCCTTTAGCTGTCGATATGTTTTGGCATTGTTTGCATACTGAGCTACATAGTGACAGAATTGTATTCGTAAGTTGCTTGCTCATTGTTTCATTGTCTATCTGTGACCCGGTGCCTCTTGCCTTTATACGTATTGCGGATGAAAGCATTTTTTGCTTTTGTGCTACATTTTGATCACATGTTCTGCCATCAGTTCGGAGTGCAATGCTACTGTAATCAGTCGGGGACCAAGACCTTTGTAATTAAGTGATTGCGATTATGAACAAGGACAATTGCGTTGTTGTTACGGAAGTTATTCAGATTTCGTTGCATTTATGGCGTTCGCTCCAAGGAACATCTGGAAATATTTGAACAGTACTGTGATGGTACGGAGGTGACTGAAAAGATAACTGCCACTGCATCTACTGCAGTGTTACCTGGAGTAACCGCGGTTCACCGTAGTGTACGGATTTTGGGTGACAGTTGAGACGCGTTATACTGACTGGTTTAGCTGCTTGTGACAGGGAATCCCCCTCCATTTTTCGTCTAGTATCTTAACTTTTATGGCGTTCGCCCCGGATTCTTCGTGGATGTGAGTCTTGAGTCCCTGGTGGTATTAGCAGTAGTAACTGTGGGGTACTGGCGAGCGGACTTGTCGATATGCGCCAGTTACACATCTGACGCGCGTAAGAGACGTACACTCAGTGAAAAACCAATCACTCGCACTATTAAGCATTTATCTCTGGCTGAGACTAAGGCGGACACAAGGCGAAGTATTTTCGGCCGTTTCTGCATTCTACTCCAAATCCCACAAGTTGTTTACAACTGTCTACTCCCCAAGTAACCATTATTTCGGAAGCTTTGGGCTTAGCTTGCCGTAGGCAAGTAATACTAGCCATTGTGACTGTCAGATCTACGGAAGACGTTCGTTGCAATCTTTGCACTGGTGTGCTGACTCCAAACGCCGCCGGTAAAGCTGGTGGTCTGGAATACACGTGTTCGATTGCTGTAGGAGAAATCCAAGATGGCTTATAGAGTTTGGCTCTTAAAGCTAAATGCTGTATAGATAAGTAGCAGCTGCGTTTAAAACCGTAATATATTTAAAATTTTATAAGCATTCAAAATTTCACTTATGAAGTGTCTTCAGACATTTCAACAAAGTGGATCTACTTTGTAGTTTCAACACTTATTCGCATTTTGTTTTTTGCGCATGACACCAAACTTAAGGTGACATAGAAAATTACGGCGTACAGTAATGCGCAAATTATAATTTCTATTTATCTAATATACGTGTTCAAGCGTCTCCGTTAAAACACTGTGAATAAGTTAGAAACTCTGCTTTCAGTTGTTTACAGTTGTTTGCAGTTTCCAGTTGTCACCTTTTTTTGCAACTTTGCTTTTAACGAAGTCATGGAGGTTGCATTTACAGGACATGACTTGGAAGGTGTGGAGTTACTCCCAGGAAAACGCCTTCTTGATTTAGAGTAGCATACAAAATTGTGCTCATCTGTGACAGATCACAGACGTTCCAAGTCACGCCGGACAGATTAGCACTGGCTGTCAGCCGATTCATGCTTTGCTTTGCACTATCGAAATGCAAAGATTTCCTCCAAGATTGGCAGGGATCTCCTCCTGCGCTGACCATTGGTGGGGGCCAGCTAGATGACATTCGGAAATTCAACTACCTAGGAAGCTGTATCTGCGCTCTTGGGATCGAAGACGAGATAACGAACGGTATAGCAAAAGCTCGAATTGCTTTTGCTAACCTTCGCCATCTATGGCGGCGGCGCGACATTATTTTCTCCCTGAAGGGTAGAGTGTACAATGCAGCGGTACGTTCGACCCTACTGTACAGTTTTGAAACCTGGCCACTTAAAGCAGCGGACTCGAAGAGGCTCGTTACGTTCGACCAGCGGTGCCTTCGTAATTTAGCTCACATCTGGTGGGAACACCGCGTGAGTAACGAGCGTATTCGACGCCTTGTTTACGGCACAGGACAAAGAACTGAACCGCTCAGCACCGTCATTTCACCTACCAGGCTCCGATGACTGGGCCACGTGTTGCGCATGCCAGCCCACCGACTTCCATGATGTGCGTTGTTTGCTCGCCGGAGATGTGGATGGAAGAAGATGAGGGGTGGCCAAGCGATGACTTGGTCCAGAGGAATGAAGGCCTCACTTCGGAGCTGGACTCGGTTGGAGTGTCACGGCTCCTTGGTTGGAGTCCAAAAACGAGGAACACGTCTGGCTGGATACACTTGTTGACAAGGCAAGGAGCAGACCTCAGTGGCGTGCGTGCTGTGAGTTTCTTTGTCTCTCCCCATCTCTTTTTTTAGCCTTCCCTCCACCTACCATCTCACTTCTTAGCGTAAAACATAAAAATTTTTCCATTTACCTATTAGCCGGCTGGCAGACTACCGGAAAGATGCCTATCCGTTGCTGGTAGTTCAGCTTGCATGCAACTGCTGTATTTATTTTCCTTGTGCTTTTATATTGCGGCACAGTAGGTGAATGCTTTCCACCTCTAGCTGGCCTGTATGATGATGGTAATGAGGATTCCAGTTGCAAATCGCCAAGCAGACGTTTGATCACAAGTGTTACATTATGTCACGCTGCAGGATTTTAGCATTTATGTCATTCGTAACTACAGTCTACAATAGTTAATTTGACAGTTGCAAATTTATTCATCTCAGATTAACATACGGCAGATGTCCTGTAAACATGGGCAGCCTGTTTTATTATAACTGAATATTTGGTGGATTATATGTGGTCATAGTATTATCACATGCATGTTCGTAGGGAAAAGTCGCAGTTTTTCACCAACAGAGAATAGACACATTTTCAAGGGAAATCGTTAACGGTATTCTGATCGGAACTACGAGTTGCGTAAGTTATATAAAGTAGCATTACATTGACAATTACTTGGTGCTATGGCCATCGCAGAGGATAATAACCAGCGCCCTATCGGCTGCATCAAGCAGGGTGGATAGGCGTTAGAATGCCGCTGCTCAGGCCTTCCAGTCTCCTTATCTCCCTTCTTACGATTTTTCATCATTGTCGTCCCACTCCAACGTTACCTTTTACCCCCTTAATAAATCCCTATTTCTTGACCCTCCCCCACCTTGCTTCAGCAGTTGCTTGTCTTTTAGTTTCAATCCATACACAGTCGCATGGTATACCTCCAATCCAGTGGACAAGGTCTGTTCACGCGTTTCTCTTTGGGGACGTCGAGTCTCGCTAAGACTGGCATGCCAGAACGTGTGAACCTTGCTTCAGATTAAATGAGAGGCAGCACTTGCCCGCACACTAGAGACACCATTGATCGTTATTTGCTGTTACCAGAAACTAGCCTGCAAGTTTCGAGCTCCGTGCTTACCCTGCGACCCACCACATGCGATACTGGCGACACATTCTCATTGCGCCTGTCTTGCGATGATGCAGATGCAAACGCCGGTCTAGCTGTATTTCGCATTGTTTTGAGTCACAGAGATGAAGGTACCCTGATCGATTGGATCCCAGTAAACAGTCGGATGTGTGCCATAAGATCAGGTGGTTTGTTCCATGCCACGAAGTCGCGCGGAAACAAGCGGTGCCTGCTGGTCATTCCGGCTTACTCCCCACAAACTGTAACATTATTGCAGTGAAAGGTGCATTCTATCAGAAAAGTAAAGACCTACTTTTTACAGAAGACATGCATACTCTGGTGTTGGCTGGTGATCTAAACGCCCAAGTCGAAATATCGCCCTCTGACGAGCTTCAGCTGTTCGGCCAACATGATGTAGGCTCTGGTAATGAAAATGGGGAGCGATTGCTACAGCTGTGTGAAGATGCTCGTCTCTTTCTCGTGAGCACACTTTCGACTCAGTACCTGCCGAAGAGTGACTTGGCGCCCACCGGCCTCACACCAGCGATGGACGCAAATAGATCATATCGAGATCAGTTACGGCTGGAGAGGCTGTGTCCCCAACTGTCGCTTGATTTGGAGCTCGAGCGTGAACTCTGACAATGCACTTGTTTGTGTTGATCTCATTATGAGTTTCAGGTGACTTCCACAACGTCGATGTGAACGGCTTGACACCAGTCAACTAGCAATGCCAGGCGTTCTAAATGTGTATCAAACTGCGCTGCCATCCGGGTTAATTAGGTGCCTACTGAAAACCGTCAAATATCACTAGATGAACATTCGCCAAACGTTACTATCACATTCATGTCTTCATGTAGCAAATCAAGCTACCACACGAGACATTGGGTCTCTACACATTCTGTGGAACTTATGGATGCTCACCGAGGTATTTTGGCTGGAAGCAAAAACAATGAGAGTCTAAAAACCTCGGGGCAAAACTCTTGTGTGCGCGAAGCAAGACCCGTGAAGCCTAATGGTCTCCTTGTGCCTCGTACATGGAAAAAACCGCTGCAGTTGATAATCATTGTAGGTTATTCCGTCTGATACGAGAAACAAACAGCGGGAAACCTAGTATTAGCGAGACCATACGCATGGACCGTTGGGCCGAACACTTTGCAATGTAATGTAACCAACCTAGATTCTCGCTTTTATTTTCAAGGCGTTGTGCGCAATTCACTCTGGGCCGTCTCCTTGGATCCGCCCTTGAACACAAAATTTGAAAGTTTGTTTATGCTGCTGAAATTTCATAAGACCACGGGACCAGATATAATTATATCTGCCCTCTACAAATTTAAAGAACATGCTCGAGCAGATGGTTTACACGAGCTGCTAGTGAAATTCTGGGAGCATGTGACTCTCCCGACAGACTAAAGCTGCTCCGTCGTTGTCCCGATCTTAAAGGAAGGCTCCAGTTCGGAATGCGACAATCATAGAGGGATAAGTTTGAACCCAAATTACTCCAAATTACTTACATCTGAGCAACGAGCGTGTACGACGCCATGTTTATGGCACAGGAAAAGGAAATAAACCGCTCAGCCCCGTTATTTCACGCATCAGTCTCCGATGGCTCGGCCACGTGTTACGCATGCCAACCCACCGAGTTCCGCGATATGTGTTGTTTGCGCGCCGTGGGTCTGGATGGAAGAAGAGGAGGGGTGGCCAAGCGATGACTTGGTCCAGAGGAATGAAGGCCCTCACTTCTGAGCTGGTCTCGGTTGGAGTGTCTCAGCTCCCTGGTTGGGGTCCGGAAGACGATGAACACGTTTGGTTGGACACACTTGCTTATATGGCTAGGAGCCGACCTCAGTGGCGTGCGTGCTGTGAGTTTTGTTGTCCCACCCCATCCCTCTTAGCCTATCCCCCTAACCACGATCTCATTATTTAGCCTTATATACTTTTGCATAGTAATTTTTGTTGTTGCACAGCAGCCGGCTGGTAGCTTACCGGAACGATGCTCATTCGTTACAGGTAGCTCAGCCAACTTGCACCAGTTGCTTTTTCTCTCCTTTTTTCTATGTATTGCGGCACAGTAGCTGAAGTGTTCCCCACATCTGGCTAACGTGTATGATGATGATTATGATGACATCTGTTTTACTTCACAGACTGAATGGCACGCTTGAAAGCCAGATCCGTGAAGAGCATGCCAGGTTCCATCGAGGTCGGGGCAGCATTGACCACATATTCTTGTTGCCTCTTTGCCTCAATTGTTGGAACACCGCAGTTTATTGGCAACCTACTGTTAGTGTGTTTCTTGACATAGGAAGTGCATTCGACTCACTCGATCGATGTGCCTTTTGGGATTATCTAATGAGAAAATATATGCTCTATATATAAGTTAACATTGTAAAAGCACTGTATGCGCAGAGTGAGGGTTTATGTTAAACTGTCGCCACGCTTCAGTATCACCAGCGTTGTGAGACAAAGTTGGCGGCTGTCACCTTTCTTATTTAGTTCGCTGTCGTTGGAGCCATGGGAAACTCGTCCTTTGGACACGACCTGGATGATGTGGAGCTACTTCCTGATGAACAGCATCTTGACTTGGAGTATTCGGACGATATTTTTATAATCTGTGACATCTCCCAAACGTGCCAAGCACCTCTGGACCAATTAGCACTGAATGTCTATCGTTTTGGGCTATGCCTTGCATCATCGAAATGAAAAGTACTTCTCCAAGATTAGCAGGGACCCACTCCTGCGCTAACGCTTTTGGTTGACCATCTAGCAGTCCTTTAGGAATTTAAGAACGCGGGCGGCTATATAAGATATTGTGGGATAAAATATGAGGTTACGAACCGTATGGCAAAAGCTCGAGGTGTTTTTGTCAATTGCCGCCACCTGTGGTGCAGGGTTCGTCTAACCATCCCATATGGTTGTGAAAACCAGCCCATCAGGTCGGCAGACGTAAGGAGCCGCGTCAAATTCAATCCCCGCTGCCTTCGCAGCTTAGCTCTTGTCTGATAGGTGCACTGCATGAGCAATTGCCGATTAGAGGCTGTACCATCACTAACGGTTTTCACTGGCATCTGTGATAAAGCGCAAGCGTTTAATTCAGTCAGATAAGGCCGACTGCCTTTCTGTGTGACACCATTCCGTACAGAATTCTCGAGGCAGGCCCAAAAGCCTAAGCTTATTCCGATCCAGTGTTTCTCAACACAGCTGTGAAAGAATCTGTGATCTGTCAATCTGTGTTCAGCGCTCTGTTCAGGTTCCAGTCACTCGCCATTCCTTGTGACCTTGTCAGCCAGTGCGGCGGCATAACCCGTCACACGGACCGCGCGACCACACCGAGCGCTCACTTGACCTTGCAACCACCACGGTCGCCTGACCGATGTGCGCCGCTCTCAAAGCTGTAAATGTACAGAACGCTAATCAACCCACTGGGTAAGGTAACGACACCAAATTGAATGGCAGAAAGGCGAAACCGAAGAGACTCCCATCGAAAGGCATTTGCGGGTTAGGAGAATGCCATGGAGTAGTAAAGTCGGTCTGGCTTGTTCGCACTGTTTGGAATGGTACCATACGAAATGTGCAAATGTGTCCCAACAACAGGTAGGAGAGCAAAATAGCTCCCAAGATGCATTTTGGTTTCGTAATACGTGTTCCATCACCCCCATCGTTAAGCGCTTGCTTATCCTAGCTGAGAAATGCGACCGTTTAACCGCAGAAGTGGAGCAGAGGATAAACAATAAGCTTACTTCAATGGAAGCGAGTATGGACCACAGAAGCGTAGTTGCTTCTAAGCAACGGAATGCCGAACAATCCGCTACCCCTGAACCGCACTCAGCCACTTCTCCATCGTTGTCTTCTCCAACTATGGTAGAACGCCTGGCGAAAACAGACTGTACCTACGAGAGTGAAACATTACTCACGACAACAAAAAGCATGCGCCATTCAAAACGTCTGGTTAAACAAATTCCACTAGACCTGACATCTAGAATTAACAAGGATGAAGCAGCCAAACACCAACTCTTGGTACCTGTAGCTCAAATAGCTCTTATCGAGACTAAGCCTCCTAGAACATCGGTTACATATGCAGAGGTTGCTGCAAGGGTCCACCGAGAGGCCGCCGTTGCGTCCTCTTCAATTGTAAACACCGTTTACGCGAATAGAGAGCAAAACAGCAATCACTTGTCAACAAGTCAGGACAAATGAGTACCATACTTTGTAGATTGACGAAAAATGGATCCAACAACAGTGCACGGAATGTTATATGCTCAAATGTCCCTGAATCTACCTGCATCACATTGCGGGATAAGTTACCCGACGACCAAGACCAATGGAACTCATTATGTACGCAGATGAATATCAAAGCCAAGCCCATAAACTTGTTACGAATTACTCGTCATCCGAACTCGCCACAATATGGCGAACCCAGACTTATTCGAGTAACTCTAAAATCCTTTACCGACGTAGAAAAACTTTTGCTCTTCGCAGGCGCGCTAAAACACGGATCCTGTGGGATATGTATCTCTCCTGACGTCCCTTGGAGCGCGCGGCAACAACAACGAAACACCGAAGAGGAGCACAGCAAGCAAGACCGCCTAAATACAGTCTTCATACATGGCCTGCCTGAACATCCTTTTAACGATGTTCAAGAAACTGGAAATCACGATTTAGAACAGTGGCGGTTCATTGGTGAAAAACTTTCTTTGGATAATGTTGTGGCGCTATCGCTCACCAGGATACTTCCCTCCCCAAATGATTGAGGATGAGTCCCTAGAATCCTAAAATTTGTGGTTCAGTCAGAGAAACAAGCAAGGGATGTTTTGGATCCCTGGCGGAGAAATTGGAAACATCTCCCTTCCGAAATTCGGTTAAAGGTCGAAAACACTTTGCACAACTCAACTATTAAAGCAACTGAAGAAGCAAGCATACCGATGAGTGTACAAAAATTTAACTTGACTGCTGCTTTAATTGACTCTGATGTAGGTCCAGGCGAATGTTGAGGCGCACCTTGGCCGAATCAATTTGCAAACGAGGTATCATTGACCCATCAAAACAACGACTAACTGCCGACCTCCCATCGGTCAGTATTCTCCCACACGTGAACGCTTCACCTAACTGTAGGCTTCTGGAGACAGAGAAACTGGTCTGCTTGCATATGAATGTTCAAGGTCTTTCTAACAAACTGGCTGGACTGAAAGATCGCCAAGCTTCAGGGTCGTATGATGTAATTGGTATCACCGAGACATGGTTGCACACGGGAAAGACGGATGCTGAAGTTTCGCTACCTGGCATGTCCCTTATCCGGAAAGACAGGCTCACAAAAGGAGGAGGTGTAATCCTGTATTACCGAAAATACTTACAGTGCAAAGCCGTGGAGGATTCAGACTCGCATTTCCCCGACTCTCTTTGGTGCCGGTTGCAGTTAAATGGCAGGGACGCTTCTCGTATTGTCTTGGTGTTCCGCGCCACTAATTCAACACCAGAAACCGACTACCACATAGCGGTTGTTTTAATGTGCAGGTTACAACAAAATACCCTCATATTGTTATCATGGGTGAATTCAACGTACATTGTTTAGAAGCCCCTGCCGCGATCGGAGAACAATTCAAAACCGAATAACAAGATCTAGTAACTACTCTTCCTGTTTACAACCACATCACTTTGCCCACGGTTCAGAACTGGTAACAGACCATCTGTGCTGGATCTTGTGCTTACCAGCGAGAAGCATATGATTGACGCGTTGGTTTTAGACTGCCCGTTGTGTCGCAGTGATCATGCAGTCTTCAGTTTCAAATTCGTCTGCTATGCAGATTATCGGAATGAGAACGATAAGACTGGGCGAACCATCACAATGTACGGCCGACTCGCCAAGCTCATCAGCACAACAACATGGTCTTTCCTCGAAGAAGAACCAAGTCGCCTCGCTCGAGTTCGTCAAAAAAAAATTCAGTGAGCTGATTGCACAGACTTCAGGGAGAAAAGCTTGCCATAAGTGCAAATCACTTTCTTTCGTTAGGTGCAGAACTCGAAAATGGATGACAGTAGGCAAGGCAGCATGGCGCGTGTACAGATAAGCTCCAGCACCAGAAACTTGGGACAAATACGTAGCCCAACGTAACCACTGCACTCAACTGTTAAGAGAAGACAAAGCCGCCTATCAGCAGAACGTCGCAACAACCTTCAGTGCCAACCACAATCTGCTGTACACGCACATTAATAGCCTACGAAAGGTGAGGCAAGCATTTCCTCCACTTTAGACGGCTGATGGTCCAACAAGAACGGCTGTGGAAGCAGCAAACACGCTGTAGATGCAACACGCCCCCACGCTTCAAAGAGTCTTGCCACCAAGCGATCTACCAAGATTGGACTTCTGCTCGCCAAGACTAACCCACATCAAATTTACCGCAGAGGTTCTATTGCAAAAGCTGACTTCTCTACGAAAGCTCAGCTCGCCAGGTATCAGCACCAATCGTTCAGAGGCATCGGGAGCAGCAGCATACCAACTGCAAGGACATTTAGCTCAGTTTTTCCAGCGCTGCTTAGACCAGAACCAAGTTCCCGCCATGTGGAAGCTTGGAATAATAACCCCGATTCAAAAAGGGAGAAGCAGAACTAATGCATCCAACCACCGCCCATTATCCCTTTTTCCTATACGATCCAAGCTCATGGAATACATAGATGCCGATGCACTGGTGTGCTATCTAGAAAACTGCAACCTCATCACCCTCGAACAGCACGGTTTCCGCCGACAGCGGTCATGTACAACAAATTTACTATTTGCACGCAGTAGTTGGACCGAGGCAGCTGACGCTGGAGAAGGTGTTGACGTGATCTACTTGGATTTTTCCAAGGCTTCCGATCGTCTAGGCCATCGGATACTACGAGCCAAGCTGCAGCATTACGGGATCGGCGACCCTCTTTTAAGCTGGATCGCCAACTTTCTATTTCAACGGCAATTAGTGGTCAGAGCTCTTTATCGGACCCCATACAAGTCGAGTTTGGTGTGCCGCAAGGCTCATTTCTAGTTTCACGCCTGTTTTGGTGTTTATTAATGACCTTGCTAAATGAGTCGCTTCAAACTTCCTAATGTTTGCCGACGATATCAAGATCTGGCGCAGGATCCAGGCGAACACCGACCAACATATGCTTCAGAGTGATTTAGATACGGTGTGTCAATGTTCGACTGAAAACGCATTGCATTTCAACGTCAGTAAATGCAAGGTGCTTTCCATCTGACATCAGAGCAGCTACTCATACCGACTCGGAACGAATATAATACAACAATCAACTCTCCAACGTGACTTGGGTGTCCTGGTTCAAGTTGACTTGGGTTGCTCCAGGCAGTCCGGAAAGGCCTCGAAGACCGGGAACCAACACGTCGGGCTGTTTAGGCGGGCGTTTGGACAAATAAACAGCTCCATATTTCGACAGCTGCTCAGTGCATATGTTCGCCCCCATGTCGAAAACGCAATTGAAGCCTAGCATCCATAGTTGAAACACGACCTTAATGCACTGGAGCAGCCACAACGCCGGGCATTTAAGAACGTAATTGGAATGCGCAATCTTTTCTACCAGGATAGGCTGCAACGACTGGGAATGTTCAGTGGAAGCTATCGCAGACTACGAGGCGACCTGATTATGGCATACTTGATTCTGCGAGACCCACATCATATGTGTCAGGCTTTACTACAACTCAGCAGCGATACAAACCTGAGGGGCCAAACATTAAAACTCGCATAACAACACAGTCACCTGGAGTGCCGCAGAAATTTCTTTTCCAATCGTGTCTGTCACCCGTGGAATGCTCTCCCAGAATTGGTCGTCTCTGCACCGACAATAACAGTATTTAAAAGACGGTTGGACCGTGCAGTCATTCACTTAAACTTTGACACTTAACGCTACCTCTCCATCCTACACCTGGAGTTTACCATGGAATTATTTGTTGTTATCTGTGGGGGCTGTGAATCTAAGAGGATCGCATTACTACAGCGAAGCAAACGATAAGTCCTTATTTTGGCATTTAAGGAATTAACCCTTTTACTATCTTTATCATTATTATTGTTACGTTGATATCGCCACTAACTATCCAACGGGACTAGTAAAGCAACGCTTCTTAATCCGTAAAACTTAATGGTTCATTGTTCATTGAGTATTTGGTGCCGGAATAGCGAGCGAACCGCCCAACACCATTATATAACACACCAGGCTCTGATGGCAGGGCCACATGCTGTGTATGCAAGCACACCAACTACCGTGAGGTGGGTTATTTGCGCGCCATAAATGCGGTTGGAAGAGTAGAAGCGTAGGTCATGTGATGAATTGGCCGCGAGGAATAAAACACACTTGGAAACTGGCGTCGGTTGGTGCATCCCGAGTCCTAAGGACGATGAACACGTTTGGTTGGACACACTGGTTGATGTGGCAAACAGCCGGTCGCAGTGATGTTTGTGTTGAAAGTTTCTTTGTCCATCCCTCTCCCTTTAGGTTCCCCCTTTAATCCCGATCTCATACAAAACACATAATTTAATCTCTAACATCCAGTTTTTTTGTGACATTTGTGTACTTTTTAGTACAAATGCTAAGGCTTCTATTTTTTGTATGTCGGCACACTAGCTGAAGTCTGTTTCTCACCCTCAGCTAACGTGCAATGATGATTTTCTTGTGGACATTAGCATTATTTCTATTGAGTGTAAGCGTGCTCAAATTGTTATTAGTATTGCACAAACGCAATCGGTCCGATTGATTTACTTCCAAGCAAAACAAACATGTTGTCATGGTTACGTAAGGAGCATTTGCAATTTACCCACCTGAAATATTCATTGGTTGGTCGACGTAATGCTTTAGCCAAAAAATTCCAGATGTTAATAATAATATTCATTTTCGTGAAGCAAACAGGGGAGAAGACAATAGGTTTTCATTAGTAAGATATGATTTTAATAACTTTAATTTACTGTGCTCCTGCATTTTACCTGCACCATGTCTAGATAAAGGATTTTCTGTTTTCGAAGCACAATTTAATTAGCTTGAGAGTAGTAACTTTCAACTTCTCCAATCCAAAGCATTGTAGATAAGTAGTTACCTACCCAAATCCTTCGACGTATATGCAGAAGGTTTGCTACTCTTGTGACTGCGCAATACGCAGCCAAACGGAGGGATCTTACTTCTCGCCTTTCTTCAGCAAGCAGTACAATTTCACACTAATTTAAAAGCATCTGCTCATAAATCCTTAATCGCTTTTGTTTTAAGGTACTGACCTATTTGCTTCAGATATTTTGAAGTTTACTAATGAGTAGTGGGGATTTTGGTGGAATATGCAGTTTGTCATTTTCCAGTGTAATTGGAAACTTTTGATACAAATAAGGTTATCTGCGTCATAACCGGTCCTCATTAATTCATTTAATAACTGGCAGAGAAATCTTTAAGTTGAAATACCTTCCATCGTTCCACACACTAATTTCCCACTGGGAAGTAGAAAACGAAACTGTGTGGCCAATTTGACGAAAAACCACACGGTCTCAAAATTTGGAAAACTGACATCCGTTGGCACAACAGTTTGTATGCAAAGACAATTGTTCTTAACTACTGCAGTTCAAGTAATGATGCTTTTTAAATTATGTAAGTTAATAACAGCAAACTTTAGTATAGAAACCCCGTTATTTGCTATGTTTGATGGCTGGGAACGCATGTCGTTAGCGGAGAGACTAGCGCTCACATATCACCGTTAGAGAAAACAGGTTCGAACCACATTATAATCCCTGTTACACCATACACAAACATAAGCTGTGGTATTTCCAGTTTAGTCAGGGAACAACCGAGGATAGGTCCATAAGCGTCAGCGGCCTTTCTAGAGTATGTAACAATCACCGAACTCACTACTGCTGCTTGCCTAACATAGGTTTGAGCTACAAGACGAATTCTGGCAACTCTGGGTAGCAGAAAACAATCCCATCATTCATTATAATCTTAGCTTGCAAACGTCTGCCTGATAATTCTGCTTGTATATATTATGCACATAGAAACAATAAGTACTGATGCATCATTAGGCTACCTGTAAGTTTGTGGAATAATCGTGAAGAACCAAAAAATTTTCATGAAAAACGGCATAATACATTGCAGTACCTGCACTTCAATCAAAAATAGTACTCATTTTTATATTCAGTAATGTTTTATCCCAAGAATAAAAGTAGCCAACTTGGGGTCGAGCAGATGACGTCACTCATAAAGGCTAATTCATTGTCAAAATGCGGCCATCTGTGCCAGAACCTAATTTGATACCGTCGCTGCCATTCACAGAACCATGTATTTTAACCTCTTCTGCCTAGACCATGTCAACTATCCAGCGAAGATGTTCATTTCCTATTCTCTCCTATTGTTTCCTTGTCATTTTACATAACATATTAGCTTCTTGATGAGATACGACAAAATTGACCCACTAGAAAAAGTAATATTTTCGTGGACAGTGTTGGTTTCTACACACACACATGGCTACTTTCAAAAATGGGTGGAAGGACAAAATTTGCTTTGCGTGAAAATGTTCCTTTGTCATTCGAAATTTTCGCTTATTTAGCTGAGGTTCGCGTACAATTAAACTTTACGACGCCCAAATTTCGCCGCGATTTTCTGCAGGTTTAACTGATAAAAGCAACCAAATTTGATCTTTTTATGCAGGTGACCTACTTAATAAGAAGAAACTTAACGTACTGTAAAGATTTAAATAAGAAGCCAAGCCACATATCTACCTTGATCTTTTTTGGTTTGCTAGATTCCACGCTTTTCTTTGCGAGCAAATGCCATTTTACTTATTATTTTTAGAAAAGCAAGACAGCGAATAGGTACATATTGCAACAAGAACCTGCTAGTTCTGCAGATGGTGAAGCAAAACAGATGAATGTTGTTAAAACATTTTAATAATAATTGAAGATTATTATTTAAAAGGTTTTTTAATCAGTGAACATGGAGGCAAAGGATAGCATGGTTTTGCATCATCTGTCTACAAGATTGGTCATGCGTTAATCAACCGCTTGAGCTTAAAAATCATTTTCTTGACGTTTATTTAACCTGGATGCGTGTCCTTACTACGTGCTTGTCACAATTGGCATGAGCTATCTTAAGCTGTTATGTATACCCTTGTATTAGACTTGCTCAAGTATAAAGTTTACAGTGCGAAAAATGTAACCCATATAGATTCAAGGAACATATTAATCAAGACATTAAATTAAAGGGCCGCTTAGCCGAGAAAGTTAAAAGTATCTTGGTATGATCTGTGGTTCAATTTGTCATCTAGACCTCCGGAGGAGCCGTCTTAATGGTCCTTTAAATTAGCATTTGTTAGACAAGTTCACCCTATCTGGTTGAGGTCAATTGCAATTTTCCAGCTATTAAAGATAGCCCAACTCTAAACCTCACATCAGATTAGTTGCATGAGTTGCAATACTGAGAGTGTTGCGAACTGACTGATTTAGCATAGAATTACGAACAGGTTACCGTGGAATTGAAGAAAAAAGAGTTGTATTCTGAACTACAGGATAAAACAAAATATTTTCTGTCAAATAAAACAATATAACACGAAAACAAATTTCCTATTTGACCTTTGACTACTAGCTAAGTAATTTGTGCCTTTTATTCGTCTTTACATTTGCTCCTAAACTGTGTACTCACTGACAGTTAGGTACCAAGTAAGGATCAGTATGTTGCTAAGAGCTTATAAGTTTGAGGATGTAAATCTAGTCACGTAACAGTGGTGAGATTTAAGTTATTTGTAATTGGCTACATTGCTAACAATCATATTCAAGGTGTTGTTGATTTATTTAAAACAACGGGAATAATATATATATGGTAATAATCATTGTCTATACAAATGCGCCTTCTTTTGGTTTATAATTTATGCACACAGATCTTAGACCTTTGTGCATTCAATTGGTAATTTTTTAATAAGTTATTCACTGACTTCAACTCACAGACCCTACCAAGTGACCAACTAAATCCGTGTGAATCAACAAGTCATTGTGATTGCATTAAAACGAAATGTTTGACGAAAAGCATTGAAGTGCAAGACTCATTATCCGCTGTCAAACAAACCAAGATGGAACACACCAGATAAAATATTTAAAGCTACGACTTTTCTTGCATAACATCACCAATTGAGCTGAGAAGATCAAATGAGATCAGTTGAAATCTGCGGTGTGTGCTTTTCCGGCGGTTCAGTTAAGGGAGAAACATAAACGCTTATATATATATATATATGCTGGTGTGTATTTATTTTTTTGCTGTTTCGTTGCTGTCACATTTATCATGCTGCTTCACAGCATGAGGGATACATATACAAAAATTAATTATTCAGCTCCTCTAAATAAACCCATACTAATTTATTTCATTCCTTTCGTTCTCTTACGCTGCTACAAATCCCATGTGAACCCTTACGAATTTATTTGTTTTTAAATTCCAAATTGTTTTTTCACTGTCCGTTTGTGAATGCGCTTAATCTATTTGCTGACAAGAAGTCTACCCGCGTAACATCCTCTGCCTCTATTACCGACTCCAGGAGACTGTGACTCGCTGTGGGGAGTCATGATTCTAGTGACTTTCATAGGCTCAATGGGTGGTTCAATCCAGCTCAGCCGTCTGGGGTATTCGCAATAGGAGACAGAAATTACTGATTCGCTGCGTGGGTACTAGGCCTATCATATACGGGCAAGAATGTTCTGAAAGTGAGAGCAATGAGAGAAGTAAGAACCTACAAAACATGCAACATTCACTAACTGAGCTTTGTTGTCTACACTAATTTCTACACAGGACTTAGGGTTTTTCTGACTTTAGGTAGCATTGTTACCCACGAATTTTACGTTAAAATTTTTACATTTTATTTGTATAAACGTCCACAAGCAATTTAGTGAGATAAGATTTAACCACATAATCAATGTGTTTGATATGACATGGAAACAACAGCGGGGTATGAACGATCAGTGGTATTCATGTGAACATCGACTAAAATCCATGTATTAAAAAGCTCCGGGTTACATGTGTATTTATTTCATACCTAGATATTTTCATCTTGTTAATGGCTTTAATAATTAAATTTAGATGGTTCCAATGTACATTAGTGCACGTTTTGGATGGTATTCGCAAAAATTAAATTTGACCATACACTGTGTCTGTAAACTAACTATTTAACGTCTATATATCACGAGAAATAAGCTACTTTGCTACAGGCTACGCAGCAAAATGTTTATTTGTAATTCGCCAACTATGATGAATGCTGTCATATTTAATATATGCATAGATGATTTGGTGACAAGATTGCATCCTCATTTTGCTTGACCATCTAAAGTGTGTTTCACAAAGTGATCTCCTTTAGCAACGCCCGTTATTAAAGTGAAAATAGCCATTTACGTGTCGTTAGGTGAACTTTCACCTACTGGGATTTTACAACGACACAATAATCCATCGGCCGTCATTAACTCTCCAATTTGCATCCTGCAAGGATGTTTCAGTGGTGGAGCTCAATGCGCAGAGTCTGAGCTTAGTGTATTTGAATGTCTCAAAGTCAGATCATTCACTCATATTCTAACAGCGCACTAAGATGAATACAAATGAGGGTAAGTGACTGACGGTGATAAATGGAGCGTAGCTATATGGTTGTCAAGGACGCTCGAATCGAACTGCAAGTAACCAACGCTACAAAGCTAGCAGATAGCCTGAATGCTGCAGACCATTTGCAAAGTAGCAAAGGAATAAATGGGCGCTAATATTTCTAACGCAATATGTAAAACCGAGAGAAAGTAACCCTGGACTCGAAAGGGGGACAAGATTCGGCAACTGGACAAATTTTCAGCTTTTTGCCGTTCGCCACTCTGGGTGACAGACATTTTGATAAATATCACATGTGCAATATCGTATGCACAATCGGTTGGTATCAACAGCTGCGCTGCATTGATAGTAAACAGAAGAGACCTTCCACTTTTTTAATACTTGTATGACAAATATAATCTCCGGAATACAACAATACAATACCAAAAAGCGAAACGCATGGTTGCGGGGGAACCGTACATGAATTTAATTTTACTAAAACTTGTCCAACAAAGCCGCTACGAATTTTTCTTTTCGATGCATTTTATAAACACATCAGCAATCTTAAACACATCCTGCTCTATTGCTGGGCACTTTTCATTCTATTGCTTCAGTTCGCTTTAAGAAACTGTTACCTCAGATCAATATTCCCTAAAGATGACGCGTTGAATTCAGTAACGTGCGCTGACATTGGTTTATCCGCCGTATGAATCTGAGTCATATTATGGATAAATTAAAGTTGCACGCGCCTTATTATTTCTACAAGGATTGTAGTTACTT
The DNA here is from genome assembly GCA_944474145.2 of Dicrocoelium dendriticum. Lineage (NCBI taxonomy): Eukaryota > Metazoa > Platyhelminthes > Trematoda > Plagiorchiida > Dicrocoeliidae > Dicrocoelium > Dicrocoelium dendriticum. The sequence continues at coordinate 230,416,692 of OX104064.1, read as the reverse complement.
AATGATAAATTAAACGTGTGCAAGTACTGTGGGCTTAATCAACCGTATGTTTACAGATATATATATATTATCTTTATACATCCATGATATAACTACGTCGTGAAACCAAATTTGCAATCTTTTTGGTGCACTTTATACAAGAGGTTATCAGTAATACTGGATTTCAAGCAAAGGTTCTGAAGCTAATAAATGAAGGAAACCAGCATCCACCCTTTGATTAACCTATGTTATGATCTTAGAATCTAATAAGTTATTTTGCCTTCAATGTCTCATTGAAACGACTGGTTTTACGAACTTCGTGTTGAAAACAACTATAGTATGCTATCGGTTAATGCAGAATTGTATGCCACAAAATATATTCTGCCAATACTTCTGCTGATGCTTACGCAACACCCTTTACCCTGTGTAAATATTACTTGTGTAAACTAAAATGCGGCGTACACATTAAATGGTATCTTAGTTGCTATTTTCTACGGTGAATTCTGGACATATTTCTTCATCATCATCACTAGCATCATCATCATCATATATGCGTTGTCGTCTTGTTTGCCGTCCAGCAAATCAGCATAAAGATCACTTGCAGGAAAAATAATAACGGCAGCAGCAGCTGCAGGAAAGTCACTTGTGCCGCTGCTTAGTTAGAAGCAAGGCGTTTTCGAATTTTAATTTGGCTATTAGGACCATTTTCTTTCATCACCCACACAGAAGATTCAATCCTACTAATGCGATTGACTTGGCATATGAACACAATTAATATATATGTGTATAAAATTCGGCTCTCTGATTTTGCTGTAATATTTTCTTGCTATGTTGTCATGTGTAGCAAGCTAGTAATTATCCTACATGTTAAAATTCTAACACCTAATCAGTTTGGTTCAGTAAGAAAACAACTCTTCAAAGCCCTATTTGCTGTTAAATTTTACACAACGTTTTCACACAGTTGAGTTGTTTAAGTTGGAATTACTTAAATCTAAACGTTGTCAGACAGACATTCCCCACCCGGCAAAGCAAGGTGTGGCCGTTTCATCATTTCGAGAATCTTCTTCGTGGAGGATCCAATATGACGCTTGTAGGGTTTATGCTCGCTACTTCACTCTTTGCAGTGTATGGTTATGACACCCGGGCTACGGAGGACTGCAATGACCCTCGTGACCAAGTTGCTAGATATGATATAGCACCGCTCACTTTACACTGACTTACACGTAACTTCCTTGCAATTATCAGGGAAGCACAAGCACAAACAGATAAAGATAACAAAATGGTTATAGATGTGATCAAATTCAAAAAGCTGCAATTCAAATAACATACGACTTCTTTGTAGATGCGAACTGATCAAAGTTGCTTTGTAAGTGTATGCGTTTTGCGCATCAGTGCGTGTACATTACTTTTGGGATTATGGAGTCTGAAACAGTGGAGTGTACGCAAATTCAATTTCATCCTCAAAGTGTTGACTACACACAGCATGTCAAAATATGTTATTTATATTAAAAAGTATGAATCACTTTTAGTGCTAACTCTACATCTAAGGAATAATTGCTGGATTAGCCTGTGGCAGGTAGAAATTGTTGTAACTTACCTTCCTTAATTTCGTAAAATGCGGCAATAATTACCTAAATCAACAAATGGGTTGTAATACTTAGGTTAGGCAGTTTAATTTACTGTTCTGGAGCTGCTCCGCGGCTGACACCTATGGCGAAGTGGTACTAGCTGCTGGCATCATGAAGTCATGGGGGCGCAAATCGGCATGGGTCCGCTGAGAGGCGCAACATTGACGAGACCCAGAAGTACGGAACTCCGGCGTCTGGTACTTTTACAGATTAGCCTAAGCCTGCTGATTAGACAATGATTAATTAGATTATTTTCGCAATGGGATGAGCACAAGATGCACGTAAGGGCTGCGGTTATTTGATAGCCTCAATAATCTTGTTTAAATAATGGCCTAAAATAAATGAGGACGGAAAAAATATAACTTTCTGACTTCTAACCTTATCCATGACGGTTTCCATAAAGCAGCTCACTGAACGTTCAGCCGCCGTGAAACGCCATACTTCTGTGAAGTATATATTCAGCGCAACAGGTTTTTTCCTCTTCACGGGAAGCTGATTGGCACATCGAATCTTAGGCTCACTCTCAGTTGCAAACACTGGAACATAAAATCCAAGGAAAGAAGTGAATTATCCAACCATGTTTTGCCACTGGCATTGTTTATTTTCTAGTTACACAAGTCTCATAAATACAAGTAGGAACACACAACCGCTTGCAACGGTTCAGTCTTTCTATATCAGAAGGAACAAAGCCAAACGTCTTCACATAACAACTAAGCAAAGTCTTTGCAATCACAAAAGTAATATAGTATTGGCTTGTCAACCCAAATGCGGTAATTTTAGGTATTCTAACTCTTCCTGTAGAGCAACCATCAGAGCTCTAATTTAAATGCCTTCTCATGCCAGTAATAAGCAATACAGGAGATCTTGCGCACGTGCAAGGAGACGGATTTAAAAGGCATTATAATCATGGTGAACAGAAGTGACGTGCTGTGAGTTAGCAGACAAATTATAAAAACCTAAAATTTGTTGTGTAAGATGACTGATAAATTATTTCTTGCATATTTGATTTCACACGATCTGTTCGCACATAAGCACACAAAATAAGCACGAACGATTTTTTCCCATTGTTCACTCATTGGCGACGCATTTTTAATCAAACTTTATATCTATATTCTACTCTGAGTTACAGTATATGACATCTTGTTAAACCAAACCACCTTCAAAGAACGCATTTTTCCAACGCAGTTATAGATGCCATATTTGACAAGCGAATTGGTATTATCAAATTTTCCGGTTTCCATGGGTTTACATTACACATTGGAAGGGAATGCATTTAACATTTATCTCTCACTAAAATAAATTGCACCCCTCTGTGTTGCAATCAACGCACAGCTATATTTGAACCAGGTTCGGATCAACTGTTTGTGTCTAATTTGCATACAGTAATGTAACACCCGTATTTGCATAACGCTCCAGAGTTAACATGCTTTAGGTTAAAATGGTATACGTTTTAAGGCTAGTTGGTGTTACAATGTGGTTGCGACGCTAGCTGCTGTTAAAATGTTGTTGCGGCACTACTGAAAATTTAGCAAGGATGATAAACATGTAGATTAGATTTAAGTGCCATGATATTTCAAATGTTGCAAACATTTTTGCATAAAATTTGCTGCTCATCGGTTTACTGATGCACAGCATATCATGTAGATGGATTTGTTTCTGTCTACTATTATTTCTCGTCATATATGTATATCGCTATGACATGTGAAAGAGATTTGGAAGAGACTATTCTATTCAGTTGCCAGACATAAGCATATTTTAAAAACCTTCACTAATACACTTTACCAATACAGTACCTTCAACCTGTTATGTTTGTACATTCTGATATAATCCATAAAGGTGAAACAATCTCCGTTGGCTACATAGGCCCTATGTTTATTCTCACGTCAAGTCCAAAGCTCAGGTGTCTTAAACTTTGGTCAACTAAACTATATGATATGATGAGATTGTAAATTAAGAATAAAAATATTAATACGAATATTTCGGTTCTCAGCGTTCACCAGCTACCTTTTACGGACTTATCAAAATGTACACTAGTGAAAGTAACTTGTTACTACACAGGGAAACTGTAAGTATTAGTATGAGCAAGCAACGAGTTGGATGTTAAAGTGATTGGTTCTGCTAACGGATAATTGTAACATATTTCTGCTGAATGTAAGTTTTATTAATCTATTGGTATCATATGTTGGATAAAAATATTCAACTAATACATTTGCCATAGGTTTAGTGCCTGTTACAAACAACATTCTGGCCATCCATCCTGGTTTGTGACAAAGGTGTTCTCCATCGTTTCGAGAGTTTTGACATCATAAATGAGGAGAAGACAAGATAACAATCCAGCTCCAACGCCAGGTGATTAGTTTAGACGATTTGTCAAGGTAATCAAGTAGTTGATGAGCACAATCTATATGAATGTGTTGGTTTCCATCCTCAAAGTCAGGTGCAGCTTCAGTCTACTGAATTATGGGATACACGTGAGCGTTTTGGCAGAGTAATTTGGTTATGGTTAATCAAATCATGTGGATAAATGGGGTTTACTCATCAGTTTAAAATGTCCAGATTAACGTGTAGAATGCGCTTTCAGTATTCATCCATATTTAGATCAGTCTCGGTCCTACGTTTGTCAGGTTCGTTTAATGCATTAATCACAGACAGTTTTTATTAATCGTTGTGAACAATCCTAGTTTGTGAAAGGTAAATGAATAATCAACTTAAGCAACTGCCGAATAAAAAATGTCGAACAATGATGACAATAACGCAGGGTAATTAAGACAGCATATCGTTTGTTTTATTTCGGGTCCTCGTAACCAGCCTGTTACGCAAATGAGTTTACCTACATCGGTTTTCGGTGTAATTATATTAAAAAATATCCGGTCCTTTTAAGGAGTGTGAACAGAGCGGAAGCAAAATAGATCATAGTAGTAATAGCTAACCATTTCAATACAGTTTGATTTCGCGTTAGCTTTCACCAGTTTTTTGATTATAGAGTCACTATAACCCGATTGCAGAGCAAGGAGACTGTAGGCTGACTCTTTAATATATCCGTATTTACACTTAAACGCGTTAATTAGTAGTTTAGCCTACTATTTAAGGACACACTGTTTTTTCAGTTTTATTTCATGAAAATATTCATCCAACAAATATCTGAAGTCAAATAAAGTCGAAATGAAACTTAGTTGCGTAATCGGGCACATTTTCAACGTTTCACATTTACACGGCATCAAAGAGAAAGTTAAAATTGACAGCCAAAAGACAAATGTTTCATCTGTATTTGAGCATCCAGAAAAGCAAGCGGTTTTTCATTCCTGAGAAGTCTATTAATAAGCGTGACAGATAAGGTAGTAAGTAGCTCGGTCAAGACAAAGTAAAAAATGATAAAAGTTTATATTTTACTATGTACAACAAAGATATTTACACGCTGCGAGCAGTCATTTGGACAGAGCTGAAGTTTGATGCATGCATCGCAAGTTTTGTTAACGATAAAAGCAACGTGTGGGTTCTGTTGTAATCAAGCGCAATGACAAATAAATATTTGCAAACTCACAAACAGTCATCCAGCGACCAAATAAGCTGAGGTAAACTTTCTAATAAATCAGGAAAATATATGCCTCAGCACCACTGGTAGAGAGATACCAGAAAGTCAGGTGGTAATCTACTTGTACACTCCAATTTCGTCTAACGAGAAACTTATCATCCAGTGTCGGAGTAGGTCGTAAAATCGCATACCTTCAGCTTGATGATAAGGCTGACTTCATGGTTTAATTAGTCGAAGGTTTTGCGGAAATCCATAAAAACCATACCAACAGACTTCCCGTGGTTCTCTGCTTTCAACCGCACACCTTTCGTCGCAAGCCCGTTCATGATGCATTAACAACCTGACACGAAACCGTGCTCTATGGACACTAGACATTTAGACCGGAACAATTGTAGTAAGCCCTTATTCACAATCCTAATTACACATGTGGGAAAAGTAAATGCCTAATTGTAATTGTCTACCTTTGCAAAAGTTACCATCTTTGGGAATTGGTTTAACAAGTAAGCATTTTGATTAATCAAATTTAGACTGTAGCCTACAACACAAGCCAGTAACAGCCGGCTAGATTATGGTTCAGAAAGACTTGGAAATCAGGTTTTGGTGCCCATCTGGCCCAACAGCCTTAGTGTCGTAAAGATTGACTAGCACTTGACGCACGCATTCGACATGGTAAAAAATGTTGACGGGCTCATGAAGCACGGTACCCGTGGAACACGGTACTGACACCTGGTTTTTGCGAACCTGAAAGCAAAGTACACTGCCAATACCGATTCACTGTCAGTGCTGGAGGTTATGGGATATCAGTCAGCTCCATCGCTCCATCGACTTTTACCATTGGTTCGCATTCAAGGGCTGTTTTAGGTAAGCAAATATTTTCTTCGGGACGGTTTTCGCAGCGGTTCCAATCGGCTCTTCGGAATATCGCTGCTTGCGTCTTTTCGCACTGTAGTAAACGTTTAGCTGCATTATATACACCACGTAGTATTGGATCTATCCAGGGACAATGCACTGGTACCAGAACCCGGTCAGTGTCAAGCCAGTTTAACATATTCAGAATGTCAAAAACACTTTTTTTACCAAGTTGTTGGCTTCAAGTCTTAGCATGATGGAGTTGAGAGATTTTATGTATAGCTATGGACAGATGCTTCGACATGCTATAGTTTTAAGTACAACGTAAGTGAATCATGGTTATGCCTCACAATATCTGTTAATAAGCTGAAATTCAGGCCAGCCTTTTCAATGATAACTGAATTCGCCTATGAGTAGAAATGGACGGCAACACATTTGGTCCGTGAGAAGAGGCAGTCGATCCAAACAAGGAGGATTGCGATAAAAGGTACGCACGAGTGGCTCTCCTTAACTGAAAATCGGCGAACTACACAACTGCTCAAAAAATCCCCTTCACTTCCCCGGGCACTCAACGTGTCCTCCATAGAGTTGGTATTGAAAGAACAACAACCACCGGAGCCCAAAATCTTATCACCAATAGGTATAAGTGGCCACTAACTTTCACTTCAAAGATGGGCTGCTCATCGTCCAAACACGGCACTGCGAAGCCCACTAAACAAGGTCGCTCAAAAGGTACGAATCTCCACAGCTCATTGTGGTTGTTTATAAGATGCAGACGTTGATAAAGACTACACGTAGGCCGCGGTGTTAACCATTAAGCTTGCCTTACGTGTGACCTACAGATTTATTCGATCTCGCGTACGTGTTGTACCCACTTGAATAATCACAATACATGGGGCAGTTTTTCTTTCTGTGGTTCGCTGCTTTAGTATCATTCTGGCACAAATGAGTCGCGTTCGGTCAGGTGGCTCCATCTCCTGACTCGATAAACCTACTCAGAATATACAGTATTGGCTTGGTCCGTCCTCGTCCGAAAAAACCTAATTACATCGGTTGACTTTTCACAACAATATTTTTGCCAGGTTGCATTGGTTGCCTCCTTTTCACTCTGACTCCCCCGCTTAGTATAAGTAGCCAATCGACCGGGTTATGTAAAAACGCACCACCGTGAAATTGTCATACCTGAGAACTTATATCAGTGGACTGGTGCACGATGACAACCAACAGATTTAATCACTTCTTTTTATTTGAAGCGTTTCCTGCTGGAAAATTGGCCATGAGCCCATCTTGAAGTGCTTTGTTGTTGATCAGCATCAGAAAATGCCCCTTAGTTTCGCGGCATCTTCTGTCATTGCGTTTTCCATGACACCTCAACCATTAGGTATTCATCGATATACTGGTAGGTGGAAGAGCGAAAACTTAGTCAGTCAGCAACCTCAGTTGATGTCGTGCTTTTGCAAATTTACGGTTGTTGAGATAATGAATTCAGAAAGAACGCAGAAAATGAGGTAAGCTGGATTGAATCAAGGATAAAAGTTTGGCCAGGCCAGACAGAATGACTAGAAGTGCTCAAAATGAAACATGCTTTGGGGTGGTTGGCATCGGTAGACTATTAAGGTTTTCCAAGCCACCTTCGACTACAAACTCTATGGCATGCAGAATGTTGTGGCATTCGACGTCAGCCGCTTAGCTTCCTCCCCCAACTATCAAGGGAGCGGGCCGAAAATTTTGAAAGTTACCTTGGCTACGCCGGAGATGGCATCAATAGCAATTAACGTGTGGTACCACAGCAAAAGGCTAGGACCACCAGAAGTACGATCTACTACCGAGATCACCTGAAATGTGAAGCTCTCACTGAGCATTCCCTTATTATCCCCGACGCCTTATTTTGCCGGCTGCAGCTATCCGGTCCCGATGGTTGTCCTCAGAAGAAGACACATGATGCTTGCCTCATAGCAGTTGTCTACAGGCCGCCGAACTCCTCCGCCGACAGCGATGATATTCTGTTAAATGCTCTCCAATATGCTATGTCGAAAAAGTACTCACACTACCTAATAATGGGTGACTTCAATGTACCGTCAATAGCATCTGTGTTCCCAAGTGGGCCATGCTTCAAATCAAAACTCCTTGAGTTCTTGACTATGGCAGTTTTGTATAACCATGTGGATCAACCAACCAGACACCGCGGTTCAAACAAGCCTTCAATACTTGATTTAATCCTGACTAATGAGGAGTTAATGGTTGAGTCGGTTTCATACAACCCCCCGCTAGGTTGTAGCGATCATTCAGTTCTAACGTTTGATTATGTGTGTTATGCCAGTATGGTTGACAAAGAACCAGAAACCCGACGATTCATCACCAACTATTCCAAGCTTCACACTATAGCGACAACCGTTGACTGGGACCTCCAGATGCACACTTCGGCGAATGATGCCTGGCAAGTGTTGAAAGGCAAGATAAACTGGGTCCTACAATCAGCTTCAAAAGACGTACCATTACGAGTTTCGCGACGGAGCAACAACTGGATCCGGAGTAGAACACGTAAGTGGTTGAATAGGCGAGACGAGGCTTGGAGGGGTCATTTGCTAGGTCCAAGTGATATCACGTGGAATCATTACAAAACAGTCAGAAACTACTGCACTTCACTCCTTAAAGCTGACAAGTACGAATGGCAGGAAACTATGGTACGCAAATTTACTAGCAATCACAAACTGCTCTACCGGTATGTGAATGACAAAAGGAAGGTTAAGACGGGAATACCACCACTAGAGACGGTCAATGGCCTAACGGTTACTGAAGAGGAGACCGCGGACGCATTGCTCATGCAGTTTGTCTCAGTGACTAGACACACCATGGAACCATCGCCTTGCTACATCCCAGCAAATGTCGTCGGCTTATCCACGGTCAACTTTAGCCCTACATCTGTGGCAAAGAAATTACAGTCGCTCAGGGAAAATAGTGCGCCGGGAATTGACAAGATCTGTCCGAAAGTACTTAAAACCCTTGCACCCACCATGGCAGTCCACCTTGCAACCTTTTTCCAGTTTCTATTTGATTCTCATACACTTCCGTCTGAGTGGAAACGTGGACTTATCACTCCGATATACAAGGGAGGTAAGCGGTCAGACCCTGCCAACTACCGACCTATTACTCTCCTTCCTGTTCTATCAAAAGTGATGGAGTCTATAATCGCTGATGAAATGGTGAGATATTTTGAAAGTCTACAAATCATCTCCAACCTCCAACATGGATTCAGACGCGGACGATCTTGCCTCACCAATCTACTACTTGCTCGGGACTCATGGACCAGGGCTGCTGACGAGGGAGTTCCCGTAGATGTGATTTACTTAGACTTTTCTAAGGCATTCGACAGAGTCAATCACCCAGCACTTCTCCGAAAGCTTGCGGCCTATGGTATCCACGGATCCTTGCTCACATGGTTGGAAAGTTACTTATACGACAGAAGAATCGAGGTAAGGATCGCCAACACCCACTCCGATAGCCTATGCGTCACTAGCGGCGTACCGCAAGGATCAGTTCTCGGCCCGTTACTCTTTTTAGTCTATATCAACGACCTCCCTGCCAACATTCAATCACCTATGCAAATATTCGCCGACGATGCTAAGATGTGGCGAGCTATTCAGTCAACATCTGACCCTGTCTATCTGCAGGATGACCTGAACCGGATTCACGAATGGGCAGTAAACAACCAACTACCCCTGAACCCCGAAAAGTGTCACCTGTTGTCGCTGCGCAGTAACTGCAGCAACACATATCACCTGGGGCAGCGCGTTATAAAACAGGTGAGCAACGAAAGAGACTTAGGGGTCATCGTGCAAGAAGGTCTGGGTAATTCGCTCCAATGTTCAAAGGCAGCTAACATAGCGAACTTAAACTTGAGGCTTTTGAGGCGAGCGCTCGGTACCTTCGAGCGGCAACTCGTGCCATTATTGATTAACGCCTACATTCGTCCCCACCTCGAGTATGCGGTGCAGGCATGGCGTCCGTGGTTAAAACGGGACATTCGTCTCCTGGAGCAACCACAAAGAAGAGCCACTAAGGCAACACGTGGTCTATCGGGCCTTAGTTATGAACTGCGCCTTCGTTCGATCGGTCTGTACTCCTTAGAATACCGACGACTTCGCGGTGATCTGATCCTCACTTACCGGATACTAAGAGAAGAGGACCATCCATGTAAGTCGCTGTTAACATTATCTGCCGACAAACGATGCCGAGGCCATGCACTAAAACTTGTGACTCAATATTCCCGTTTAGATTGTAGAAAGTTTTTTTACTCTCTTAGTGTCTGTCCGCACTGGAACGCACTGCCATCGCATGTGGTGAACGCACCAAACATCGAGACATTCGAAAGACTATTGGACTTGCACTTACATGATACACATTATATAACGGTATGACAAACTGCAGTGTCTAACTTACTGATATTTTTGTGTCACACCTGAAACTTTTGTTTTCTTCCATTTGCCATCCTGTGGGTCTTGTAAAGTTATTGCTTTTTATCCCACCATACACTATTGAACTATTGAACTATTGAAAAATCACTTCACAAACCTCAGGTGAAATCTCTTTAAATGAAAAGCAAGAGAACATGGCACTGTAGTTGAGCCAACACACGAACTGCGATATTTACCAAGACAATAGATGCATGTTAGAGGGTTTGCCATGTGCTCAACAACATCAGAATGGGGACCATGAGGTAATCTCTTCGACATTTTGGAAAAACGGCGTAAACGTTATGAAAATGAGTAAGGAAGTAGTTCAGTGACTGCAATATTGGAGCTTGTGAGAGATATACGAAATGGAAACTAGATCATTACAAATGAAAGTTATGGTGTATTTTCAGCCAAAATGTTCAGTATATCGATAAGTTCATCAAGATCGCATTCTCAGAACAGAGCTCCCACAAATGCAAAAACAATTACAGATTATCGTCAAGCATTACACATTACAGAAATTTATCAATCAACAAGTACACATTAACCCACTATTCTGATTAAATGTGTGGTGTCATTATTGGTAGGAGTAACTGCAAAACACCTACATTTCGGATACGGTCCATATGATAGGAGTGACAGAGGTCTATCTCAAAGTGAACCGAGGACACCAACAGAAGTTGCCTGTTGGAATCCAACCACACGGCGGATACTCCAAATACAACCTTAAGTAGCTTACCGTTGTGCCAAGTGATGCTTACGGATCTTAGTGACATAGTGATCAAGGTGTCAGCGGTTAACGTTTCGGCCCCGATTTCCACCCTATCTAAGGTCATCTTCATTAGATGTGCCCAAATGATGACGAAACCGGTCATGAGGTGTCAATTTTGGGATGACCAACAACCAAACATCACTTCAGAGTAAAAGTTAAGGTATTAAAATTTTAGGCCCTAAAACCGAAGTAAGCATTACATACTAACGGATACGGACTACATATATCGGTGATGATTCGGTCGACACGTGGAAAGGTGAACTTCGATGAATTAAAATAATTGCACAATTTTAAGGCACTCATCGAAGTTGTATCCAAGTCTGATGAGTAAGTTAGTAGCCTCGTAAAATAACACCCATCCGAATTATGCCATATGCAATTATAAGGCTGTAGTGAATAATAGCTTTTCATATTTACTATGGCAAGCATCCTTGACAGATATCAAATCATATTTGACATAAGTAATATATTACGAGATATTTGCCTTCGGTGCTTACTTTTTGCAGTTAGTGCGCAGGCATATAATGCAGTCCAACCTGCTAATGCGACAACCTGTCTGTGGCGGGAAGCTAAAAATATCCCCGACATATTCTCCCCTGAGTAATTTCCATATGCATGATGCAGTGTATGGCGACCACCTTTTTCGCTCACTTGAGTGGTCGGCTTAGACAGGTTTGACTATAAACGAAAGTTGTTAACATAGGTGGATGCGTGTAAGTTGCCACAAAGTTTATATCTAAATTTGATTACTTGTTGACTGAAAAGATAATGAATGGATATATAAGTTACAGTTGCATTTGTTTCTATGCCTTTTTGACGGCCAAGAGATTATCCACTAATATTTGATTGGTATTCGATAAAGCTTAAACGCTACATTCCAAGAGTTGGTAACACGTTGATTTCGCCTTGCAAAAGGGCACAATAAAGATCATATAATGGAGGCGTGTATTAAGTAGAATTAATCATATTTTTCAAAACATGACAAAACTTATCAGCACTGAACAGTGTCATATTGTTGGAAGACGGAAGGCAGCGATCACCCGATAGATGGGAAGACCATGCTAACAAGGATAAATTTGATCAGGAGATGGCGCCAGCGGTGATGTAATTAAAAGCAATACGGTCCTGATTGGACTAGCTGAGACCGGGTCGCGTACGCCCAAATTTATGGAGCCTGATTGGGAAAACATAGTAAAGGAATTCTTCGAACGCAAATGTTATTAAGCGAACACCTCGGTATTCAGGCCTTTAGTATTCACCTTAAGCAGTATGATCCGGATAAGACCAAACAACTACCGGAAAATTGGACTAATCTTAGTCCACTAAAATAAGCGGAGATTTTAGGTGAAGCATGCAGTAAATATTCAACATCGCAATCCGCGTAGTCACACAGATGTGCCAGTAGCGCACTCCAGAATTTGTGGTGCATCGTGAGAAGGAAACGTGACTCATACCTATGCGCCCGCTCGAGTGAATGTTTTGACGTTGGTCGCATCGGTAGTTATTGTGCTTCCGTGCCGCCTTTTACTGCTACAATATGCCACGAATGAGCATATCAGCCCGGTGTCATCCGCAATGTATAAAAATTTTCCTTCACTAGATTCTCTTTGCATTAACTGTATTATACTATACATTTACAAATAAAAAACTTGTTCTACGTGTAGAAAATCCATGGCAAAACCAATATGGTTTGGTGCCGCAATGCAGCGTTTCATGTCCAATACAGAATGGTCTCCGATACTGAAGCAAATTTAGATGGCTCAGTTTATTCATTTCTTACGCAAACTGATTGCTTGGCTTGGCAATTTTGTTACTAACGTTTCGTCACCAGCCGAGGTGACAACGGCGTTGTGTAGGTGGCAGCTAAGCGTAATGATGAACCATATAGTCGCGGGCTGCGATTTTACAATGCGTCGCCATTGCTCGTTGAATCAAGTGAAAATTAACCATGGGCACTTCGACTCGTGCTTAGTTATCTAAAAGGTCGTCTGAACTGCTGGTGTTTTCTCGTGTTCCATTAAGGCTATTTGATTGTGGTGGTCGTTCTTTGCTAGTAGATGTGATTTGTAAAAAACGACAAATAGATACTTTGAGATGCATAAAGTTAGCAGTAATCTGAATGGTCAAACCTCTTTCATGTTTCATAAAACCTTTATTCCCATATACTCTAAACTGGTTCTAATTGGATGACGCAATGAATGTGTGCAGTTCGAGCAACTTTGAGAAATTTCAGTCTTAAACGAGCCACCATTTTTACCACACACAAAAGGGCACATTCATTATGGGGTGCGGAACTTTCAAAACATTGTGCATTGTGACATTAGTAAAAGTCTGCATTTTCAATTTTACTTTTTCTTTCCTGTTCCAATCTTTATTTTAAGTTGTTTATTTATCTGAAACGATAGTAAACTTTCTCTATTTTATTCGGCCTCGTAACTTCGACTCGCTGAGCATGCGTTCGTCTTGATAGTTAGGCGTCCATCCTTCGTGTCTGGTGATCGGAATAGTCGCTGAATCGCATTGTGTATCATAAGATACACAAACGGCTAGCTTCCTACATCTACCACACTTAGAACTAACTAAACGTTTAATTTATTGTTTATGTGGCTTAATGAGTATTCCTTCTACTTTATGTGTGGTACTTCAATAGATAATTAATAACGTTATAAATATAATTTTTGCTCTTCGTTTTTTTATTGAACTCAGAAAACTCCCATATTTTCCGTTAACGGGTCCAAGTTTCCTCCGTTCGGGTTTCTTAGGCTTCCTAATACCTGGTGGGTTTCTCAGTTCCTCCAACCCGCAGCTATGGTTTTAACAGTTAGGAGCACTTCACTGCAGATATATCATCTCCCAGTTGGCTAGGTTTCATCATTTTAACTAGAATCTCCCTAGGCATTTCTATCGATGTCACTGATTTACTAACACAAATCCCAATCGTCGCAGTTATGATAAACTAAAATCTACTAAAATGAAGCCTACCGCAGGTTCTCACGAAGCGGGAATTCAGCAACTACTGTCAGGTGTCAAAATTGCAGATCGCACGCCGTCGCAGCCTCTTCGATAATTGCGCTTCCTTGCCGACCTTTTGGCTCAAAAACGGTCCAAATGGCTTCCCTTGATCACCAATCCTATTCACGCTGATACCGTTGATGGTGTCTCTCTAGGCAAGCTGGCAGTGACTGCTGATAGATTTCGTGAGTGTTTCTACAAACAACCCGCTGTCCACGCAGTAGGCTCTCCTTCAACCATCGCGCTTGGAAACGACCCTTTTGGGTCTCTGTGGCACTACTTGCCGAAGCTCGAGCTCACAATGGCAATTATATAGCGCACCCAAAGTAGAAGTCGCAGTTCCTCCTCAAGAAGCATTCGCCATTTGTCCAGAAATTCATCACGGCGTTTCTGCTAAAATTATCGTCTATTGGGCGATAATGCCAAAAACACTCGATGCAGATCTACTCATTCCAAAGCCCCGTCCAACCCTCTATATCCACGCGCCCTAGCCAGCCAGTAATGACGACTTCTGCTTGGCCAAAATCTTAGTCGCCATCATTAATTCTGCGAATCATCAACCAACCTATCCTTTTTGGTCGACAATGGTGTTGACTTCAGCGTTCTATCCCGCCGATTACAAAAATGCTACCTTCTTTCTACCAGCATGAACCTGTGGGCAGCTAACCACCAACATCCCCACATATGGATAAAAACCATTTACACTTGTTCTAGGACTCAGGCGAGCCTTTCGTTTCGTCTCCCTAATCGCAGACGTACAGCGTTTTATGATTTCTGCTGCTAGTGGATTTTAGCTGTCCAAGGTAGAGTCACATCGATCAACTCGATCGGTCATCGACTAGCACTACCTACTGAATACGTACACAATGATTTTCTCCGCCTGTTTCCTCTGCTTTATCAGTCGTTCAGCGAATTACAAGACTCTAAGTCCGAGATTACACATAAACCGCCACGAAAGGATCGCCGCTCACTGCACGACTTTGAACTCTACAGCTTGAACTATTTGCCACCTCCAAGGTCGGGTTAGAATAATGCTACGCTTAGGACTTGTCCGAGCTTCCAACAGTTCATGATCATCTCCTATCCACATGGTCAAAAAGATCGCGCGGGGACTAGCGGCCATGCAGAGACTAGTGAACAGGGCCACTGTACCGGAAGGTTATCATGCCAAAACCATTTTTCCAAAGCTGCTCTTGTTCGAGTCTACCAAAAAATTGCTGTCGCTCAGGTTGACACATAACATGACTTCAACTAAAATTTTGGTTGTTGCTAATCCCTCCGAGTGCTTTTAAGCCTGAAAACGCTGCGCAGAAATCGCAGCGATTTATCTAACTAGTCCTCAATGGCCTTGATTTAGTCTACTCATATATTGACTATATACTTGTAGCCAGATCGAGTCGTGAAGAACCTTTGTCTCATCTCATGAATTTCTAGGTTGCTGTCAAGGTCATCCTCACACACGCGTGACGTGCGTGCTACTAGTTCATGTGGAATATTCCCCTCTATTCTCTCTCCAATTCTCGCAGCGTTTTCACTTTGCGCTCATTCGAACCGGATTTACCAGCTCTACACAATGATCCATCACACGTGAACAATGAAAAATGAACAATGAATTTATACGGTTGAAGAAGCGATGCTTTACAAGCACCGCCGGATAGTCGCAGGGGATACCAACATAAAAATTATGATGAAAAGGATAGTAAAATAGTTATTACTTTAACCACGAAAATAAGGACTCATCGTATGCTTCGCTGCAGTCTTGCGATCATCTTAGATTTTCAACACCCACAGTTAACAACAAATAATTCCAGGGTAAACTCCAGGTGTAGGATGGAGACGTGGTGGTAAGTAACAAAGTGCAAGTGGATGAGTGCATCGTCCAACCGTCTTTTAAATATTGTTAGTGTCGGTGCAGAGACGACCGATTCTGGCAGAGCATTCCACGGGTGACAGACACGGATAGAAAAGAAATTTCTGCGGCATTCCAGACGAATGTATTGTTCTGCGAGTTTTAATGAGTGGCCCCTTAGGTTTGTTTTGCTACTGAGTTGCAGTAAAAGGCGGCACACATGATGTGGGTCTCGCAGCATCAAGTATGCCATAATCAGGTCTCCTCGTAGCCTGCGATAGCTTCCACTTAACAATCCTAGTCGTCTCAGCCTCTCCTGGTATGAAAGATTGCGCATTCCAATTGCTTTCTTAGATACTCGGCGTTGTGGCTGCTCCAGTGCCTTAAGGTCGTGTTTCAGCCATGGATGCCAGGCTTGAATTGCGTATTCGACATAGGGGCGAACATACGCACTGAGCATTTATCGAAATATGGAGCCGTTTATTTGTCCAAACGCCCGCCTCAACAGCCCAACGTGTTGGTTCCCGGCCTTCGAGGCATTTTCGGATTGTCTGGAGCAACCCAAGTCATCTTGAACTAGGACACCCAAGTCACGTTCGACAGTTGATTGTTGCAGTACATCCGTTCCAAGTCGGTATGAGTAGCTGCTTTGATGTAGGATGGAAAGCACCTTGCATTTACTGACGTTGAAATGCAATAAGTTTTGGGTCGACCATTGATACACCTTATCTAAATCACTCTGAAGCAAATGTTGGTCGGCGTTCACGTGGATCCTGCGCCAGATATTGATATCGTCGGCAAACATTAGGACGTTTGAAGCATTTCCCTGTGAAAGGTCATTAATAAACAACAAAAACAAACGTGGACCTAAAACCGAGCATTGCGGCACACCACACTCCACTTGTAGGGGGTCCGATAAAGAGCTCCGAACTCTGACCACTAATTGCCTTTGAAATAGAAAGTTTGCGATCCAGCTTAAAATAGGGTCGCCGATCCCGTAATGCTGCAGCTTGGATAGTAGTATCCGATATTCTAGACGATCGAAAGGCTTGGAAAAATCCAGATAGATAACATCAACACCTTCTCCAGCGTCAGCTGCCTCGGTTCAACTACTGCGTGCAATTAGTAACTTAGTTGTACATGATGGCTGTCGACGGAAACCGTGCTGTTCAGGAGTGATGAGGTTGCAGTTTTCCAGATAGCACACCAGTGCATCGGCAACTATGGATTCCATGACCTTGGAGAGGATAGAAAGAAGGGTTACTGGGCGGTAGTTAGGGGGATCAGATCTGCTTCCACCTTTGTGAATCGGGCTTATTATTCCAAACTTCCACATGGCGGGAACTTGGTTCTGCTCTAAGCAGTGCTGAAAAAACTGAGCTAAATGTGGAATTATCTTCTACGATTAGAGGCTGTGCCATCACTAGCCGTTTTCACTGGCATCTGTGATTAAACGCAAGCGTTTAATTCAATCATATTGAGCCGATTGCCCTTCTGTTTGACACCATTCGATACAGATTTCTCGAGGCAGGCCGAAAAGCCTAAGCTTACTCCGATCCAGTGTTTCTCAACACAGCTGCGAAAGAATCTATGTTCAGCGCTCTGTTCAGGTTGCAGTCAGTCGCCATTCCTTTTAACTTTGTCAGCCAGTGCGGCTGCGTAACCCATAAGACGGACCGCGCGACCACGCCGACCGCCCAGTTGACCTTGCAACCACTACGCTCGCCTGACCGATGTGCGCTGCTCTCAAATCTGTAAAAATACAGAACACTAACCAACCCAATGGTTCAGGTAACGACACCAAATTGAATGGCAGAAAGGCGAAACCGAAGAGACTCTCATCGAAAGGCATTTGCGGGTTAGGAGAATGTCCTCGAGTAGTAAAATCGGTCTGGCTTGTTCTCACTGTTTGGAGTGGTACCATACGAGATGTGCAAATGTGTCCCAACAACAGTTACGGAAGCAAAATAGTCCCCAAAATGCATTTTGGTTCTGTACTCTGTGTTCCACCATCACACTCGTTAAGTGCTTGCTTGTCCTAGCTGAGAAATGCGACCGGTTAAGCACAGAAGCAGAGCAGAGGATAAGCAATAAGATTAATTCAATGGAAACGAATATGGACCACAGAAGCGTAGCGGCTGCTAAGCAACGGAATGTTGAACAATCCGCTTCCCCTGAACCACAATCAGTCCCCTCTCGATCTCCGTTGCCTTCTCCAACCTTGGTAGAACGCCGGGCGAAAACAGACTGTACCTACGTGAACCAAACAGTACTCACATCAACGAAAATCAGGCACCATTCAAAACGTCTGGTTAAGCAAATTTCACTAGACCTGACATCTAGCATTAACAAGGATGAAGCAGCCAAACACCAACCCTTGGTACCTGTAGCTCAGATATCTCTTGTCGAGACCAAGCCTCCCAGAACCTCGGTTACATATGCAGAGATGGCTGCAAGGGTCCACCGAGAGGCCGCCGTTGAGTCCTCTTCCATTGTAAACACCGTTAACGCAAATAGCGAGAAAAAGAGTAAGCAACCACTTGTCAACAAGTCAGGACAAATGAGTGCCATACCTTGTAGATCAACGAAAAGGGATCCAACAACAGTGCCCGGACTGTTGTATGCTCAAATGTCCCTGAATCTACCGCCATCACGTTGCGGGATAAATTATCAGACGACCAAGACCAGTGGAACACATTTTGTATGCAGATGAGTATCAAAGCCAAGCCTATAAAATGGTAACGAATTACTCATCATCCGAACTCGCCACACTATGGTGAACCCAGACTTATTCGAGTAACTCTTTAAAATCCTCCACCGACGTAGAAAACGTTTTGCTCTCCGCAAGCGCTCTACTACACGAATCCTGTGCGACACGTATCTATCCTGATATCCCTCCGAATTTCGGTTAAAGGTTGCAAACACTTTGCACAGCTCAAATATTAGAGTGACTGAAGCAGCAAGCATACTGACGAATGTACAAAAGGATAACTTGACTGATGCTTTAATTGACTCTAAAGTAGGTCTAAACGAACGTTGGGACGCACCTTGGCTGAATCAATATGCAAATGAGGTATCATTATCCCATCACAAAAACGAATAACTGCCGACATTCCATCGGTCGGCATTCTCCCACACTTGACAGCTCCACCTCTCTGCGGGCTCCTAGAGACCGAGAAACTGGCCTGCTTGTATACAAATGCTCAGAGTCTTTCTAACAAACTGGCTGAACTGAAAGATCGCCAAGCTTCCGGCTCGTATGCTGTCATTGGTATCACCGAGACATGGTTGCACACGGGAATGACGGACGCTGAATTTTCACTACCCGGCATGTCGCTAATCCGGAACGACAGGCTCACAAAAGGAGGAGGGGTACTCCTGTATTACCGAAACGACATACAGTGCGAAGCCTTGGAGGATTCAGACTAGCAGTTCCCCGACTCTCTTTGGTGCCGATAGCAGTTAAAAGGCAGGGACGCTTGCCTTATTGTCTTGGTGTACCGCGCCCCTAACTCAACACCCGAAACCGAAAACCACCTAGCAGCCGCTTTAAGGTGCAGTTTACAACAACAGTACATTCACATTCTTATCATGGGTGATTTCAACGTGCATTGTTTAGAAGCCCCTGCCACGATCGGAGAACAATTCAAAACCAATTAACAAGATCTAGTAACTACTGTTCCTCTTTACAATCACATCACTATGCCCACTCGGTTCAGAGCTGGTAACAGGCCATCTTTGCTGGATCTTGTGCTTACCAACGAGGAGCACATGATTGATGTGTTGGTTTTAGACAGCCCGCTAGGTCTCAGCGATCACGCAGTCATCAGTTTCAACTTGGTCTGCTATGCAAAAAATCCAAATGATAAGGATGAGACTGTGCGAACCATCACAAGATACGACTTATTCGCCCAGCTAGTCAAAGCCACAACATGGTCTTTCCTCGAAGAAGAACCCCCGGAGGTCGCCTGGCTCGACTTCGTCAACACATTCAGTCATCTAATTGCACAGGCTTCAGAGATAAAATTTTGCAATAAGTGCAATTCACTTTTCGTTAGGAGCAGAACTCGAAAATGGATGACAGTACGCAACGCAGCATGGCGAGTGCACAGAGAAGCTCCAGCACCAGAAACTTGGGACAACTACGTAGCCCAACGTAACCACTGCACTCAAATGTTAAAGGAAGACAAAGCCGCGTATCAGCAGAACATCGCAAAACCCTTCAGCGCTAATCACAAACTGCTGTATAAGCACGTTAATAGCCTATGAATGGTCAGGCAAGTATTTCCTCCACTCAAGAAGGCTGATGGCCAAACAGGAACGGCAGTGGAAGCAGCAAACACGCTGCAGATGCAATACGCGCCCACGTTGCAAGGAATCTTGCCACCAAGCGATCTACCAAGCCCTGTCTTTTGCTCGCCAGGACTAACCCACATCACTTTTACCGCAGAAGTTGTATTGCAAAAGTTAACTTCTCTACGCAAACACAGCTCGCCGAGTGTCAAAACCATCCGTCCAGAGGCATTTGGAGCAGCAGCAAACCAACTGGCAGGAACTTTAGCTCAGTTTTTCTAGCGCTGCTTAGACCAAAACCAAGTTCCCGCCATGTGGAAGTTTGGAATAATAAGCCCGATTCACAAAGGTGGAAGCAGATCTGATCCCCCTAACTACCTCTCCAAGGTCATGGAATCCATAGTTGCCGATGCACTGGTGTACTATCTGGAAAACTACAACATCATCACTACTGAGCAGCACGGTTTCCATCGACAGCGGTCATGTACAACCAACTTACTAATTGCACGCAGTAGTTGGACCGAGGCAGCTGACGCTGGAGAAGGTGTTGATGTTATCTACCTAGATTTTTCCAAGGCTTTCGTTCGTCTAGACCATCTTTAAAGCTGGATCGCCAACTTTCTACTTCAAGGGCAATTAGTGGTCAGAGTTCGGAGCTCTTTATCGGACCCCCTACAAGTGGAGTGTAGTGTGCCGCAAGGCTTAGTTCTAAGTCCACGTTTGTTTTTGGTATTTATTAATGATCTTGCACAGGGAAATGCTTCAAACTTCCTAATGTTTGCCGACGATATCAATATCTGGCGCAGGATCCACGTGAACGCCGACCAACATTTGCTTCAGAGTGATTTAGATAAGGTGTATCAATGGTCGACCCAAAACTTATTGCATTTCAACGTCAGTAAATGCAAGGTGCTTTCCATCCTACATCAAAGCAGCTACTCATACCGACTTGGAACGGATGTACTGCAACAATCAACTGTCGAACGTGACTTGGGTGTCCTAGTTCAAGATGACTTGGGTTGCTCCAGACAATCCGAAAATGCCTCGAAGGCCGGGAACCAACACGTTGGGCTGTTGAGGCGGGCGTTTGGACAAATAAACGGCTCCATATTTCGATAAATGCTCAGTGCGTATGTTCGCCCCTATGTCGAATACGCAATTCAAGCCTGGCATCCATGGCTGAAACACGACCTTAATGCACTGGAGCAGCCACAACGCCGGGTATCTAAGAAAGCAATTGGAATGCGCAATCTTTCATAACAGGAGAGGCTGAGACGACTAGGATTGTTAAGTGGAAGCTATCGCAGGCTACGAGGAGACCTGATTATGGCATACTTGATTCTGCGAGACCCACATCATGTGTGCCGCCTTTTACTGCAACTCAGTAGCAAAACAAACCTAAGGGGCCACTCATTAAAACTCGCAGAACAATACATTCGTCTGGAATGCCGCAGAAATTTCTTTTCTATCCTTGTCTGTCACCCGTGGAATGCTCTGCCAGAATCGGTCGTCTCTGCACCGACACTGACGGTATTTAAAAGACGGCTGGACGATGCACTCATCCACTTGCACTTTGTTACTTACCACCACGCCTCCATCCTACACCTGGAGTTTACCATGAAATTATTTGTTGTTAACCGTGGGTGCTGTGTATCTAAGATGATCGCAGGAATGCAGCGAAGCAAACGATATGTCTTTATTTTCAAACTTAAAGTATTAACTATGTTACTATCCCTATTATTATTATTGTTATGTTGATATCCCCACCAACTATCCTATGGAACTTGTAAAGCAACGCTTCTTAACCCGTATAAATTCATTTTTCAATTCATTGTTCATTATTTCTCTTCAAATTTGGCACATTGTTCAACGCCGATAAGTGTGTTGACTTTCTCGGCCACCGAATTGATCACCAGGTTACTAACCCGCCTCTTAAAAAGACACAAGCCATAGCAAAATATTCGAATCCTCAATCGTTCAACAGGTTACACCATTTTCTTAGTATGCATATCTATTACATACGCTTCATTCTAGAATGCTATAATCTAAGGTAGCTATTGATAGATATGCTCAAATGCAAGTCTCCTAAGTTCGAACCAACTGTGGAAGCCATACCAGTATAAAACAAGACCATACACGTACTTTCCATTTCCACTGCCTTTAGTACTTATGTAGCAAAAACGAGACGACAGGGGGGTAAACGTTTATTGCACACCGAAAATGGGCATCTGAGAGTCCCACGCGCGCCATCGAATATCGACCACATTTCCGTCTCACCACGCAACACAGGTACAGATGTTAGAGACGAGCCAGTCCTTTGTCTCTTCGGGAGCTCTAACTTGGAAGACCCGCCTTCAAGTTTTCGCCTCGATCTCCACTTCTCTGTACCCGATTTCGATCGGCCAGGAGTCGTTCGAGAGCTCCCAACTTGCTTGTTCTGGGCTGTGTCAATCGACTCGGCCTCAGGCCTGTGGGCTGCGCTAGCGGCGTATATGTCTGATTTATGGCGCTGTTCACATATTCCCGCTCCGTAGTTCCGGGCCCAGGCTCGTCGCTAGCCATCCTTCTCGATCCGCTCTCAGCTAGCTCCGAAGGGCTCCCCCGAGGCATTCTTGGAAGCGGCCCTTCTACACCTGCCCCTCTTTGAGGACCTTTCTTCCTCTCGTACCATGGTCGCAGGAGAGCAGCATTCACCCAACGTTTCATTCCTCCGCAGTCGATTAAGAAGTTGCCCGCTTTCTGGTCGATAATGGTGTAGGGGCCTTTCCAGCGTTCTCTGAACTTTCTTGCTCCCGGCCCGTCATGATCCGGCCGATCGTTGTTCCGTAACTTGACTCGTTCTCCAATCCCGAATGGCCTCCACTTGTGAGCCTCATGCCTGGCGTCGTACTTTCGCTTATTCCGCGCTTGTCGAGCTTTGGTTTTGCTTCTAGCTTTCCCTCCAGTCGCTCTTGATGCGCAGCTGGAGGTTTACGCTCACCCTGGTTCGGTAGGCAAGTATCGAGCGCAATCTGTGGTGCTCTACAGAACAGTAATTCGAATGGCGAGACCTTGGTGGTTGATTGCATGCTGGTCCGATACGCAATCAAAACCTGAGGCAAAGCACCTTCCCATGCCAAGTTCGTGCAGTTCATCCACGTCTTCACTATGAGAACCAATGTAGACATATCTTTATTTCACAAATCTGATACATCTTCAACTGTTGTTGGGGCTGTTTTTCAACAAGTCACAGATGGTCAACCTGTGTCCGTATTTTATATCTCGAAAGCTACAACCTCCTCAGATGCGATAAAGTACTCCTGGTCGGGAAAACTCAGCCATTTATCTCGCCGTTTATCACTTTTACCATTTACTGGAAGGACCGCGCTTATCAACCTTACGGATATTAAGACCATCACTGTTTGACTCATGGTTCCGCCGATCGCTTCTCACCGCGAGTAACTCTTTAGGTTGATAACATATCACAGTTTACCACCATTTTGTGTAGTCTTTTTCAGTACCAGATCTCTTGTGCGAATAAAACACATGTTTGGCTAACTAAAGCGGATTTTCAATAATGCTATATGCACCTTACACTTTGAGCAGTACTTGCTTGTAATAAATAGCCTACGTCTAATTCCGGGTGACTAATGCTTACAGTTTGGATTGAATTACAATAGGACGCCAGTTTCTCGTCAAAATTACCGTTAGACAATCGATAGTAGCTCGTCGTTATGAGCAACGCGCATCTGGTTGCAGACTATGCGGTGGTTTAGGAAAATAATCTATGTGGTATACCACTAGAAATGTTGCGCTACCGGTATGGTAGAACGCCGGGTACACCTCATAAACCTGTTAGATATTAGAAAATTTGCATAGAGCTATCGTAGCAGTGGAACGATATACCTGTAATCAAATGAAGTAGAATATCCTGAACTGCACTTGGTTGCCGTCTCTATCTTTCATGTTTAGTCACTGTTGCTCAACATCACTGTAGATTAATCAGCCTTCCAACCTAGCGCAACCGCAGAAATATGTATTGTCGATTTCTGAAACACTCCGACAAAACTCTGTACAGTTGTACGCTTAATATTCCGTAGGTTAGCTGGGCGACGCTTGCGTAAGATCTCAGGCAACCTCCTGGTATTTGTTCCGAATCATCTTGCTCGAAATGAACAAGAGAATAAATATACACAGAAAGTAGTACCCGAGCAAGGAAGTCTTCTTTTGAAGTGATGCCACACGACCGGAGTCAAAGTAAAGCTTCATCGGAAGATTGCTGCGCATTCGGTATTTTGCCTAACGTCGGATGACCTTCTAGACGTTGTTTGCGTTAGTCTATATTCCTTAAATATTGAAGACAAAAAGTGGGTTGGTTTTTGACCGAAGTTGGTTTAACTCGCACTTCTTGGCACTCAATATTTTTTCGAACCACATTTTCCGGATAGCCATTTCTGTCGTAATGGCCACTTACGCAACTCAGTACTTCCGCTAGCGTGTCCTCACTAAAAACGCATATTCGTCCTACAGGGATGATAAATCTAATACTTTAGGTTTTATCGAATGTACATAAGGAAAAACTTCCACTAAGTCCTATACTAGACACGTGTAACGCACCGTACCACGCAAAAGCCAAATGGTTGGTTTAGATTTTAGAGTCGGATAATCAAAGTTCTATCCAGGAATAGTCTACGAAATACGTTCAGCTTCCTAGACTCCATAAGCCAGTTTAGGATATCTGTAAATATGATGTCTTCGTTAAATGTCTTGTCGCTTTTCACCAATGTTTCTTTTGGATGGACAATAGACAATTTAGGTGAAACCGATCGAAAAAATCCATGAGGTTCGGTATTTTAAGTGATCTAATGATACAGCATTTAATTTCAATTTAACTGGGCCATATATTGACAAAAGTTGGAGCAGCGATGGGCTCACCGACTGGATCGCTGCTAGCTGATGAATTCAAGAACGAATTCGGAATGCCTATCTGAGCGGAATCATTAGCAATCCATTTTTTGCTAAACAAACAAACATAACTGTCTAGAGGAAACTGTTTATCCAATTTTACTTCAGCGTATGTTACTTCCAATCTCCGCATAGAATGAGAACTTACTGGCACGATATCCTTCTTAGACCTTCAGAATAATAGAAGAGCAGATGGATCGGTCCATTGGAGGGTGATTAGAGCTGCAACGTGGAACAGACAGTATATATATTTTGCCAACTTTGTCCAGCTAATTCAGAGACGCGAATTGATTGTATGTTTAACAGAAGGGCCAGAAATATTTGTAGTGAGGTACGCCAGTATAAGCCTTAATGGAACTCCCTTTATATGTATATTCGGTAAGCCATAGAATATTAGGATTACCGTCCCTGTGGGACCAGTGTGTGCTAGTAGTGAGGAAAAGCTGGAGGAGGAGCTGATTTTCTTAACTGGCGTTTTCGAGAGAAATGCTGCCTGGAACATTTTGTTCGCATACTATGGAGTGTAAATAATTAAGAGATAAACAAAATTCGCTCGAAAAGAAACCGGTTTATTTGTCATTGGTGTTCAAGGGGAATGGATTAATGCAGGCAACATTGAGCCTTCCGGGGACTTTAACGCACGGGTTGGCCGCCTTCTACCAAGTGAGCACCACCTTGGGGGTAGTTTTGGTCTCGGTGGCAGTCGATCAGACAATGGAGACAGACTACTTGCTCTTTGCTCTGATCCTCGCTTGTTTCTTTCGAGCACTAGTTTTAGACACTCGAGGAGACAGACTGCTACCTGGCGCCCGCCCTCACAAACGCAAGAGTGCTCCCAGCTTGACCACATAGCAATCAGCTACAGCTGGTGCGGAAGCCTAACGGACTATTGATCGTACTGGTCAACTTTTCTAGACTCTGATCACGCATTGGTTCGTGCTAAGATTTGCATGCGTTTCGGAGGATCACCTAAGCGCGCCCACTACCGACCGGACGTCGCGAATCTACAAAACGCTGCGGTTTTAACCAGGTACCAAGCCTCACTGTCAACTTTGCTTGGCTCAACTATTGACGATGATCTCGATTCGCAGTGGGCGCATATCAAAGTTGCGTTAGTTTCCGAAAGTATCGACACTTGTGGTTAGCCGTCACCCACCGAAACATTGGATTTCCGCCGACGCCTTGTCGCTGATGGACAGACGCCGCTTGATCCCATCGGATTCCAGACATGCTGAAGAACGCCAATACCTCGGTCGAGAGTTTCGCAGGAGTATGCAAATGGACCGCGAAGCTTGGTGGTGTGAACGTGCTAGGGAGATGGAGCTTGCTAGTCTCTCTGGTAATACCAGGAAACTCTTCCTCGATCTGGTATAAGTGAAACAATATGCGAAGAGGATGGCACCTTAATCACCAATCTTCAACGACGGTTGGAGCGATGGGCCGAACATTTTGCTCGCAGTTTTGTTGGCCCCCAGCTCCATCTGCTACCTCTGGCGCTCGCGCTGGGGCCGAGTGGTCTACCCCAACAGACCATCCCTCTTCCCAGGAAATCGAGCAGGAGCTCCGGCACATGAAGCGTTATAAAGCTCCCGGCTCTGATGGTCTTCACCCAGCTCTATTTAAGGATGGTGGCGCATCGCTGGTCCTGAGAACTCACCGCTTTGTTCTCGAAAATTTGGTCGAAAGAGAAGGTTCTATCATCTTGGGGTGAATCGATATTCGTACCCATCTTCAAAAAGGGCCTGCGCATAATCTGCTCCAACTACAGAGGAATAAGTTTAGTCCCCGTCGTTTGCAAGCTGCTGGTGTCCATCATACTTCGCAGGCTATCCCCAACACGCGAATCATTGCAACGAGAAGAACAAGCTGGGTTTCGCCCTGGTCGCGGCTGCATCGATCAAATCTTCACACTTCGCCAGATCCTCGAGCTCCGCCATGTATATCAGGGGCTAACGATTACTGTGTTCCTGGATATCCGTGCAGCCTTCAAATCTATCGATCGTAGAGTACTGTGGCAGTGCCTTCTGAGGAACGGTGTCCCCGAGAAGTTCGTCTCCATACTGCGCGCTCTGTACAGCCTGACCTCGGGCAGGGTTAGGGCTTATGGCATGCTTTGGCCTACCCTTTTGGTCTCCAGTGGAGTTCGACAAAAATGCCCTATCTCTCCGTTCCTATTCAACTTTGCCATTGAGGATGTCCTGATGAACGCTCTGAGCGATTCTTTGAACGCTGGCGTTGAGCTCCTCCCAGGTAGTCGAGTTGTTGATTTGGATTATGCTGATGATATCGTCTTGCTGGGTGACGATCCACAGGTCGTCCAACTTGCATTAAACCGCTTGAAGATTGAAGCATCAAAGTACGGTATGTACTTTTCACCATCCAAATGCAAGGCTCTCCTTCAAGACTGGCAGGTGCCTCTGCCTGCCCTCACGCTTGCTGGTGAGACACTGGAGGTTGTGGAGAGCTTTGTCTACTTGGGAAGTTGCATCACTGCATGCGGGGCTATTGGAGACGAGATTTCGATGCGCATCTCGAGAGCACGCCTCGCTTTTTCTAGGCTGAGGCATTTGTGGCGTCGCCACGACATTCGTCTCTCCATCAAAGGGTGGGTCTATTGTGCAACTGTTCGTGCTGTACCGTTGTACGGTTGCGAGACCTGGCCCATTCGTAAAGATGAGTTGGGCAGGCTATCCGTCTTCGAGCACCGCTGTCTGCGGTCCATTGCCCGTGTGTGGTGGCAGCACCACGTAAGCAATGTGGAAGTTAGACAGCGTGTCTTGGGACGTGGAAGCCACTCGCTCGAGGAGCTCATCTCACTGCATCAACTGCGGTGGTTGGGACACGTATTGCGCATACCTGTCCAGCGTTACCCCGTCGTGCGTTGTTTGCACTTGCTGGACAAGGCTGGAAGAGACGGTCTGGTGGACAGCCTACAACATGGAGAAGCCGCATGAAAAAGTTGACGAAACAATTGGCCTCGGCCGGTTGTTGTCGACTACCTGGTTGGGGTCCGAGAGATGAGGATAATTGCTGGTTGAAAACCTTGGAAGTTATGGCTCAAGATCGATGTCAATGGCAGACGTGGGCATCAGTGTGTTGCGGTGTCCCTTCTTCCTCTCACTAAAAAGGAACAAACTGGAAAAAGATTTCAAAATCTGTGAGTGGTAAACTTGACAAAAAAGCATTTCTTGTTGCTCTTTTCTTATTATTCATATCGTTGTCCTATTCAGCCATGATTCCGATGGCACAATATCTGTACCACAGATTGTGTATGATATATATATATATATATATATAATATATATACTTTTACGATGTGTTCACACTTCGAATACACTTATTAGTAAAAAACATATTGCATTTGGGTGAAATTTTTAACCCATGTGTAGCTGGAACGAAAGTATATAGGTAAATCAAAGTTGAGCAATCAAGATCAAGGCAATCTGATAGACTGCATCAGCGGCTTTTATGCGCACAATACCGGTCTGTTTACCGCAAGCAGTATTGCCTCACTGATTGCCAGCATTTTCGAGTTGCGGAGGCTCAATAACAATATGAAGGCCTTCGATGGATCCAAGTGATGTGTTGTCATCACGAGGTGCTTGGTTAATAGTCATGGGATTCCGGCTCTCCAGTTGATCCTTCACTCAATTTTGTACCATGAATTGCTTCAAGCACTTTTGGAAATGTTCAGCCACCATTTGTGCCAGTTGACGGTCTGTCCTGCCTATACAGACGTCCTGCAAGTGAAGTGGTAAGTAATGTGACAGGCCAAGCAAATTGACGAACTGTTAGGATGGTAGTTGAGCTCCAGTCTCCGTGTGTTCTGTGTGGATGATTCGTAGACACGCGGTGGTATAAGTACGCTATATAGCAGACCAAATTTTATGACCAATATCATTTGAAACATTGCCCCATTTACACGGTTAAAATGAAAAGAAACATTTCTTTTCTCCACTGTTTTACTGGCAATGTAATTTTGATGGGCGTAATATGTGATCGAGTAAATTTCTCTGTATACTCGTTAGATAAAAGGGTTCTATATAGGATTTCTTCATCATTCTGTAGCATCTCTGGACTGAAAATACACCTGGCTCTGGAGAAAGAGTTCTGACGAGAAAGCGTCTTTATGTAACCGGTGAGAAACTGATGAAGTGCATGTATTGGCTACTCCAATTTGCTTTCGGATAGACAATGAGTTGGTGTGTACCTTCGGCTCATCTTTTGATAAGTATGTCTGCATACGGCAGGCTAATTTGCTGTTCCCTTTTATACAACACTGACAGATAGGCGTGTGTCGAATGCAAAGGGGTGAACTTCGGTTACGATGAAGCTCGCTAGTGAAGATTGATATGTCATCCATGTAAAGTTTGTACAATTTAGCTTAACTAATGATGTTAGCGATCATATTTTCAATCAGTCCAAAGAATATGCCCGCCAGCATTGGGCCTACAGAGATTCCCATTTCACTGCCTTCGATTTGCGTGTATGTGGATCCTTTAAATTCAAACCCAACCATTTCTCTTTTAATTAGGCTTAGGTCACTGAAGTACCGGGAGGTACGCCAACATATATGTTTTGAGTCAAAAGGTAACCTTGCAAGTTGTCAACGGTGTTGGGCAAGAGTAGGTTTGTGTAAAGTCAGTCCACATATTTCGAGCACATACCATCTGTATGTAACTACCCATGGTTTAGTATCTTGACTAATTCTAATGAGTCCTTCAAGCGACATGTAGGCAGTAGTTTACGAATTGGTTCCAAAAATTTGACTAACTAATTAGCAACCTTGTGACAAGGGATGTTGTTTCTGCACAAACTTGATCGTAAGGTTTTACCCTTCTTGTGTATCTTCCTAGCGCCTCCGCTTCTTGGCTTTCCCTTCCATTCGGCTTCATTTGCCAATACGGAGATGCGGTGACGCACCCACCGAGAACTGATTCCATATTAATATAATCCATCTTGTCCATGATCACAACGCCCTAACTTTTATCCGGCTCCAGCTGAGGTAGTCTATCAGGTTGCCTTGGTGTTGAATACTCAACTTTAATTCACCCGTATAATTTCGTTCCACATATACATACGTCGAAAAAACCTCAACGTCTTAGGCAAAAACCAAAATGTACTGCGTTAGTGCTGAATGATGATAATCGAACCATTAATCTATTGCAACACTGGTCTTATATCTGCAGTGACCAACTGGATAAGTGGACACAATGTTAACATCTAGAACATCACCGGATTCAGAAAGGTTACTGTTAAACTCTACTTCGGCAACAAACATGAAGTATCTACTCAACGACCATTTCTCGGTCAAATGCTTCGTTCTGTGTACACTGATTTCGTTCATATCGAGCAAGATACATGGGAAACCATCAGCAACTTGTCTGAGAGAATACTTGAGCGTTGCCCTAATTACTCTAAACTATGATATTAGTTAACATTGTTGAGCGCAGTGTTGACACATTTGATTGATTCTAACTACCAAATCGACATCTGTCAATATTTCCAACTCATTTACGTTGTACCTGGACGCCATCCACGAGCGGTAAAATGTCGCATATAAACAACAGCCAAGGCGAATTTCTATCCGCCACCAGAATTTATATTTATGTGCTCGAAAACAGTTCGTCCAGATTCTATGTCTACCCTGATCCGCTATCACAATGACCCATGGTGAGCAACTTGCCTTCTGAAACGATGTTTCACAACGCTTTCGTCCTGCGTGAGCTTTACACATGTGAAGAAAATATCCTTTTCAAAACGACGAATGTTATAATTGGGGCTCTATTTATATTATGAAGATGTAGGTTTCCCTAAGTAAGGAAATTTTGTGGTAGCATAATAATAATTATAGTGAGTTCGAATCAAATTATTTCGGTTGCTTAAAGAGCCATTGCACCCTAACAGAAAACGCATGACAACTGCGAATATGAGGTGAATGAAGTTGCCGTGAAATGGCTTATGTGAGACGCGTCGCAATTTGCCTACCACAGACCCGTAGTCTACACCGAGCCCAACGGCCCCAGATTGGATGCAATAATTAAACACAAGCGCAGCCTAGTAAGTCTTGACATTATAAGAACCAAATATCAAATATCTACTTATAGAAACAGATTCTGGAAAAATTAATAGCCGCTGGCTTGTGCGGGTGAAATGAAGCTGTAAAATATGTGTATTAACATAAGGAATTGAATTAATGTTAGTTCTTTAAAGGCAACATTTTGCGCAGATCTGTAAGATGGTCTATAGGGTATAATTATAGTCTGTGGTTAGTTTGATTTGGGGGAAAATCGGAATGAGTTTGGTTGCCATGGGCTTTAGCCAACGTATAATCAAATCAGCCTGGTAAAGGTATTTGTCATATTTAGCGAGGAAACACCTGCAAAGTAGTAATTATGCTTTAGGTGCTTCTTAGTAGCAGAACATAAGAATTATGGATGTGGAACTGGATCCAACCTACCGCCAAATAATCCGACTGGTGATGTCACTTATTCGTTATGTTCCCAAATAGGAAGAACACTCGTATTCAATGGGGAAGTTACAGCTTTGTGATGTACAGTCAATTAACCGACAAACAGAACTATACGCAAGGGAAATGTTTGCCAAGACACCTGGTATACACAAACAAAATACTTGCGAAAGTGCAAATAAACGGCACTTCTATCTATAAAACAATGTTAGTGCATGTTTCCACCTCATTCTGATACGCGAATCCGCCCTCAACTTATAGAATGTACTCCTAACTACCAAACAGAAATTGCCGGCAAATCGCTTGAGGAAATAGTCAACCTTATCCGCCTTGTCATTCCAATGCTAGTGATTACATACAACCTATTACCGAGTCAAAACATGCTTAAAATATTTTACACGGAATTACAGGCTTTGCGACCATTATATGGGCATAAGCACATATGCGTTCAATATCGTTCCTTTATATACAGTTAAAAAATAACATGTCACCGAGTAGGATAGAAAGCATTTGTTTATGGCGCAACTATAATTGTTTCAATTCATACCAGATATAAAACGAAAATACAATGTCTGTTATCTATATAATGAAGTAACGGAGGAGCACTTAATCAAGTCAAATCACACAAGTCTCAACTCTTTTCTTAGGCTTATAAATGTAGTATATTTCATTAACATTGCATCAGTGTATGTGATTCTATTAAATTTATGTATTCCTAAAAATTAGTAAGTATATGGATTGCTGGAGCACCTTTTGTAACGCTGCCGACATGGAAACGAACAAGAAACGATTTGTATGCAAGAAAATGAAGTTCCCATACATAGGGCATAATAGCGGATAAAACAGAGCCCAGAAAGAACATCGAGACCAACTAACAACAATGAGATTTTGCATGAAATAGACGAAATAGGTTATAAAACTAAGAGCAAATATGTGTTTAAGTTGTATCAGAAAACTGGTAGCTCTGGTTAACGATATAGTAGCTCGTCCGTTCGCCGAGCTTGGAAGTTTGTTTGCAAACATATCAACACCATGCAACGTGGTATGGTCAGTGCGCTGCGATGAACATCGTATCCTTGCTAGTTGAATCGCTTATCCGTGATAGACGTGCATGTGAATTTTAAAAATGATGGCTTCCATCTGCGTCCACCGAAATTTAACCAATTTCCCTGAGGCGTAAGACGTGATTCTAGTTGATGATAACCAAGGAGGTATGTTAAATTCGCTGAGTTCCTTTCTTCGGAAAGGTTGGTATACTAAATTGATGTCGATGTGCATGTTGATTGAGTCTTTCGTTGAGCATCCGGATTCCAATACTCCGTTTCACTTCTTTCTTGTCTCATGACAGGACTTTAGTTTTAGCCCAATGGACGCCGCCTTCGCGTCAGTTGTTGCAGCACCGTCACACATATTGGCGGCCCACCGTTGTCGTGTTCCTAGACATCAAAGTGCCTTCGATTCGGTTGATCGATGTGCACTTTGGAATTGTTTAATCAGGACAGGTGTGCTGAGAAATATGTAAATATTATCCAAGAATTATATGCGCGTAGCACGAACAGAGTGAGGGCTTACGGCAAGCTGTCGCCAACCTTTAATATCTCCAGCGGTGTGAGACAAGGATGCCAGCTGTCACCTTTCCTCATCAGCTTCGCTATTGACGAAGTTATGAAGATTACATTTACAGGGGATGACATGGAAGGTGTGGAGCTGCTCCCAGGATAACGACTTCTTGACTTGGAGTATGCAGACGACATTGCGCCCATATTTGACAGCTCCCATACGTGCCAAGCCGCGCTGGACAGATTAGCACTGGCTGTCAGCCGCTTCGGGCTTTGCTTTGCACCATCAAAGTGCAAAGCGTTCCTGCAAGATTGACGGAGATCGCCTCCTGCGCTGACCCTTGGTGGGGATCAGCTAGAAGTCATTCAGAAATTCAATTACCTGGGAAGTTGTATCAGCGCCCTTGGGATCGAAGATGAGATCAAGAACCGTGTAGCGAAATCTCGGAGTGCTTTTGCCAACCTTCGCCACCTATGGCGGCGGAGCGACATCACTCTCGCCCTGAAGGGTAGAGTGTACAATGCAGCGGTACGTTCGACGTTACTGTACGGTTGCGAAACCTGGCCCCTAAGGTCGGCGGACATGAAGAGGCTAGTTACGTCCGACCACCGGTGCCTTCGCAGTTTGGCTCATATCTGGTGGGCATACCGCGTGAGTAACGAGCGTGTTCGACGCATCGTTTACGGCCCAGGAAAAGGATCTAAACCGCTCTGCACCGTTATTTCCCGCACCAGGCTCCGATGGCTCGGTCACGTGTTACGCATGCCAGCCCACCGACTTCCTCGACGTACGTTGTTTGCTCACCGGGGATGTGGGTGGAAGAAGAGGAGAGGTGGCCAAGTGAAGACTTGGTCCAGAGGAATGAAGTTCATCACTTCTGAGCTAGCCTCGGTTGGAGCTTCACGGCTCCCTGGTTGAGGTCCGAAAGACGGTGAACACGTTTGGCTGGATACACTTGCTGACATGGCAAGGAGCCGACCTCAGTGGCTTTTGTGCTGTGAGTTTGTTTGTTCCTCTTCATCCCTTTTTGTAGCCCCTTCCATCTACCATCTCATTTCCTAGGGTTAAACATAACTTTTTTTCTTTTTGCCTAGTAGCTGGCTGGAAGCTTACCGGAACGATGCCTATCCGTTGCTGGTAGCTCAGTTGGCATGCAACTGTTGTATCTATTTTTCCTTTGTGTATTGTATTATATGTATGTATGTATTTCTTTCACGTATTGCGGCACAATAGCGGAGGGGTTTTCCCATATCTAGCTGTGTATAATGATGATTGATGATGCCGCCTTCATTTTCGTTCACGTGTGCTGGGACTAGCGATAATGCATTGTGCCTTTTGCACACCTTTGTGCTATTGTATTCGTGTTGCTATCTTCCTGTTTGGCCAAATTAGTCCTTTTCGCATATTCTATAACATATTCTAGATGCAACCTTTCGTTGTCCATACGCTTTAGCTTTTGGTTTTGACAGGGCTTTCTTCAAAGTGTCAATTGGTGTAGTGTTACGAGGATGTGCTGCTGTTTGAAAAATCGTGTCGCTGTTTCATATATGTGCTTTATATAAGGCAACATAATCGTATATTTGCCATTGTGTAGACCGTCTGTGTTGTGGTTCAGGCAAAATCGGACGAAGTTTCGGGAGTATAGATTGAGCTGGAAATATTTAAATCAATGCTTCTAATTTTGTTATTGTCTCTGTCGTACTACACTGTGTTTGCACTCTATGCAATGTTTTTCGCATTTTGTGGCATTATGAGTGGTTTCTGTTAACTTTTAGAACATGGTCCGGATGTGTGTGTTTCCTCTGATCTGATCTATGCAGCCTCGACTCCATGATTCTGGTCACAAATACATTCAGAAAATGTAGTTTGCTTTCATTCTCCAGTTCCATCGCAAACCGGATGTTTTCAATGGCGTTATTCAAAAGCTGCTGTGGACAGTTACTTGACAGTGTTTCATGATCGCAAACGTGTCTTTTTACGATATCGGACCCACAGTTTCGGATTTGTGAATAATGAACAATGATATATCACGGGTAACACAGCTATTACTTGAAAAATCCCGTAGGATGGTAAGGGTTAAAATTAAAATTGAAAGGCTCAACGAATAAGTACATCGTCTTTCTAAGAGTCTACATATTTAAATGCAGCGCTGTATAAAGATAATTTGAAAATGGAATGAGATGTGCTCACTTAACGCTGTATGGAGAGCTGTTGTGTGTAAGTAAATGCGTAAGAAAGAAAAGTGTAACGGCAACACTCGATCGTGTGTTTTTTCATTTGGAAGTGATCTGTGAATCAAGTTTGGATACATCCATTCTACTCACATAGATATTTTGCATGTATCCTCATGTATCCACAATGCAGAGAAGGTCGTTAGGCTCGCGGTTGTATGCGCGTTATTTCATACTCCGAATGACTTCATCAAATAATGCAATTTGGAACCCGTGGAATCAAGGCGTTTTTACATGGCGTTAACGTAGGGGCACTGATAAGTTGGGTCAGAAAGCGTTTCAGGCACTGGATACACGGAGGGAGAAAACGTTTCGTCGGCAATCAAGTCGACTGCAGTGCGCAGTTAGTTTGCGCTGATGACATCTCAGGTTGGCGTTTTGGCTCAACTGCTGTGGATTGCAACATGCGTGGATTGGGTTTGGCAGTATTGAGTAAATCATGATTAAATCTTTTCGCTGACGTCGATATTGGCCATGGTACTGTAGTTAGGACTGGTAGGAAAAAGGAAGCATTCCTCTAACGAATTTGGTTACTCCAAGTTGGGAAGCTTCAAGTGCATGAATGTCAGGCTTGCACCAGGTACTCCAAGCCTTAATCGCATATTCCAAGTAGGGCCTCACATACGCCTTCAGCATTTGCAGAAAGATTGTTGGCTTGCAATTTCCAAAAGCACACCGTTAGCGTCTAAGATGTTGAATGGCCTCTTTTGATGCAGTTTCAGTTTGTTTCTAGCAGCCAAGTTTGTACTGCACGATCAATTCGAGGTCGATTTCCTGGGAAACAAGTTGTAACTTCTGGCCCTCAAGTCGATAATTATGGGCAAGCTGATGGCGTGCGTTCATGACTTTGCACTTGGTCACGTTGAAAAGGAGCACGTTGGCGGATGACCATGTATAAGCCTTGCCGAGATCGCTTTGCAATGTCATGTGGTCAGCCGCTGTCCTGAAGTCATGCAAATTTAGAAATCATCTACAAGTAGCAAGAAATTTGACTGCAGTACACCGGCAATACTGGCAAAATCCTTAATGAATCTAAGGAATAAACGTGGCTCCTTACCGATCCATAGGTCACCCTACACTGGACATCAATTATACCGGAAATTGAGCTGCGGCCTCCCACATTCAGCTAAATTTGAGTGAGTAGGTTTCTGATACAACCGAGTTTAGGGTCATCGATTCCGTAGCTTCGAAGGTGTGAAGGATAACGCGGTCGTCCAAACCATCAAACGGTTTAGAGTAGTCCAGGTAGACCATGTGGACTCCCACTCTGGCATAAGCTGATGCTGTCCAGCTTGCACTGGGGAGAAGCTAGTTTATAGTGGAAGACAGATTTCGGTGGAAATCGTGCATCTGTAACACTACGAGGTTTTGCTCTCAAGTTTCCTCATAACTGCCTCTACGATTATACCTTCCATTACGTTTGATACTACTGGGAGGAGAGAGATTGGACGAGAGTTCGAGGGCTCCGCATGATTACCACTTTTGTAACTAAGTGTAACTAGTCCAGGTTTCCACGTTGTGTAAACCAGCGTTTGATTGAGACAACGTTGAGAGAACCAAGCAGATGGTTCTGTACTATTTCTAGCGGCTGTCTTTAATGCCTTTGGTTTGATATCGTCCACTCCAGGTGAGCTGTGCATGCGCTATATCATTAGCCTTTCCATCTCATTGGCTGCCGTGGCGTTAACTGCTTTAAACCTGCTGGCGATGGGAGCTGTGTCAAAAGCGGGTGAAATGCTATTGCACACTTGTATGTGTGCCGAAGCACTTCGGCCGCATGTTGTGTAGTTTGCGCCAGGCCATCTGTTGCACGTAAAACTGGGATACTGCGCTGCATTCTGTAGACCATTTTGACGTGTCTGTACAGCAGCTTGATATTGGTATTGACTTCTTCCCCAAATTCTGTTGGTGCTAGGGTTTATCTTCGTGGATCAACATGACGCTGGATTTTCATTGAGTTGAGAAAGCACCCCAATTCATGTTAATTGGACAGACTTTGTATGCGCGCTAGGCTAAATCTCTTAAGAACTTAAATTTTCAAGTACGGCTACTCAGAAACGAATTCGCTTGCTTCGGGGGAAGGATCTTGAATCCTGACGCATTTGCCACTAGCTCAGATAATTGGGTGACGAACAACATCCAGGAGACATAGGGCGGCTTCTCGGCCAGGAAGGAACAGTATGTTTTTTTGAACAGTAGGGACAGGATATCGTACCGTGTAGTGGCAAAGATTTTCACATTTTTGTCACTGATGTAGTCCGATTGACAGAAGAAAAGAAAGAGCAACATCACGTGATCGCTACGGCCAATTGATGCTTCTATGATCACGGTGACGACCATTTATTCCTCGTTGGTGTGCATAAGGTCAAAAACAGAAGGTGTGTCACCCGTTCGGAATCGCATGGGAGAGGTAAAGTGGTTGTACGTAGGTACATCGGCGATCATCTCTTGTATGTCAGCCTTAAATTGTTTTCTGTGCTTCTGTTGGGACTTCGATTACGTTCCGGTTGTATTCCTGTACCAGAAGGACGTGACTGCGTGGTTGTGCCAGGACTCGCTAAATTGCAGAAGCTATGCCCCTGATCCACTTCCAAGGTGGACATTTGAGAATGATAAACTATCGCTCAAAAGCACACCTCGCCACATGATTGGTGCAAACGACACCAAATATGATCGATGACTTCGTTTCTGGTTCTTACTTGATATTAAGGTGCGAGTCGGATCGATAATAGTGCAGAAAATAGAGCGAATGCTGATTTCATTTGTGGGTCTATGCAGAACAAATTAATGTCATCTGTCGGTCGTTTTTTGTAAGACTAATGGAGCAGGCTTTAGGGCATTTCAGCTTTTGGTACAGAGTTCTCAGCTTAAGTAAGAGGTTGACCATCCTGTCCTTCTTTAGCTGCCGGAGTATTTCGGTATTGTCTCCGTTCTCTCAAAGACGGTGACGGAATTGTATCGGTAAACTGCCTGCACATTTTTCCTTTATATATCTGTGGCCCAATGCCGATGGCCTTCATGCTATTTCGGGAGGCATAATTTTTCGCTTTTTGTGTCATGTTTGGTCACATCTTCTGCCATCAGTTGGTAGTAAAATGATACCTTCTCACCCGAGGGACCACATCATTTTTAGTAGTGTGTTAACAGTACCCTTGATGTTGAAGCAGCGTTAAGGTTTTCGAGCGCAAGCACCTCACGAATAAAACATCGTTTTTCTCAGTCAAGCTCTTTGGCCTTTAGCTCGCTTAATGCGTGTAGCTCGGAGACAATGTGAAAATGGATATATTTTGCTACATTTTATTTAGGAAAGTCATGCAGATTTATTTTGCGTTTCTGGCATTCTCTCCGTGGAACTATTGGAAAAATTCGAACAGTGTATGTGGTGGTACGGAGGCGAGTGTCTGACAAGCGAACTGCCTCTGCAGCAGTACCTGACTGAAGTGTTACTTGGAGAAACCGCGGTTCACCGTAGCTAACGGAGTTTGGAAGACAGACTAGTGCATCAAATTGACTGGTTTAGATTAAACTCATATTAGTTTGCACAGGGAGTCACACTATTACTTCTCTTTTGGTAGCTTCTCTTTTTTGGAGTTCAATTAAGAATCCAGTCAAGCTAGAGGGTTTAACTTTTACAGAATTAGGGTAATTTTTGTGTTCTCCTTTATTGAGGGACAAGTGACTGCTTTCTTCGGTTGCACAACTGATAAAGTCTGGAGTCCCTTGGTTGTATTGTAATTAGTAACTGCTTTGGCAGCAAGCGGAGTTACGATGGGAAGTGTCTCTGTCAAACGCTTAGCAACAACGGAAGTGGAGTTCGTCGGCCCTTTAACAGTGTTTTATATGGCGAGTCGTTCCGCCAAATAATGTGTAGCGAACGCATTTTTATTAGCATTCGTTAGTGTCAGGGTGACTATTTCTAGCTTGTTAACCTTATTTCCGGCGAGGCTGAAGTGGAGCATGATGTTAACCATCGAGTTCGAGGCACTCGTTTGTCTGGTTCTTAGGAGAAATTTTTTAGGTCCGTTAATTGCTCAACAATTTTTGTCAGCCAGTCACACTACAGTGCCCACACAGGTATACATCTGACGAGTGGAATAGATGTACAGTTAGTGCCGAATCAGAGGGAGCTGGTAGTAGGATTGTTTTTGCTCTGGCTTAGACGAAGACGAGCACAGTGAGGATGAACATATTTTCGGCCGTTTATGCAATCTATTCCAAATCTTCTAAGATTAACATAACTGTCTGCGCCACAACGAACGTTTATTTCGGAAGCTTTAGGCTTAGCTTTTCGTGGACAAGCAATATCCATGCTTTTGACCGTAAGCTCTGCAGACCTCATTCATTTCAACTTGCACACTAGTAGGCTGAATACAAATGCTATCGATCAATCTGTTGGGCTGACTGACGCACATTAGATTGGTATTGGACAAATCCAAGATGGCGGACATATACGGTAGTTAAACAAAGCAATGAGACCTCTGAAATCAGTTAGAGATTAAGCATTACATTTGCACAGATGGAAAAATACACCAAAAGAAACGTATTAGTGCACACTTCCCGCAGAGCAAACACTTATAACACGGTATTCCCAAAACGAATTAGAATCGTGCACGATTAACCAAAAATCTGCGGCCACGGCGGTTACATGCTTTTTATTATATGAATGTGGGGAGTACATCCCCTTCCATTTTCTACACTAACATCTCCGCAACCAACCCCACTATAGGCGATCTCTTATGCGCCCCTTTCATTTGCTCATAGACCTAACTGTTGAAATATAATTGGCTTGCATAACTTTTCCGTCATATTTCTGAATGGTTGTTCATTGTTGTGCAAGCGTTTATGGATGGTCGTTCTTGTCATTTGTAAGTTAACAGATGCGAAGATAGCAGTCACGTCGAAATATGTTGTTGTTTCATCATCAAGTATATCAGGTCTTTGAGCTTTTGGATAAACTGCTTGGTATCGGTCAATGGATATTGCGATCCACAGGTCAGATGTTTACGGCGTTTCTACACTGCTTTCGCCTGGTTGAATTTGGGTGTTCCTGGGAGTGACACCATAGACCGTAACGGTACATCATCTTTGTATAACTTTACAAATCCATAGAATTGCTTGCTGTTCTAGTCGCTCCACTCCATATTGCTTTGGTCCTTTTCCTGCAGCTGTTTTAGTGATCTGATTAGTGTGTTTGTCAGCTGCGATTTTGAATCAGTTTCGATACACATGTAGGTTGTTGTATGGTACAAGAGCCATAGAGCAGGATGATAGTTGTTTCGTCAGGCTTCAAGCTTTTATTGCCACCTTTTCTTGTCTGGTTAGCTTATGGTATTGCTTGTGGCCATTACAACTGGAGTAGTTGTGTATCGTATTTACATTTGTGTTTCTTTATAAAATCCTTTGCATTTTATGGCACTTTCGAATGCTGTTAAAATGTCTGTAGGTGTTTCATCTCGCATATTATAGTTTAGTCTCTTGATACGAGCTTGCCTTTCTGATTCGTTGCTCCAATTATTACTGGCAGTTCTGCCTTCACCATAGGTCTATTTTGATAACTTTTCGAAACATGTAATAGGCTCCTTCTTTCTGTTGTGTTTTGCCCGACGTTCTATTGCAGCTTCAATTCATTCAGCTAGTTGTTGTCTAGTGACTTGCTGACAGGTATTTGGATGTTTGTTTATATATCGTTCATATTTCTTGAGGCGATTGTCAGCGTCGGTGATCATCAGCTGTATCGTCGCCTTCCGAATTATCGAGCGATTGCCCATTCTTTTGGATGATTGATGGACGGTCTTTAGCTAATACTACGGGGGATTATGTCCCTGTCAGGCTTTGTTAGAGAAACAAGAAATGTTGCCATTTTAGGACTGCAAGCCTGCAAGCGGAATCCTCCAAACCGAGAGCATAGCTGAGTGCTGAATACCCGTGACTGTTTAAAAATTTTCGGAACATTGGTAGCTCTGGTTTTTTTTTCAGTGGTTCATTCGTTCGTCGAGCATTGCAATTTGTTTGCAAAAATTGCATAGCCATACATGGTGACATCGTCAATGCGCTGTGCTTTAGAGTGCAATCCCTCTGAACTTGGGCTTTATGCACCCAAATTTGTAACAAAGTACATTTTGATTTATATAGAAGGGCTAACCACGATTATTTTGACAAACATCACCATTATGCACAGTATGGCCGTATTTTGAAGCAATTTGTTTTTCCCACAAATAATGGCATCAAAAGCTGAATGAATTAAAAACATGTACATGATCAAAGGAAAGGTGCGAAATAAATTATCGCATTATCTTGGTGGTGAAGTGTATGAAAGTATATGTCAAGACTATTAGGAAGACACTTTATACGAATACTATAAAGAGTGATATTAAAAAGTAGAATCGCATGATGCAGGTGTGCATTCACACATTTCTGACATTTGTGATTGGTGTTCATCTAACAGTAGTTCTAAAGAAAACAAAAGGGAGATTTGCGTTCCTTCTTAGTGCTGAACATAAACCGAAGAACATTCCCACTATTGAGTAAAGCATTAATGATCGCACAGAAATTACTATGAAGTTAGTCGGTCTACTTAACGCAGATGGGATGCTGGGAGCTTACACAATAGCACTGCTTAGGCACCTAAATGTGTTAGGCTTTAAACT
Organism: Dicrocoelium dendriticum; assembly: GCA_944474145.2. Taxonomy (NCBI): domain Eukaryota; kingdom Metazoa; phylum Platyhelminthes; class Trematoda; order Plagiorchiida; family Dicrocoeliidae; genus Dicrocoelium; species Dicrocoelium dendriticum. Next base: position 230,374,473 of record OX104064.1, on the reverse strand, counting down.
GGATACGTGCATTAAACTACACATTTTACTTCCAAAGTGACAAACGAAAACCTGAATAGGGGATTCCAGTTACCAGAGCACCACATGTTTTTAGCGTCTGCTTGCCTGTATCGTCCACAAAGTCGTTGCTCTGACCATCAGAGCTTTGCTTTCTGAGTTTATTTCCACTGGTGTATTTGGATATATGAACACAGGTAAAGAAAAAATAAATTACTGTGCTGGAGAAAGTAAATTTGATAATACTTCTAACTATAACACAGCGAAAATGGGAGAAACACCAATTTGGGTTCAATTTCACATTTCAGAGTGAGCTGGTTCACAAAATGTTTTGCACAAAATCGTTACTTACTTTCGGCACTTATAGGTTAATTCCAATGCTAAAAATCTAAAATCAGCAAAAACTGATTTATTTCTCGTTTGGTAGGCATTTGGAGAGCAAAATATTGTACTCCGGTATGTAATATTTTAATAGCACGATGGCCGGATATTGCTTATACAATTTCAGTATTACAAAAAAACAAAGTGCATTATCCATTACACATGTTTTAATGGAACGCCACCTAAAGTAGATTTACTTAACTATTGTCCACACAATGAAGTGTGAATATACGGAGCAGTTATGCTTTCTTAGAATGATCTGACTTGCAAAATTTAAAAAATGAGTTGAAAGTTTCCGACTTAATTGGTTTAAGTTAAAATTGATAGCCGGTCGAATGTACAAAAGCTAGCCGCGCATTGCATATGTGGGCGAAAACGCAAGTAATCTTATTTTTAAAATATAATGCGGGTTTATAACTTGAAACAAGCCGTACAAACCATAATTTATCAGCATCTTAATTAAAAAACAGAATATTTATTCGAGTAAATTTTCATTATAAATTGTTAGCGCTACATTCTTCAACGGTACATTTAAAAACAGTTGATCTGATAACAAGAA
>OX104064.1:230242178-230373038 GCA_944474145.2 Dicrocoelium dendriticum | reverse complement strand
TTGTGTATCTTCTCCGTCGCTAGAGCTTCTCGATGCTCGCCGGCATATTCCGGCTGGAAGCGAAGACACTGAAACTCGTACAGAGCTCCAGGCAAAACTCCGTACTATCCTGATGAGAAACCATGAATCTTGGTGGTCTCATCGTGAATCAGATATGGAAATGGCGGCTGCCCTTTGTAACCGTCGTAAGTTCTTCCGGCTGATTCGGGAAACGGGCAGCAGGAGACCTGGTGTTTTTGAAACTATCCTTGACGACAGCGGACAGCCTATCCACAACATTTCAAAACGCTTGGAGCGTTTGGCTGAGCATTATGAAAGGCAAATTAATCGATCGGAGTGGTTAGGTTTCTCTCCAGCCATTGATGGTACCGCTCCGTGTGTTGTACCTTTGGATCCACCCTCCCACTCAGAAATCGAACGTAAGGTCGGTATGTGCAAGGTAAATAAAGCCGCGGGACCAGATGATCTACGTGCAGCACACTTCAACTTCGGAGACATTCTCTTGAGTATGGTTTACACGAGTTACTAGTGAAACTGGGGAGCAGTAAACCATCCCAACCGACTGGAATTTCTCCGTCATAGTTCCAATTTTCCAGGGGGGTGAACGATCGGATTGCGGGAAACATAGAGGAATCAATCTGAACTCCATCGCCTCCAGATCACCACCTCCGTTATCATTCACAAACTGACTGGCGCAAGTTAAAGCCAGGTTCGTGAAGAGGAAGCTAGGTTTAGTTGAGTTTGTGGCTGCATCGACCACATCTTCACTTTGCGTCAGTTGTTGGAGCACCGTCACATATAACGGTGGCCCCTAGTTTTCATGTTCCTCGATATCAAAGATGCATTCGATTCAGTGGATAGACGTGTACTTTGGGATGGTCTACTCAAGGAAAAATATACATGCGAACTATGTAAATATTATCCTAGCATTATATGCGAGTAGCTCGGGCAGAGCGAGGGCTTACGACCACCTGTCGTCGCCCTTCAATATTTTCAGCGGTGTGAGACAAGGATGTCCACTTTCACCTTTCCTCTTCAACTTCGCTATTGATGAAGTCATGCAAACCTCGTTTACAGGACACGTCTTAGAAGGCCTGGATCTGCTCCCAGGAGAAGGATTTCTTGACTCGAAGTTTGCTCATGGTATCGCCCTAACATTTGACAGCGCACAAACGTGCCAAGCGGCAATGGACAGATTAGCACTAGCTGTCCGTCACTTCGGTCTTTGCTTCGCAGCCTCGAATTGCAAAGCGTTCCTCCAATACGGGCATGGATCGCCTCCTGCGCTGACCGTTTGTGGGGATCAGCTAGAAGTCGTTCAAATATACAACTACCTGGGACGTTGTATCAGCGTCCGTAGGATGAAAGATGAGATCAAAATCCGTATAGAAAAAGCTAGAAGCGCTTTTCCTACCCTTCACCACTTGTGGCGCCTGTACAACATCACTCTCGCTCTGAAGGGTAGAGTGTACAATGCAGCGATACGTTCGAATCTACTGTACAGTTGGAAACCTGACCCCGTAGATAAGCGGACATAAAGAGTCGAGTTACGTTCGACCACCGGAGCCATCGCAGTTTGGATCACATCTGGTGGGAACACCGAGTGAGCAACAAGCTTGTGTGATACCTTGTATACGGCACAGCATTGTTATTTCACTCACCAGACTCCGATGGCTCGGTCATGTGTTATGCACGCCACCCCACCGAATCCAGCGAAATGCGTTGTTTCCGCGCCGGGGATGTGGAAGGAAGAAGAGGAGAGGTAGCCAAGCGATGACTTGGTCGAAAGGAAGGAAGGCCCTCACTTCGGAGCTGCCTTACGTTAGAGTGTTTCGGCTCCCTGGTTGGGATTCGAAAGACGATGAACACCTTTGGTTAGATGTACTTGCTGACATGGCAAAGAGCCGACCTCAGTGGCGTTCATGATGTGAGTTTATTTGTCCCACCCGATCCGTCTTAGCCTCCCCCCTCCAACTATGATCACATTATTTATCATTTATATTTTCGCATAGTAACTTTCTTTTTTCTGCTGCATATTAACAGGCTGGTACCTTACCGGAACGAAGCACATCTGTTACCTATAGGTCAGCTGACTTGCAACGGTTAAATTTTTCTTTTATATATGGCGGCACAATAGCTGAGTTGCTGAGGTAGCTTAACATCTCTAGCTAAGTTGTATAATGCTAATGATGACGATATCCTGAATAATAATTTTGAATCGTGTACTGAGAAAGTGGGTGAGCAAATAATTCGGAAGCTAAGGATTCCGGTTAAAGTAAATGCCATGTATTCAACAAGAATATTGAATCATTCATAAACCAAAATAACAAAATATAAATACCCTTCCATTTTCTATGCTGTCCCTCATCATAATGCGATCACACAGCGGTGAAAATCATAGTCTTCGCGAACGGTTTTCACAATGTATTTTGTAGTGTTTTGGTTACAGATTGGTTGCTCCAAAATCAGTGAACCAGCGCGATGAACTATTAATTGGTACCTTGTGATTTGCACATTTTGTGTTTGCCCAGTTCTCAAAGAAATGCTCACGGTCAACCGCGTCTCTCTGTCGTTGCTAGCCTATTCCCTGTCGAGTTCCATCCTTGCCCCAACTTCAACATTCCTGCTTTTTGAGGAATATATTAACTCAGTATTTAATTTGGCCGGTTTATTTGACGGTTACCAGTAGGATGAATAGGAAGCTCCCGAGGATCAAAAGATGCTCTTCATAAGCGAGCAGAAGCTGAATTCCATTCAGATATTAGGAGGTCGCATTGAACATTTGAAGTGCCAATGTCATTAATTTATGAGTTCAGAGAGGTTTGGGAACAATCGGTTGGTATAGTAGTTTGGTAACTTTCCGCCCTCGACACAATGGCTTCCTCAGTCCAGGTGAATAAGTGTGCAATTGGTGTGGGATTTTATAGCGAACAGGGGAGATAACCGCGTTACCCGAGACTTGAGCCACGATATCAGTACGATAACAGTTCGTTACATCACCTCAGGTGGTTTGATCACAGTGAGAATAGGCAAGGGGTTCCTTTGTGCGTCATGACAGGGACGGACAAGCCCATAGTGTTGACAATGGGAGTTGGTTTGCACTTTCCAATCTGATCCACGTACCCATGCTCGTCAAGCTGGCTGGCTTAAGACCGCCCGCCAGGCATTAGGGAGTTCTACCCCCTTCATTCTATTCACGCAGTCGTCAGATTTTGCAATTTCCACCGCTTCAGCAATCAACCACTGAGGGGTTGATCGTATACCCTTCCTAATGACCTCAACGTTTTCGTGGTCTATCTAGTGACCCGTGTCTAATGCATGCACAGCCACAGCCGAGTATCTTACTATTGCCTGGTATTCAAACTCGTTTCTTGGTAGTCTTGAAATGCGCCTGCTATGCTCCGAAATTCGTGTGCGTAATTCTCTCGCTGTTTGGCCTATGTACACATGTGCACAGTCCTTACACTTAGTTTTATAAACACAGTCGTCCTATGCTTGGGAAGGGGTTCTTCAGGTGTATCAGCGACGAACGTAGCGTTCGACCTCGCTGAATGATCGCCCTTATACTTTCCTTGTTTAGTACCCTCCGAATTGCCTCCGAAGTGCCTTCCTTGTACGGAATTCCGACAGTCCCTATCCACTCGGCTGGGGGTCTTGACTGCCGGTGTAGCACTTTATGCAATTGTCGTTTGACTAGCCGCCGTGAGTAACCACTTTCTAATAGTTTGCTCATTGCCACTTTCCTCGCAGCCTTTTTGTCCTCCTCCATCGTGCACAAGGTTTGTGCCCTGTAGAACAGCGCTGAGGCTATCCCAGCGGAAACCTGTTTCGGATGACCCGAAGTGTAGTGGATTAGGCCGTCCGTTTCCGTTGGCTTGCGATATATTGTCGTCTTTAAATATCCCCCATTCCTGTGAACCAGGCAGTCAAGAAGTGGTATTGTGCCGCTACAAAATTCCAACTCAATAGTAAACTGTATTCTCACATCAGTGGAATTTAAGTGATCAAGCAACTCGTCCTTCTTATCTCGTGTAACAAGTACAAATGTGTCGTCTACATAACGCCACCAAAGTTTTGGTGAGTTAATGGTGTTTGTTAACGCTCTGTTCTCGAAGTCTTCTATCTACAAGTTCGCCAGTACAGGGGATATTGATGATCCCATGGCGAGATCTTGTTCCTGACTGTAAAGCCTCAACTGAAAAACGAAGTAAGACATGTTAAGACACCCTGTCATGCCCCCGATTATCTGGCTAACTGTTAGTTTCGTCCGATCATTCAGAATGACGCCTTCATTTATACGACCTCTCGCTATTCCTAGCGCTTCTCCTTTGGGCACATTTGTGAAAAGTGATGTGACATCGAAGCTGACCATCCACTCATCTGACTCAATTTTGAGACTTGCAATTTTTTGAGCGAAATCATAAGAATTTTTCACAAATGTACTCGTTTGCCCTGTTAGAGGCTGCATTAGCCATGCCAAATATCTCGCAAGTTTATGGGTCGGGGAGCATATACCGTCGACTATGGAAAATTTCGGAAAAATTTCGAGGTTTGTGAAATTTCGGGTTTGTGAACTTTTAGCAAGCCATAAACCCTCGGAGGTAAAGTAGATTTTGGGTATAGACTGTACCACTTGCCTGCCCCTAAATGGTCCTTCACGGTTCTTAAATAATTACCAACCTCCGTTGTACTCTTGTTCATTCCTGACGCAACGGTCTTATCAAAAATACTGTGTATAGACCTATCTCCAAATGTTGTCCCACTTTTTCCAAATATTCTGACAAGTTTTTTCCTTGTCAGCCTTTGCAAGTGCAATGCTGCGATCTTTCTTCAAGGAATTTAATGCGATACCTTCAGTTTGCGGAAGATTTGGCTCACCCGGTTGCTGAAACTTAATGATTTTTACTAATTGTGCCCGAATATTCTCGGCCTTCGTAGCGGGCATCTTTGTCACCGCGCTCTAATTGCTTGGGATAAGCTCTTTCGCATATATCTTAGATTGATTGAATGTAAATTTAAACATTTCTCCAACAATCTATATTCCGTTTCCTTCAAAACCATATCTGATATATTAACTACATTACGGTAGGTACTAATAGATCCGGAATGGTAAGTAGGACCGGTAGCATTAGGATACACAGATATTAAACGCTCGAAATTACGCATTTGTCTTTTCTTTGCATCCTGCCCTTGTTGCAATTTGATGTCTGAAACCTTATTGAAATTTCGGTCGTAGTCGAGAGGCGTTATGGCGGTCTATATTTCCAGGCTCAGCCGACTCGCCTCGATGCGGATCTCGCTTAAACCGTTGGTCACTAGGTAAATCCGCTGTTTCAGAAAGGCCTTGGAAGCATTAAATGCATTCCTTGCAGAGGTGTATGTTCTGCCCGGATGTTTCACTGTGAGACATTTGGGGATCAGGTTGTTCTTAATATATCTCATGTTGAAAACACGATGATTCTCCCAGTTCGCTTCAAGGCCCACCAATCGAATTAATTCACTTGACAATTTTCGAACACTGAGTCCGTAATTGGTTTCAAATTCTTGGATGACACTTAATTTATGGTTCAAACTGCGGCTTGCCAAAATTCTCTTTTCAAATCTTTACAGACTTGCCTGAATTGTATCATTGTGCTCCGTATTTACCTGGCTCTTATGGATTGCTACTGGAACCAACCAACTGGTAAACAAAACAAAGGCTGACACTCAGCTGTCCGATGCGTATTTGTCACGGATTTATTTACTGCAGGTTGCGCGTTTTAGCATAAGTTTGAGCTTACAAAGGAAATCGCTAGTAACCCTAGAGTATTGTGAGCAGTTAAAAATCGTTATCAAACAAGTTTAGAGGGCTTTTTAAATTACGTCACATATTCCAACGTTTAGAAGCACTCATATAAATATTCTTAACCTTTTAATATACAGCTTGCCAACTAACGAAATTTTCCGGGTAACATCCAGCTTATCCATGCTCATGATTTGCCTACCGCTTTTATTTCAATTAAAAGACATCAAAGTAACAAAGCTGTAAACCTGAGTAGGAATTGCTCATTTGCACCTTTTTCGAGGTACACAATTATGGTCCAGCCATGCGACAGGTCATCTATAGAGAGAGTATATTACATTGCAAATTTTAGGGAAATTTTACACAAATTCCTAGTGTTGCAAAAACAATATTATGGTGATTTACTTTAAAGCTGCCCTTTTTCGTGTAAAAGACTTGTTAGCACATTAATTTCGCACATCGCTTTTTAAAATAGCTTCGGGTAGGGAAACTTGTTGGAGCAATATCGTGTTGCTTTTAAGTATGAAAATTCAATCATTGACTAAAATATTAATATAGTTTACATGACATATTACGCAGGTTTCAGATAATGTTTCAGCTATGCTGGTTGCTATTAGTATAGGTATCATGCAACTTTAGAGAATACAATATACGCAGCATTTGCTAAAATAGCCCTTAGGTTAATGTACTGCTCATTGTATAACACGACGGATGTCTTGCGACTATTCTAGTTTTCCTGCCCTTTAGCCGTTATATTGAAAATGAAATTGTTGTCAAAGATTGCCATCATCCTAAAATTTACAGCAATTTTGACGATTATAATATATGTGCATTTGCGGTAAACTAAAATCAGAGGCATGTTTTCAACTTAGTGCCCATTACGACTCCGGCCAAAAAGTACAAATTTTATCACACCTACATCTATTGGACGGACACTATGCTTAAAGAGGTTTTCCAACTAACATTTTCAAATATACCTCAGTATATTATGAAAGTTGTTTATCCCTGATAACTTGGTCGATTTCACATTTAACTCTAACACAACATGCGCATATCTCAACCTATAGGATAATTTATTTGACGATTTATTACACTAAAGCTATTGTGACAGCTCTCCCTGCGATTCACTTGGCTGTGTTGATGCACCCATGCCAATGATTTATGGTGATAATTTGCACCAACTGCTAGGTAGTAAGTTAGCACACTCTCCCTAACGGACCTCAATGGATGTGCTTTTTATATAAATGAAATTTGTGACTTTGGCATTAATTTGCTTAAAGGTGAAATGCCACAACAAATATGCAATCGGATCTAATTATATAGATGTCAGACTACACCGTAGCACTTGCGCATACGAAAATGTTCTTCTGTTATAATTGCTTTGTACACACGCTAACTAGTAACCAGATTTCTTTCTTGTTATTTTAAAACTTTAACCAACCAGTCTAACTGAGTGCCACAATCTACCGCCACAGCAGACTAAAAGGTGGTGATGAGCTTCAAGCGCAGATGGAGACGTCATTGACCTTTCGCAATTTTACCTATCTATATTAAAGAGAACAGTCCAATTCTCGTTATAGTGGGTCCTAATAGTCCTGCTCGCTAATCGCCTGCCATATCTAGATTTGATCAGTCAAAGTGCAGGAAATCTGACTGTATGACACGCATGATCTTTTATGAAGACTATCACAAGCATATTCCGCAAAAGAGATCACTATGAAACACTGTATTCTACCTCAACGAGAGCAGATATTAACCTCGGAAACTACATCTGTAGCAGTTCCTTAAGTAGCTAATCAATTCATAAGAAAGGTTTCCACATATTTAACTTTGCAGTGCTTGGTCAAGTATTCGGGGAACAAAGCAGTCGAACGCTGTTTCAATCCTATTGCTACTTACAATCCATAGTTTTGTAGTGCATGAATAGAGTAGATGGAAGCCGTGTTTATGCCACGATATTATATGATTACACTGCAGGAGCTATTATTGTCTCAATAAAGATTGACTTTCTTCGTTTTAAGAGCCCTTGAGAGGGAATCCCTGAGTGTTACTTGGCGGAACTTGAAAGGCTGCCACCTTCGAATATTATTGTAAACATACCCCGTTTCCACTGCTGTTCATACAAGCACCTATAAAATAATCGGGATCTTGACGCCAGTTGGCTTGCAGTAGCTTGGATTTCCCTTGTGTGGTGGGATAATTAGTTTCGTTAAATTCCAAAATCTGTTCTTGCGTGAATGGTAGGATACAATAAATAACCAAATCGAACTTTTCCATCGCTGCATTGTTTGTGCGCAAATTTTTGGATAATGTTGTTTAACGCTCGTTCAGACATGTGGCAACACTACGGTGCGGTCGCAAAAAAGCTGTCTTCCTGCGTTATTCGCCTCCAAATCTTTGGATTTATTCTCACAGAGACCTACGTGCCATCATTAGATTTGGCTCCGCGAGCTCCTTCTACCACTGTTCATCTATTGGATCGATCATTCACGGATCACCAACAAACTGTGCTCTTGGAAATTCGAAGTCAACCGTATTTGAAGCTTATCGGATGTTTTATTTTTCCTCTCGTCGCATAAGAACTCTTGTGGTCTTATTTTAAAGAACTTTTTGAGAGTCACCCGATCAGCTTACTACCGTTCCTTCAAGTCGCTCTACAAAGCGATAGTCGTCAATTTGCTCTGCGTTTGGAACTGCCACTGTCGTCACTAGGCAGTATTTTCCAAGTCACCTTGCTTTGCCTCAGTCGCTTTGTCTCGCATCGCTGTCTACCCGTCTGGATCGATAGCACGCACATCGCCTGGACCTGCTGACCTCAAACCAGCGCCGATCGCCACGCAGCGCTGCGCCAGTATCTCCATCCACTTCCTACCCCTACTCAGAACATGTCTCGTATGAAAAGCGAATGCCAATCATGTGCTAAAGTGGTGAAAAATGGTCTTGTGTGTTCCATGTGCTTGAAAACCTATCACACTACCTGCTTTGGGAAGAAGTCGACTCAAGCAAACACCGCAGAGTCGCCTTGGTTTTGCCAAGTATGCAAGTCTATCCCATTTGGTAGCTGTCTATCTGTGCTACTGAATAGGTGTGAAAGACTAACCGAAGCGGTCGAGCAACTGGTAAGTGCCAGCGGTACACCCATGGGAGGAAACGGACCTGCACTTGTGAGTGAAAATAACACCCCGAACTCACTAGTCAGGCCGAAGAAGCGAGCCAGGCGTCCCAACCGAACCCCAACGACTCAGCCTCCAGCAGTTTCGACTCCATTCTCTCTCCCTCCTATAAGTAAAAACAGTGCCTGCAGCGCGCCTGCCTCAACTTCTGTACTGTGTGCTGCACCTAGTAGTCTGCTCACTGCACTCGAGACTGTAAGCTACAGTCAACCAGCCATAGTGAACAACCCGGCAACGTACACATCGGTTGCTGCCAAGCAAACACAGGGAAGAGCACAGGTAAACTTTGTGCTCGAATTAGTGAAAACAAAACTGCCGCAGCACGGATGGCACACACCAAGGCCGTTCTCAAATTTAACAAAAACACCGGAAACTAAGCCTCGAACTCCAAAACCAGTAGCCACCAGGCGCAACCATGGTGTCATAAACATTGTATGCACTAATGTCCCCGAATCCAAATCCAATACAATTAAGGGTAAGTTGACGGACGGTCGAAATCAGTGGGGTTCCATCTGTACGTCGATCGGAGTCCATGCTAATCCCACGACATTACAAAGAATCTCGCGCCACCCAAACGCGTTGCACTACGGCGAACCCCGGTTACTTCGGGTAACACTAAACTCGGCGGACGAGACTGAGGCCGTTCTGCTGTCCGCGAATCGTCTCCGCAACGACTCAAGTGGAGTGCGCATACTACCCGAAATCCCGTGGAAAGAACGTTCAGGGGATCCCGCTAACAAAGATAGGTACAGAATAAGTCAAGATAAGAAAACAGTGATTGCTCACGGTGTTCCTGAGCTTACTGACTCCTCTTCTGACGATGCTCAGATGCATGACCGTGAGCAATGGCACTACATCCGGGAGGTTCTTTCTCTCGAAAATGTGGTGGTCACCTCGTTGACAAGGATCCCCATATCACCAAACTATAAGGGATGCGGTCCAATGCTCTTAAAACTTGTGTTGCAGTCAGAACAAATGGCACAAGCACTACTAGCGAACTGGATTAAATCCCGTCGCAAATTGCCAACGGAAATTCGTCTGAAAGCAGCAAGAACACCGACACCTTTTAATGACAATTCAGTAGAGGCACAGCTCTTAGTGAAAACGCCAGCTGCAGGACCCGACTCGGGGACGGTTTCAAGAGTATTCATACTATCCGGAGGGGCCCAGCAGAGCACGAGCAAACACCGGGATTCGGAGCATCTGATACCGGCTTATATATCAAATACTTCTCTAGAGTATGCAACCCATCCAAAAAACGATTAGTCGCCGACCCTTTAATGGTCGGCGTAAACTCATTTGCTTCATCCACCCATCCAGTCGCCGGCCACTCACTGGTCAGCGAAACTTCACGTATGAGTTGTACAACTTCTGAAACATTGATTAAATCTGAGAAACTTTCATGTATGTACACCAACGCCCAAGGGCTCCTCAGTAAAAATAACGAACTTCGACTATGTCAGGTTGCGAATGCTTGGTACCTAATTTCTATTACCGAAACTTGGTTGCATCAAGAGGTGACTGATGTTGAGGTTGAGATAGCCGGAATGTCACTCATCCGGAACGACCGCCCCCGCAGAGGAGGTGAGGCCCTACTCTACTACCGCAGCAATCTACAATGTACAATAGTTGAGGACCTGGAAACACACGTTACCGACTCATTCTGGTGCCGTCTCCGACTGAGGCACAACGATACATGTATCATAGCTATCGTCTACCGCCCCCCACGTCCACTCTGGAAATGGATTCCTGATTGATCCGTGGCCTAAACGGAGTAACACGCACTAGGTACAGCCACACTCTCATCTCTGGGGACTTCAATCTACACAATCTGGAGGTTTCGGCATCACCCAGTGAGCAGTTAAAAGCAGACTTGCAGGAACTGGTCGCTAATATTCCTTTGTACAATCACGTCACCACGCCCACTAGATTCAGGACAGCAAACAAACCGTCCATATTGGACCTTGTGCTCACAAATGAAGAGCTCATGATTGACAAGTTATTGATGGATAGTCCATTAGGTCTCAGTGACCACGTAGTAATAACTTTTGACTATGTGTGTTATGCAGAATATCCATCTGAACACTCGGAACTAACTCATACAATCACACGCTACCACGTATTGAAAGAACTCGCCGACGCAGCTGCTTGGGAATTCTCAAACAAAAGTCCCCTTGACAACGTTTGGGCAGAGTTCGTTAATAAGCTCAGCGACATCGTCAAAGAAGCAACAGAGACCAAACCCCGTCGTCCCGCGAAAATGCCTTCAATTATAAGGAGTAGGACTCGCAAATGCCTGGCGATAAGGGATGCAGCATGGCGTGCCTACAAGATTTACCCCGACTCAGAGACTTGGGGAAATTTCCTGGCTCATCGAAACCATTGCACCGCACTTGTCCGTGAGGACAAAGTAACTTATAAACAGTGCCCAGCCAGAAAGTTCATGGCAAAATACAAACTGCTATATAAGCATGACAATAAGCTTCATAAAGTGAAGCATGGAATACCCCTCCAATATTCACGGCAGGCGGTAGAGTACAAAGCGCCGAAGAAGCAGCTAATGCCCTGCAGCTGCAATACGCCCCAATTTTTGAACTCGCAATCTCTACCTGTCCCATAATATCAAGCTCATTACCGACACCTTTGTTTACAAATGTTATTTTCAACCCATCAATTGTGTTAAGGAAGTTACTCTCACTGCATGAGCATACTTCTCCGGGAGCAGACAACATCCGCCCAAAGGCACTGAAGGCTGGAAATAATAAGCCAGCTGTATCACTGCCAGAGGTCTTCCAAAGGTGTTTTGATGAACAACAAGTCCCCACTATGTGGAAGTGTGGCATTATAACCCCTATTTTTAAAGGCGGTAGCCGTTCCGATCCTGCTAACTATCGTCCAGTGACTCTCCTCCCTGTGCTCGCGAAGGTGATGGAAGCAGTCGTCGCTGAGGCTTTAATGGACTACTTGAAAAACTGCAACATCTTGGTACCGGAACAGCATGGCTTTCGTCAAAACCGGTCATGCACCACCAACCTACTCATTGCACGAGGTAGTTGGACGGAAGTGGATGATGATGGGGTCGGAGTCGACGTCATCTATCTGGACTTCTCCAAAGCTTTCGACCGCCTTGATCACCGCATCCTACTTCAAAGACTACAAAGTTACGGAATCGGAGATCCAGTACTTGGTTGGATTGGCAACTTCCTTTACCAACGAAAACTCCAAGTACGTGTTAGGGGATCACTTTCTAATCGAATTGACGTGGAATGTGGTGTCCCACAAGGCTCAGTGCTGGGACCGCGTTTATTCCTGGTGATTATCAACGACCTGGCAAGAGTCATCTCCTCAAACGTCCTGCTTTTCGCCGATGACGTCAAGATATGGCGGACGATTAGTGACAAGCCGGATCAGGATCTGCTCCAACATGACATAGATTGCATTTACGAATGGTCAAGGAGGAACAAGCTTCAATTGAACATGGGTAAATGCAAAGTGATGCATCTGCGTCACCAGCCGGTGAGCGCTTACAAGATTGGAGACCACACCTTGGCGAAGGTTTCTCAGAAGCGTGACCTGGGTGTTTTGGTACAGGAAGATCTCGGGTGTTTAAAACAAGCCGAGAAGGCGAGGAGAACCGGAAATCAACACTTCGGCCTTCTTCGCAGAGCCTTCAGTTGGTTTGAACCGTGAATCTTTCCCAAATGCCTAACGCCTACGTGCGACCTCACGTGGAATATGCTATTCAGGCGTGGCAGCTGTGGCAGAAGCAGGATCTCGTTACTCTCGAGACTCCTCAACGACGGGCAATCCAGAATGTCAGGGGCCTCTGTCATATGCCTTATCAGCTTAGGCTGAATTCTCTCAGAATATACAGTAGTCGATATCGGCTTTTGCGGGAGGATCTCATAATGGTTTACCAGATTCTCAAGAACCCAAACCACATTTGCCGTCCGCTGCTGGAATTGTACCACAATACTAAACTAAGAGGTCACCCTCTGAAACTGACAATTCATTATAGCCGGCTTGAATGCTGTAGAAATTTCTTTTCTCTCCGCGTGTACCAGCCTTGGAACGCCCTTCCTAATTATGTCGTCTCTGCTCCCAATCTGGCGATATTTAAAAAACGTGTTGACGATGCCTTTTCTCACTTACATTTCATTTTATGACTTGTTAGCCAGGGGCTACAAAACACAATCAAGCGGTGTCTTGCCAAACGCTTAACCAATGGATTTATGGATTTATACGTTTGATATGCGAACATCTCCGCTATTCCACATAAGTCTATGGTGAGTCCACCACAACTCTTTTCACTTTATTATGCAATTGATTTTTGCAATAATTTCCATCCCACGGGACTTGTTAAGCGATGCATTTTTTACCCGTAATAAACCATTGTCCATTGTTCAGCAGGCAGTCTACTTAATCGGTGCTGACTGCATGAATATTGCATAGCTGTAACAGTTGAAATAGCCTGGTTAAGGCAGCAATACCTACGTATTATGCGAGATCATATATAGTAATGTTTGGCAAAGCCGTAGTTAACAATTCATATGGGTTCTCTAGAGAATAATAGAGTTAGTATATCTGTGTCGGAATTTATCCGACGTACGGAGATCAGATATGGTCTTACGGTCGCCCAAATGCTGATCGCCATTTTCCATGCTAGATTTTTCATTTGCTTATTTCGTGTATCAGTTCCTCCGAGTCGGATTCTAGATAGAAGCTGATGGAACAGCTATTATAGCAAGGACTTCGAGTCTGCTTACAGACGCCTTAGCAAATATGTATAATATACCAGTTCACTGGGTGAAGATAAAATGCTAGGTTGTACTCACTAGCTTCCACAAAAGAAAACAGATCGGGAGAAATTCCACATGTAAAACGTAAACCTGAGGATAACTAAAACGAAACGCAATTAAGCTTAGGTTAATATTTTTATTCGTATTGGGGTATTTCACTCGCACTATCCAAAGAGTCTTTCATGCATTTATGTTTAGAATAACGTGTGTTGGAGAACACACAACGTTCCTTACCGTGAAAGGAATCGTATTCCCTAGCTATCGATGTCATTGCAACCGCGCGTGATCTTAACTATCTACGGTATAACATGTCGTTAACTACTAAACAATTTCATCTCTCCAATATCCGTGTTTGATTTCGAATTAGCTATTCCCCCCGTAGAACGAACCATATACTATTATTCCCACAAAGACTTCCCTAGGAATACGCCTTCATGTAACTAATGTATCCACTCCTATGTGCTGTATATTGTGGGCTTTGAAGTTGTACCAACTCGCAATCTGAAGCTTGGGATTGGGTTGACAGCCGCTCCCATAGTTTACGTTACCCTGCATCTCGGTTGTACATCCTGCAGTGGCATATACCAAATCTGACTTGCCGCTCGGAAGGGCGCTATTATCTGCTTCTTCAATTTCATGCATAGCTGCTCTATGTTATGGTAAACGGAGCATCTAAGAATATCAGCACAACTATACCACTACTTCGGTTGTTCAAGTTCATGTTTCCAATGCGATCTTTCTATAATTTATGGGATATACTCCATTTAAAGATGAGTGTTGTTGTCATTGCAAGCAGATCTGGGACAAGTTGAAGATCCTACTTTGCCAACTGTAATTATTATGCGACATCCGCTGTTAGTCACCGCTTCTGCGCAATGAATATGTTGTCTACTAGTGTAAATGTCGGCGATTTCTTTTAAGCTGTAGTGGTGGTTTCAGAATAATCGGGTTTCGGATAGACCCGACATAATACGGTGGTGGATCCAACCTGGTATTTCCTAGATATATTGGCTTACGATTGCAGCTACCACATTTACATATCAAAGATGTCAAATCAACTGGTGATGAGACGGGTACAACGGTGTTGTCCTACATAGCATACCACACAGTACCTCAGGACATAACCTCTTACGACATTACGGAATGTAATTACCATGCTATTACCGTGTGAGCATGTTAATATTAGTCAAGCGCAACGTCATTTCTGACCAACAGAATGCTATTTTTCTTTAAATTTAGCCAAATATTACCGGTGTTCAGGTTGACCGATTCCTCATTACGGACATGTCAAGCATCAAGGAAAACAAACAGAGAACTGATGTAAATCAACATCTCATCAATGCACTGATATTGCATTCGTTAATTCGAATGATAAAAGCGATTATTTTGCTTGTAAATCATAGATGAGTAGATAAAGCACAAGTAACTCACTAGCTTGTGTAAATTAGTCTCGAAAGCTTTTACAGTAAGCATTTGAATAATGGACTTAATCAAAACACTTGACAAAATACAACACAATTTCGCGTCTGTATCCTCAGCGCGTCCCATCAAGGAACACGGCAACTCCTCACACTGCTTTACTCTGCATGACATTTGGCAAAACTGGATGCGTATAGGCGGGCGTTGTTTCTGATACATTTCCGGTGAAAATGCTGATAACGATTAGAGTAAACTGCACAATGTCAATTTCCAATAGACGTTCCCATAATTAGTGAGTTGGTGAGTAATGCATTGCTAGTAGGACCTAAAACGTAGCTCAACAGAGCATCGTCCGGCAGGGTCATTTACTAGCAAGTACATTTCTGTGGTCTTTCCCCACCATCTCGGAATGCTAAAGGTTTCTAAATAAAGGCGAAATGTCCTCAGGGTATTTTGGATTTTTTAGTTATTTTGAAAATGGGCATACAACATATTTACAATATTTATTAATTTCTATATCAGACATGGATACTTAACTATAGTATTCTACCGTTGCACACTGTACACTGTTCAAATTCGGTGCCAAGTCCTTCCTTGAATATTATCAGTTCTGGGTCATAATTTACTTATCTGCAAAGCGATTTGCAGCTACCATTTAACAAAATTCTAAAATTGTAGGTGTTAGTTCTGCTCAGACTAATTGGTCTCCAGCTTTAGTACGTTAAATTGCGTAATGTGTCAGCTAAAAACTACGGTCAAACGAAACCACCCGGCAAACAAAAAGGTAGTCAACAAACCATACAGCATTTTATTTAAAATAGGACCGGATAAGGATAGCTGTGATGCACCAAGCATCTTCGTTGCAGGAATAAATTGTAAATTTCCGTGGTACAGAAAGTTGTCGCTTTTTTACCTTCAAGCCACAACTTGGCTTACTTGCATACACATGAAATCATGTTTAGATGAAGAGACATTCCAATAGATAGGAAGAGCTTGCGCTCTTCTTCAGACTTTTTAGCTTCTAGATTGCTTGCGCAACAGAACATTCGGTTCAAGCAGGCACAGGAAATTATCATAATTGCATATAATCAGCTGCACTTGTGACATCAAATTTTTGGAGTTGTTAATTCCAATATATAGGTTTAGATCTGAACTCTCGCAGCAAAACATTTCCAGCATATTTTAGTGGGCGGATCTCTCGTGCGTTGTCGCTACTGAACTATTATTATTAATAAGGCGTGACACCTCAAATATTATGTATTCTCCCCATATATACTGATTATTAGTCATGTTTTGGTAAATGTAGTTACTTTAGTGATGAACAGGATACCGATTCTACCAGGGAAACTTCTGTACTGCGCTCAGCTGTACTTTTTTCATTAATTGAAGCATCATACTGCGACATACACCAACAGAACTTTGTTGCATACTCGATAGACAGGCACTTGAATTGAGACCTCAGTGATACCCCACGAGCTGTCATTTCACCCAATTTGGATGTAATATCGACTGAGATGAACACCAGAGTCCTTGAGTACTCTCTGAATTAACTGACTGACTCACAGAATGCAAAAAGTCACTGTAGAAAAAGGCACAGGTCTTACATCAGTTTATGTAATTTATGCGTCTAGTTGCTTTAAATTATTCAGAAAATTATTCAAATTACACATTAATGAGATTTGAATGTCAGCATACTTAGTTCGCTGAAACTTCAATGTATGCGCCTCGGGCAAACAACATTTTTCCAAAGTTTTGGAGAATACACGCTAACGCATTTTTATGCTGTTTCTGTGAAGGGATTACGTGTTTGTGAATACAATATGGCACACAGTATGGGGATTTGACACCGGTTCTAGCTGTTAATCCATGTGAAAACCACCTAATTCGTTCAAAATCCTTTTGGCTGCTGAGGAGTGAATAGGTTCTTACTAAGTTGCTTTGGATTCAGCCTCTGCAAACTAGTCCATAAACAATTTTGTAGAACAGGCTGGTCACTTGTTTGATTGCAAAATATTACATTACATACAGAAAGAAAGTGATGCAATTTTACTTCATCCCACTTCCATACTTAATACCATCAAGTTCGCAATCATTTCTTGCACTGATGATCATTGACGAGTTTCCGCTAGTATTTTTGTCTGCCGGCGCAAATTACCTATCTCTTGGTTGGTCGGTTCAAGCAAGCGCTTGATTGGTGGGGATAGCACATTCACTTTACGTTTCCCCGCAAATAATTTTTATGATGAAAATAAACTGATTAGTAGATTGGAAAGGCAATCTGAAGTACACGTTGTGTGGATGGATTGAGAAGCGCAATCTCAAGGTGGACCGCGATTCCCATTGAAGTAACCGATTAGTAGTTATGTGATACCTTGGCGGCATCAGGACTTAAACAAGTCATCTTCGGATTTGAACGGAATACCTGAAGGCTGACCATTAACCAAAGTTTGTTCTTTTATTATTCATGACGTTGGCCGCAAGAAATTTTACTTCGTGCCTATCCAATACTCTGGAAGCAACAACACGATTGTGACTGAGTTCGTAAAGCGCACACGCTACCTGACAGTGATAAACATACCGACGTATATACTTGGTCTCCATTGCACCATATCATCTCAGCTAATAATATGTCGTGTTGTGTGTGTCATTGCAACGCAAATCTGTCCTACACCTGGGCATTGATCGCAATTTATATGGATCGGGAGTACTTCCTGTTATTGATGAGGCAGACGCTATAAGTTTTGTGCCATTTACAAGCCGGCAGGGCTGATCTGGAATATAACTAATCCAAAGTTTGAGGGTAGAAACGGGGGTATGCGCTGTTACTGTCTCCCATCACTGTGCTCCACTGCGCCTTTTGTCCTTGTTTTGACTCATGTGGTTGTCATAGGGTGGTCTGAGAGTGGAACATGGGAACCTATCTTCGTCAGCCATCGCTGTGAACACTATGCTACTGAACAACGTGAGCAGTGCTTGACATACCTGTTAGAAGTTGGATGCTAGGTTTTGTGGTACGCACTGTAGTTTCCTAGAATAGATTGTTGATACAGGATGACTAGGGATTTAGCTGATTTCAATCAGGAGTGAGTCACAGGCAACGGACACAACAAATGTATTGCCTTGAATATAGGCCCGCCTGTAGTCGGTTGTAACAATACAATCCAACAATTTGTCACTACAAGTTAGTCCCCAAAAGGTGTGTATACTCAAATATACATGGATTTAGATCATGTCATCATCCATGTTAACGGAGAAACTGACCTAAACTATAGAGGCAAATATAAAATGGTCACCCATGCTAAGGCTGATATTGCCTTTATAAAGCTTCTTCACTGCGGTCGGGCTATACCAACGTACACTTAAACTAGGTCCCTTTTAGGCTGGATAACTTTCATTCCAGTTTAGTTGGTTGTTCTGCCTAACTGAATAATCTTCTATTAACTTGGAGCTGTTGCTTACGCTAACTGATTATCTTCGTTAAATTTCTTGCGTTTGTAGCATTTTTGTGTAACTTCTGGACATTTCGTACTTATCGTGCATTCGGTGCTGACCAACGTACTTCATATGTTAATTTAGTGGAGAGTTATGTCGGCATTGCCGTATGATTTAACAGATATATTTTGATAATGTCATTTAAAATAACAGGCTGATGTTTGACATCCCCGGTATGACTGCGCTTGATGTGCATTTTGACAAGATGCCTGCCTGTCTATCACCCACCACCTCGTCCATACTGGCTCCAGGAGACAGTTGGTCGTTGCTGAGGGGGCCAGGTCACGGTTCTCGTGGCTGCGCTAGGCTCGAACAGAGATTCCATGCACTCAGTGTGGAGCGAACTATGGTTCAGCCACCGCCTTGTGTGCGGTTGGTTCCCCAAATACATCATGCTTGTGTTTGTCTGTGAAGGAGTGTGGGCCAGCTCCGTTGATGAAACCATGGCGCCCATCCACATGTCTCCCGGTCTTATTCCTTCTGGTTTATACTGGGTATATGGGGTGTGCATAGAGCTGGGGGTGGTGCAGCGAAATTCAAACATGACCCCCTTTTAAGCGCAGGCCTCTTGTAGGTGCCCACTCAGACAGGACGATGCAAGGAAGATCAAACAGGTCCAACACGTTACCAGGCTTATTTCTGGTTTACGTGGATTGCGGTACGAAGACCGGTGCGGAAATCAAGTTGTCTATAGCTTATCATATCATCAGATGTGAGTCGATGTTATCGTGACATACAACTTTTTCTATTTCAGTGAATGCCCAAGCTGAGTCCGCAGCTTCACTTGTCGCAAGCATTAAGTTCTGATAATTGTACGACTCCTAAATCAACCTGCTGCGTGAAAACAGGGAGCTCGCCCCCACCGGCAACATATCGGATGGGAGGATTAGCAGCTCCGATTGGGAGAACAGTGCACTTACCATATTTATTAACATCAAACATTAGGTTGAGCATTCCCAGTGCCTATCCAACGCACCCTGATTTGCTTCAAGAGCCATGGGATATCCACAGTGTTCCAGAGTTTAAGGTCTTTAACAAACATTAGTGATGACACCCCTTGTTATTCAGAAAAGTCATTTATATAGATCGCGAGCAACCATGGTCCCAATACCAAGCACTGCGGGACGCCACTAAGGACAGCTTGTCTTAGCGAAAGGTTATGCCGCACTAGTAAGTACCGTTCCCTCCTTTCAAGGAAGGCAGACACCCATTGAATGACACGATGAGATCTACGGTAAGATCGCAACGTTAGGGAGAGTCGAAGATGTGGAACGGTGTCAAAAGCTTTTGTAAAGTCCACGAGTAGCATGTCTACATCGTGGCCGCTGTCTACTGCTTAGACCCAGCTTTTACGAGGTACAAGTAGATTAGTCTGACAAGAGAACCCCTAGCGGAATCTATGTTGTGCAATACTGCGAAGGTTAAATCTATTCAGGTGGTTCTCTACTGAAGCCTTTATCCGCTTTTCATACAACTTTACTATTACGCTTCGCAAATTGACAGGTCGGTAGATCGCGGGCAGAGGGCTGGACATATAGTTGCCTCATTCCTTTCCGAAGGTAGGATGCAGCTGTCAAGCGATATTGAAAACAAGCATGTGAGAGGACCATTTAGCTCATTGGCCACTTCATGGAACAGTTTGGATCGGAAGCTCTAGGGGGATTAGTGCCTTGCAGTATCTCTTAGACCTGAGTTACCGTTATGTCAAACTCAGCTAAGAAAGAATCCTCTGGAACTCTTGAAACTAATGCAACCAGGGTTAAAGTGTTCTCTCAACCAAAGGCTCCATTATAATACTCACTAATTATACAAGCTCTGTCATAATCAGTTTGTGCATGGGTCCCGTCTGCTCGCAATAATGCTGGTATGGACAATTTTGCCCGCTGCGTCTTGCAACGTGTGTAAAATCTTCTTGGGATTAGCTATGGCCGAGTCCGCTAAACTCTGCTCGTACTGAAGACGAACAGTTCTGAGATGTTGCTCAAACTTATTTATAATCTCTAGCTAATTATCATAGGTATAGGCCGACGAAGCTGCTTAGTAGGTTCGTCAGTATCTAGACAGATTATTGTGTTGGTATTTGCTTGTGTTATCTATCCATGGAGACTGTGCCCTTAACCCTTATTTTCTTTGCAAAGCCAACGGTCTATTTTGTATGAACTTGGCAAACTCTACATTGCTCGAGTTGAAACATCACGCGTCACGTTCTTTCAGCTACTAAAGATTTCCAGATTATGTTAAAATGATGCTCTACGCGTCCAAACAGATAGAATTACAAGTGGTACTAAGGGCCTATGAAGCAGTGTATTTACTGACTCTCATGTGTCTCAAGCGCGAAAGCGATCTGTTTCGTTTTGGTCTACAGTAGACCTATGAATGAAGTAAGTGCTACAGCTTTTAATTGACCAGTGCATCAGACGATACGTTTGCAATTATTGCATGTGTAAACTTAAGAATTTGCAGGGAAAATCGTCAAACACGCAAAATTTAAGAAAGGTTTCACTCCTATAAGATGGATTAACAATCCTACTGAAAAAGAAATGCAGAATATGACATCAGTTGTTAACTTCGGAGCTCAGTTTAGATTATAGTGCCCTTGAAAATGACGAGAAACGCCATCTAGAGATTGAATCAATAAGGTATTTATGTAAGGAAACGTGAAGCTAACGTGGAAACGTAAATTTATTTGTAATTAGTAGAGCGCGAGAATAGCTGACGCTTAGCAAATAAAGTATTATGAAGATTTAAAGTATTGTAGTAGCTATTCACGTCAAAGCCAAGTCAGATTGCCACTACACTTCCGAAAATAAATGAACAGCCGTTTCAACATTGCAGTAATTCGATGGGGTTCAGGAATTGTCGAAACTACCTAATTAACCAAACACCTTTGGGGCTCGAAACCGCAAATCGCTGTTATCTCTCTGTAGTAAAGACCGTAAACTAAGTCGGAGGGTGACGACATACTAGGCATATCTGCTAAACGTAATGCGGCTCCGTTTACTTTTCCACCAATAACTCATTGCTTCAACACAGCAGATATTACTGCTTTCTCACGGAGAGCTGATCTTAAAGAAATGCAGATGAAAATAAACTTGTGATACTATAGGGTGCTTAGTCTGCGTGCTGATTCTGAGGCAGTAGATGGAGTCAAATGGAAGAAGTACATTGTGATGGCAGCTGGAAATGTTGATGGTTGAAAACGTCATAATGACGATCGAACGTCACGAGCCAGTGTGCATGTTGCAGAAAGCAGATTGGTTAGCCAATCAGGAAATAGTTGGCCCGTAATCTCGACCACCATGTCACTATCCACTGGACTTGCAATTGACCAATCAGACGAAGGAGCGAATACTTACTCGTGCACCCTTGAGACATGGCTTGTGGCATTGGACCGAGAGAAGAAGCTCGAGCGCCCAATCCTACCAATCGTACATCGACTAAGCAAGCCAAGTTGATTTAGACAGAGTGAATGCCAGGAGCAAGCATAAACCAATGGAAAGGAGCCAACGACACAGTGCAAATAACAGGGAAGTGCCATAGAGACCGATTGTTGTAAGTGATGTACATACTCTATAATTAAGCAAGCGTAATCTTACTAAATGACTTCGTGATCGCGGCTTAATCTTTTTGCTTCTCGGAGGGTGACACGACATGGTGATAGAGGAGAAGGAGATGACGCGCCGGAACCAGCTCACTTTTGGTGGACAGCCGTCGATCACACTGCCGACCGCTCTGCAGGTGATTGAAGGCATGCTGCCAAAGAACTGGAGAATGTGGAAAGCGAAGTAGAGGGATTTTTCTCCATAAACAAGTTGAATACTCAACCAATGGCGTACCAGTTGGCGATGTTCAGGAACGTGTGGGTGATGAAGCCTGGAGGGTGCTCGAAACATTGGAGTCCAGTGGGGTAGGTGAGAAAGTCGAACTTTCGCAAGTGCTGCGAAGATTCGGGGCGTTTCGCGAAGGACAATTAAATGAAACATATCAGAGGTATTTATTCTTTTTTGCGATCGATCCCCCAAGCGAATATTTCTACACTTGCATAACAGAACTGAAACTGTTAGCGCATAACTGCTAATTCTGCAATTGCATGCGAGACTCCTTGTTACGTGATCTTACTGCGCTTGGCTTAAAAAATGATGGGCTGACTCGGCGCCTTCTGAGACAAAGTAACCTGTTTTGGAACAATGTGTGGACCTTTGCTTGAGTGAAGCAAGGAAGGCGCAGCAGTTCGAGCATGTGAGAGACGAAACAAACACTGATCTGTGTGAGGTATCCCGAACCTGCAATAGTGCGCCCTAGACACCCGAAGGACTTTGAACGAGTTGTCAGTTTTGCGGTCATGTACATCCAAGAACAAAACGAAGCTGCTCAGCTTGGGTCGAACCTGCACAAGCTGGCCCAAGAGCAACCAATTTGCTCGCTTTTGCAGATCCGTTAAGGCCAGCCCAGTAGTCGAGAGGAGCAAAGAATAGTTACATGATTTCTCTCCAAGCAAGTTGGAAGATCATGGAGAACACAAATATGCTTTTGCGACGCTTGTGATTCCAGGACGACCGGTGCGCTTCCAACTGAAACCATGGGCTAATGTCAACATCCTACCTGAGAACACGGTGTGGGAATGACATATGACAGGACGCAAAATTGCCTCAGAATGTGGAATGGTTCAAAGCTGTTGCCGGTAGGCACTGCCACGTTAAAGACCATCAATTCGAAAGACGTCACAGAACACCAACTCGATTTCCTAATAGTATCAGGAGACTTTATTCCCATTCTGGGTATTAATTCTATTCAAAGTCTCTGTTTTGTCTCTTTTAACCATGAAAGTTTCGTCCATTCGTGTGAACAGAACATAGGTTTTGTTGACGGTTACCCAAGCATGTGTGACGGGTCGTAGTGTGATTCGAAGGGTATGTCCATTTATCTTGAATCGAAAGCACGGAGCTAGAATATGTGACTGAATGCACATTCCCAAATTGGTAGTGTTATCGTTTTAGAGCTAGACATGTAAAAACAAAAATATCCTTGACTGTCCTATAACAGAGAATCCTTTAGGAACTATGTATATTTTAAACTAATTTAGCGATAGGAGTATTTGCCGCACACCATCATGTGGACAAACCAATTTCTTAATAGAAAAGACAAATTCTTTGAAATCTAACAATCACGATATCAAAATAG
The DNA here is from genome assembly GCA_944474145.2 of Dicrocoelium dendriticum. NCBI lineage: Eukaryota > Metazoa > Platyhelminthes > Trematoda > Plagiorchiida > Dicrocoeliidae > Dicrocoelium > Dicrocoelium dendriticum. The sequence continues at coordinate 230,349,192 of OX104064.1, read as the reverse complement.
CTAAATTTTACTGACCATTATCTGTATCTTGAAATATCTTCCAATAGTATTTAATACGCTTGTACGTTCAACATACAAAAAGGAAAAAATAGATCTAAAGAACAGGAGACCATAGGTGAACAATTGTTTTCGTTGATTCTCTTCAGACTATTACAATCATAGTTAAGCGTAAAATGCGGAACTGAAATTGACTCATTGTCTCCAATTACATAGCTAATTAACGGTTCAGTGAGTGAGGCTAAAAGTTGACATTTGACATTGCAAGTCGATTGCATATTACCGAGCTTGATCTGTGGCAATAGAACTCAACATCGATCATTCCAGCTGGCCAGCATGATGAACGTTGAAACAACCGAAAGCAAATCGATTCAGCTGTCGCAAGCGCACCCAGGCGCAAACCTCTTGACTGATGCTGGGGAACGCTGTAAGTTATCCTGAAGGCACGCTTTAGAACAACTCTGTACCCCCTGTCGACAGTATGGGTCAATACGGCGCTGCTACTGGCCCCAGTTCCTCCTTGACGTAAACAGCGCGGGAAGTGCTCCTTCACGCGTTTGGACAAGTGCCATGCCTTTCGACGAATATAAGTAGCGTCACAAGCGCACTTGAACTGATAAATAACCGTAGATGAGGTCAGTAATGGCAGCGTATCCTTATTGCGTGAACAGGCAAGTGGTTCAGTGTAAAGTGTTCACTTTACCCTGACTGCTGGAAATGTCGATTTGAACGCCGCTGAAAGACTTTTGGCAGCAGTGTCCCCTTTAGAAGGTAATCTTATAAATAAATCCTGCTTCACCGCGGTTAAAACTGGTACAGGCTTGGGCTTTTTTCAAAATTCTTTGCGACAAATCTATCAGGGTAACCATTCTCGCGCAAAGTATTCTTTATAAAGACTAGTTTCTCCTCCAGGGTGTCCTGTGAGCAAATTCTGCGTGCTCTTGTGGTAAGGCAGTGGATTAAGTTTCGCTTATATCTCAGTGGGGCGAAAATGTGAAAATGCGTGTATTGACCAATCCACGTATTTTTTCAGTAGACTTTCCACTGCGTGGAGCAGCCTGGCCTCCTAGTTGACAAGACAACCAGATACGGTACCTGATTGCAATTGTTTACTTCGTTGGTAAATTTCAATGCTGCGTGGGCACGGTTAAATCGATCGACAACCTCAACCACATTTATGCGCTTATCTGCCACTACGAATATATTATCCATATAATGGTGGTAGTGGTCAAAATATTTTACCTTCGTTTGCAATTTTATTTGCTCCAATTCGGCCATGAATATATCTGCGAACAACGGACCGATGGGGATCCCACGGCTACAACGTCCTTTTGCCGGTAAAATTTACCATTAAATAGACTATGCACATTCCATGTGCACTGCAAATGTAAGTTGTTTAGCTCAGGCACAGGTATAAACATTTCAACTTCCGACTTCGTTATGTGCTCATAAATGTAATCGATGGTTTTGCTCGGCGAAATGTTAGTGAAAAGCGGGACAACGTCAAAGTAGAGCATCAATATCTCAATAGTTTTGGCCTCCTTGATGCTCTCGATGAACTAAAGACTATCACGTTAGCTGTAAGTCACAAGCTGTTGTCTCACCTGCTCAAGAATTCCTACAAGCCACTGATCTACTGTGTGGTTGGGGGAGTTAAAACATGACAGAATAGGACGAAGTGGGAAGTCGTCCGTTTGGATTTTTGGCAAGCCGTAAAGTCGCGAAACGTGTGTTCCGCAAGGACTAAGACCGTCATACAAGTCATCGGTCGTATACCCTTTGATCAGAATCTGTTGGACGCTTTTAGTGATCTGTCTCTCAATCTGTTCCTTTTGGTCAGTTTCCCCCTTGGCGCAGAAGAACTTCGTCTTATCGCTCAGAATGGTTGTGAGTTTATCAATATAGTCTATTCGGTCTAATAACATAATCCCGGCACCCTTGTCTGGTTTGCAGTGAATGACCTCCTCAATGCGTTTAAGCTCCTTCAGCGCGTCTCGATGCTTTCTTGTTAATAGACCAGGATCCTGGACGCGATGTTTATGATATTGAATATGATTGTAATGGTCTAATGAGAGTCATCAAAAATAATTTTCACCTACGGTCTCGTGTTCTTTTGACTCTACATGGGAATTTTCAAGTTGCTTCAAAAGAGATCTATTGTTCGCGCAGTATTGCGTTTTGTAGCAAGGATAAACCATTTTGTGTTTTACAACAAAGACAGGCGTAACTTCATACAACCAACAGTTAAGCGCTCCGCATCCGACAGTACATATAGAGAATTGCTTTACTTTTTTCTGCTAAAGACGCATGGTAAATTATAAATAGTTGTGGCAGTTTACACAAGCTGCTGGAGAGACTGCATACAAATGTGTTTACCTGCGTTGATATTTTTGCATTTCCTACGTAGCATACAATTCAAGTTGCTTTTGTCATTGGTTCCACAGCAGTGTTGAGGCTTACGGATTTTTACCAACATCATCCAGCGACGGATTCGGGCATGGATATCCATCCTTGTGCATAGCGCGTTGCAGTTTTCATTTATCTGCATATATTGCAAACATTATCCGTTGTGCAGTCTTTACTCTGTATGTACTGAAGTAAGCAGGTCATTACCGTCAATTATATATATATATATGACATCGGAATGAAACCCAAAAGTTGGTTGATCATATTCAGTTTAATTGGTAATATATGTATGCAGCTTATTGTTTTGGGAATTGAAAAACTTATACAGTACCTTGCCCTTCAACGTCCACAAGGTTATGTCGGTCAACATAGATGCAGGTCAAGTCAAAATAAGCTTTATGTACTAAATCGGGCGCATTTTCAGCAATTCATCCTGACAAGTTGAACACAATAAAGTGAACATCAGTGAGAACTCAACATTTAACACCTGCAAAACAAATTGGTTTATTTTCATTTAAGCATGTAGGCAAGCAAGTGGTGTCCAGTTCGCAATGTATCAATGTGCAAGTTACAAATATTAGAGTGACTGGCGAAAAAAATAATATTAAGGTTGGACCGTTTGGACTAAGCTGGCGAAGCATATACAGGTGTGTAAAGGGGTTGTTTGGCAAACAACTTGACCTATTCGGTAATGGCAAATTCCATAATTAGTTCAAAGTCTAATCTATAGGGACGAGAAAATTTTCTTCGTGTATAAGCGATTACCTAGTCTTGTTGACGTCGTTCGGAGATAACTTGTAGTAGAGTAAAACAAATAAAGGAGAATACATGGAGGCGCAGACCAAAGATGTAAAGCACAGGAAATGGAAGGCATTTTGCGTTTGATGGCGTAACATGACAGCCTACTTACTATTACTAAAAGTTGCAATAATATGTGTGGACCGAGATAAATTGTCAGATGTTTTACCACCGAAATAATTAAGGGTTGAACAACAAGGTATCAAGCCAAGTCACCAATGTGCTTTCATGCACCCTTAACGGTAGAATTTTCAGACTTGCCAAACACGCTACCGAAGTAAAAAAAATAAAGCAATTCAACACAGTATAAAATAAAAAACATGAAGGGCATAATGGGAAACATGACTTCAATGGCAGTATTTAATGGCCAGTTCTTTAATACTAGATTTTGTTCAAAGAGAAATTTGGCTACCTAATTATGATGGACGAACGATAATCTTTCGTGCTGGCACAAATCCCTTTATACTTTAGTCTGGTAGACGAGTTGTATTTACAGTTGTAAAGTGCAACGTGAAGAGGATGATAATGTCAGTGAGTATTCTTAAAGTGTTTTGTGCGTAGATTAACATGCAAACAAACAGTTTTTGTTGCCGGAGTTGGGTTTTGGAATACTACGGCAGCGATTCATGTGCTTCCTTGGCCTGTCAAGCAGATTAAGAACCCTACCCAAAGGCCTAGACAAATCACAACTGCAATTGTTTCCGTGTGATAATATACACGAAGTGATGCAATTTAGAACCAAGCTGTTTGCTACGCAGGATGGCCGAAACCAAGCGACGTAAAACGAAAGTTGTCTGACTTGGTGAACAATGTGTTCACGTGAAGCGAGCAAGCAATTCTTGCCTAACTGCAACTCGAAGTTGCTTCACTGACATAGAGAGGCTGAAAATATCACATTAATTGTGAAGTTTCAGATATTCCTGACTGGTCCCGGTTAAGCAGTTGCTTAAGATAGCTAAAACTGATGTCGCTTCACCTAGATACGTCCAGCATCAAGTAACATAAGTTAGACTATTGCCTTAATTCGTCTAAACAACTTAGAAGCTTGGTTGATGAAACCAACGTTTGATGACTTCTGCTAATGACAACGATTTTGTTGTGCGGCCGCTCGTTAACTCGGTGCTTGCTTTGCTCTCTGTGGCCAGTCTAATTCTCCACACACCATACTGTATGTGCGCTTGTTCAAACCAGTTCGATGAGCTCTTCTCAGTGTTTCCCAACTCCTGGATCTAACCTGTGTAGATTATATTCTTGCTCCAGCTGACATTTTCGGCATATTCATTGCCGAGTTTCACGTGTGTAACTACATCAAACCCGAGATTTTCGGAAGTTTTGGTCTCAATCGGAAGAAAAAGCCGAGGGCTCACAAACCACGCGGCAACCAAGCTTGTAATTTGCAGCATAACAGAGGTACAGTATTTTTGCTCCGCTCATCAAATGAACAGCTCTAGGGACGTTTATCACCGCTCCATCTGCATCGTCGCTGCCCCTTAGAGTGGGCGTGTGTGTTCAAATGAGAGCCGATTGATCGCTGAAACCGGACGGTCTGCGCATTACGACTTCCATCTGCCTCTACCGCCTGACTTTGGTGCGGTTGAACAACTCACTATTCGAGTGCGTGTTCTGAGGTGCGTCACGTCTGGCGCAAAGCACTCTCATCAAGGTGAACGCTCAGATAGGCCTTGCTGCAAGCGCTAAGCGGACGACCAGAATTTCATTGATTCAACGTATTATATGTTGTGCGGGTAATTGCGGTAAAGTCCTTAAGATCAACGTAATCTGTTCTAGTTGCATTAGATTGTACTGTCTGCAATGTGTAGCCAAATACGTCCAATAAGTTTGACTGACCAACAAAGTTGGTGACACAATTTGGTTTTCCCCAACTTGTCAGGTCATTTCAGTTGTCAACTGTTTATCTTTGCTCAGGAAAAAGCGCGATAGAATGATTGAAGTAATCGCACACTTTGTAAATACTAAGAGCAGTTCCACGGGGGTAACTATGGCCACCATGCTACACCAATCAGCCAAAATAAGCTCTGAATATAAGCCGAAGAAATGAGCTAGACGCTCCAGCCGCACTGCAGCGTCTGCGACTCTAAATCCACTGGGTCACCTCACTCCCATAACTGGACAGGCCTCGAACATGCCTACTTCCACTTCTCCAACGCTAGAAGCATCACCTGCAGATTCAGCCATGACATCAACAGCTCAGAGCCCAAGACAATCCGCTGCAGATAACAAGCAGGTAACGTACGCGTCGATTGCCTCGACAAGTACACCGAGATCGACACACATAGGTCCAGGTTATGTACCGAGCACGCGTGGCGCAAAGCAGCTTTCACCATCAACTCCAGTGGTGCGTTCTAAACAACCCAACTTGCCGGCAAAAGATATAAAACCAATACTCGTTGTACAATACCACGCTGCGTTTACTGTCGTAAACACCAATGTTTCCGAGTCCCAATCTGTCACAATAAAAGGAAAGTTGCAAAACGATCGCAAATGTGGAGTTCCTCCTGCGAGGCGATTGGTATTCGGGTTGAACCTACTGTCCTGCAACGCGTAGCGCGTCATCCGAACTCAGTGCACTCTGATAAACCTCGAATTCTTCGAGTAACACTAGAGAGCAGATGAGACAGCGGCTGTCCTGCTGTCAGCCGTTTGCCTTCGCAACTCACTGAGCGAAGTGCGCATGTTACTCCATCTACATTGGAAAGATGGCCCAGTGCAAGCAGTTGACCAAGGCGGCATTGCTAATAGAGATAGCAAGGAAACACTATTAGTTCATGGTGTTTCCGCGCTTCTGTATTCTTCTGATCACGATGCGCAATCACATGACCGAGAGCAGGGGTGCTACATCCGCGAAGCACTCTCTGTTGACAATGTAATTGCCAAATTCTTGACAAGAGTCCCTTGGTCACCTAACTACAAGGGCTGCGGTCCAAGGTTAATGAAATAATAGTACAATCCGAAAGAATGATGCAAGTTCTGCTAAAGCGTTGGTTAAAGATATCCAGCCTATGACAGCAGGCAAACGGCCAAACGTCGAAAACAATTCGATGGAAATTGTAGACGATGTACATTCTTTATCTACACATCCCTGTGTCTTGGCACAATAGCACCAACGGCACACAACAGGCCAGAGTACAGCACGAGTGGAACGTCTGTTCAAGAACGCGCAATAATACCATGCAAATTGACTAAATTCATAAAACAAAGAACGATTAATGTCCGGCCACCTAACGGCCGGCTTAAAAACCAACACAAAGTTGACATCCGTCAACGCACTCCTAACACCGAAAGCCCTATCGTTTGTGTAAACAAACGCCCCATACCTTATAAATAATTTGGCGGAACTTAGAGAACTCCATGCCTCACAACCGCGGGACCTCGTCATGAATACAGAGACCTGGTTAAACCATTAGATAACCGATTCCGAGATCAATTTACCTGGTATGTCGTTACTTCGGAACAATGGAAACGGAAGGGGTGGCGGTGTGATTCGTTACGATAATACAAACATCCGATTTAAAGTCATAGACCACCCGGAAATCCGAGCTCCTTATTCGCTTTGGTGCCGCTTGTGGTAGCGAACCCAGGACGCATATCTAATAGTCGTGATGTATCGCCCACTAAACTCAACATCTGAAATGGACTCCAAGCTGAACCACGTCTTTCAATTTGATTTGAACAAGTCCTACACCCAAATTCTTAACACTGGAGACGTAAACGTGCACGACGTATACACGCCAGCATCCGACGATGGGTAGTTTTAAGTCTGATTGCAAGAGCTACTTGCTAGCCACCTTCTGTACAACCACGCGACATCACCCACCATATTTCGAACTGCTAACAAGCCGTCGATACTGGATCTTATGCTAAGTAACGATGAACTCATGGTTGACGGGAGAGGTATAAGCACACCAATGGGTCGTGGTGATCATATTGCTCTACTCTTTGACTATATATGTTATGCGGAGTACCCTGAAATGGAGGAGGATATGTGCAATTTGTTACGCACTACAATGTGTTATCTAAGCTTGTTAGGGATACGTCATGGACTTTCTTAAGCGAATGCCTCCCAGATGTTGCCTGGCAATCCTCTACAAGGACATATTTCACACTGGTAGCGCACGTACCGGAACACAAGTCCTCCCAACCCAAAACAAGCATACGTCATTTCTGAGGAGCAGAACGCGTAAATGTATGTCCTGGATGGATTTGGCATGGCGAGACCACCAGTAATGCGCGAATGCCGAATCACGGACCGCATACGTGACACTCCGTAACTTCTTTGTGATACTGATCCGCGAAGACAAGTTCACGCGACAGCAGAAGTTAATAAAGCGATTCTGTACTAACCGCAAACTTCTGTACAGGCACGTTAACGACCTTCGAAAAATGAAGCGGGGGATAACAGCGCTAGTCACTGCTGATGGATGCACGCCATCAGCAATGGATGCGGCTGACCGCCTACGGCATCTTTACTCCCAAACGTTTCAGCAGGTGACGAGCCCAAATATTCTCCTCGTTTCTATTACCGCGTCGCTGGGTTTAGACAACATCACCTTCACTGCGGAAGCTGGGTTGAAGAACTTGTTATCCTCGCATGTCCATAGTGGACAACATCCCACCAAACGCTCTGCAGATGGTAGCTAGTGATCTAGCAGAAGCATGGGCTGTTTTCTGTCAGCGATGTCTAGAAGAGAACCGTTTTCTACCTGCCAGGAAGCGAGGGGACATCTCTCCTATCCATAAAGGAGGAAGCCGCGCTGACCCTACCAACTACCGTATAATAACAAAACTTCCCGTACTATCCAAAAAGATGGAATCAATCATCGCATATGTGCTGATGCACTATCTTGAAAGCCAAAACTTAATAGCTCCAGAGCAACATGGTTTTCGTCAAAACATTCGTATAATGCTAACCTATTAATTGCAAATTATAGCTAGACTGAAGCTGTTGACGTTGGCGCGGGAGTCGATGTCATTTATCTGGAGTTCTCAAAAACGTTTAATCGCTTAGACCATCAAATTCTCCTTCAGAAGCTTTGGAACTACCGCATTGGCGACCTAATCATGATTTGGATTAGCATTTTCTACACGAATGTCGGTTAGTGGTGAAAGTCCGAGAATCTTTGTCCGACGCAATCGATGTAGCGTATGAAGTACCACAAGCCTCGGTGCTTGGACCTCGTCTATCCTTGGTGTTCTTTAATGATTTGGCGAGGTCAATTGCTTTTTATTTCCTATTTCTCACTGATGATATCAAGCTATGGCAAAAATCAAAGGACAGGACGACCACGAACGGCTCCAGTGCGATCTCAACACAGTGTTTAACTGGTCAGTTCAAAACGCCCTACCATTCAAGTTAGAAAAATGTCGCGTTGTATACTTACGTCATAGACATAACTACATCTATTTATTTGGAACCAACGGATTGCTGGCCAGCTCCCAGCACCGTGTGCTTGGTGCAGTCGTGAAGAGTGAACTCAAGTGTTCCAAACAGGCTGAAGTAGCCACAAAAATGGGCAACCAGCACGTCAGAATGCAGCGAAAGGCAATCGGGATATTTCACCTATCAATCTTCTCAATGATGCACTATTGCTATGTCCGCTCGCATGTTGAATACGCGATACAAACTTAGCAATCTTGGTTAAAACTCGACCTAGAAACGCTAGAGGCACCACAACGAAGAGCAACAAATAATGTAAATGACCTGCACTATCACAATTACCATCGAAAGCTGAGGTTGCTGGGAATTTTCAGCGGACGCTATCGAATGCTGCGCGGCGATCTCATATTATCGTATCAGATACTGAATAACCCCATCCAGGTATGCCACCATTTGCTGAAACTTGGCCACAACATGCAGCTCAGGGGTAACTGCTTAAAATTGAAGAAACAACATAGCATTCTAGAATGTCGACGGAATTACTGTGCGCTTCGTGTTTGCCAACTCTGGAACGCACTCTCAGACACAGCAGTATCCTCCCCTATCTTGGAAGCTTTTAAAAAACGATTACATGTTGCTCTTAGCTCCCAGCATTTTGTCACCTAAACCCTCTGTTGAGGATTACGCCAAGCATGCTTTTCAACAGTATTTATGTACCAAATGAAACCAAGTGAGCGACCATATTTAAACTTCCTCACGCCTTTTATCAATGATTACTGCACCCCAGTGTTTTTCTGAAGGCTTTCGATCGATTTGTTCTAAATTTTACACTGCTGTAATTTATCAAAGTTTTCATCTCGGCAGATGTTTGGTAGATGGCCCAGACTTATTTTGATTTCTTCATATTCACTCCAACAATCTAACAGGACGTGTCAAGCACTTGCATTTATCTCGTGATAATTCACTGTTCATTTTTTATTGCACTATAGAGCTAACGCAGGTAGAAAACACGGATGGTGAAAAAATAACTCCTTGAAGGTCATCGGATGTTGTGGTAAGTGGTGAGGAGATTTTGCCGCCAAATATACTGACTTGCGTACTTGTGGCAAAGTACCCCTTTTTAACAAAAATACCAGAGAAAACTAAATAAAAGACGTTGGTAGAACATGTAAAAGAAAATTACATTTTGAACAGCCGAATGTGCTACAATAGTTGAGGTAGCATACATACATGAATATGCACTTACTCTCTGACAACTACAAGTTGGAGTGCGCTGGACAAGCCATTACAATGTGTGTGGACCTTGAACTTATATACACAAACTCAACTGGGTCGTCAAAACGGGTTTGGGCCAGCATGCATTCCGGTGGACGCATTAGACCGACATTAACCAGTCGCTGTTGTCTGTACTGGGTAATAAACTTCAATCCTCCATCCATGGGCTGTGTTTTCTTGCTATAAGCACATGCTGATTAACTCCGAAGTGCGGTGGGCTAACGAATCAGCACTTTGCCTGAGAATACCGGGCGACCAACAGTCAGTTTCTTATGACTTACCTGCGTACAGATAGTTTAGCTTCCTGTGCATTGGTGCGACGTCGGCAAGAGGCATTGAGTGTGCAGGTCATTGACGCGGTGCATGGGTCAGTAAGCGATTGAGTCACTGCTGTTGCAGCAGAGGTTGTGACATAATCCCTATACGTCCAAATTAGTAATCGCTTTTTAACGGTTGACTTCAGTGAGCGGTTTAATAATCCGCCAAGCCTCATGATGAATAATGTTTCCCAGAAGTGTCTAGACAAAGCTATGTTTGTGGTGGTGTGCTTCTACCTTCAAACTATGAGATGGGGACTTAAATAAATTGCATTTCAAGTCTCTTCCCACGAACCTACGAAGCTGCTTGAGATTAGTTGAAGTAAAATGGTCAGCACGGATGCATATAGTTTCAAGCAAGTATTGGAGCTCAAAATAAAAGTTCAGCTAATGTGTCGCTTGGACACAGTATGTTAATACATCGGTGTGGTAAAACAAACTGCAGTATGTGAAAAGAAACATTGCGCTTAACAGCGTGATGTTTAAAGGGCGGGATTATCTCTCTCTTTCTACCTACATCCATCGCACTGAATGGAGCCTTTGTGTTTTGTCTCAGTATGGAAAAGGGGATAGCTTAGTTATAGTAAGATCTGAACTGCCAAATTTTGTCCGAGTGCAAACGATAAAAGTTGGTACTACTGTCAAACAGTATATCAATGTTTACTAAATACCTTTGCAGGCTTATTGCAATATTCTGAGGCATGTAGTGTTAAGTCTGTTGACATCAACAGAAATATGAACACAGAAAGGGCAATGTTCTTATTAGAAGCAGCAGTAGAAGCACCGTTAAATGCTTCTTCTTCTCAGTTGGGACAGTCGCGGGATATATAGATATTAGCCGTTAGCATTGAACTGGACCTATTTAGATTTTTGATATTAAACTTTAAAACAAGCAATGCAGACAATTTGAAGATTGTCAGAATTGTTTTTAATTGATAGCCATACGATAGTTTCAATGTTTTCTTACAGCGCTTTCATGATGGCAGCAGTTTTATGGGAGGTCAGCACGATAACAACTAAAACAGCCGATGACAACAATGGCGTCTTTAACAATTTTATGGAGTTATGTTTCTGGCAGCATAATAATGCATATTTGAGTGTATCTATGGCAAATAAGAATACATCTATGCTCACCTAAAATTTCATGGAGCCAAAGCGCATTGTCGATTAGAAAATTGGGTATGCTCACAAGACTCAAGGGTTAATTCCTCAGTGCAATCATATGTGCGCAAAAACGACCCACCCAATTGTAAATGGGTATCAAAATGGTGTTAACACTCTAAGTATAAATATGTTAGAAAATCCACCAAATATTTTTCAGATTCAACCTCATTTGCTCGCTTTTTAAAAGTATAGGAATTGATTACGTCGAGCAGTGAGACCGGATCTCTGATCGTAGACCGTCGCCTCAGCGATAGAAAAAGTGCTATGTAAGGTTACAGTGAGAGTGTTAATTTGATAGGCATAAGTAAAAAGTAAATGAATAGTTTATGCGTAAACCGTGCGGGACACGGTCCGCGGGGTTAATCCGATCACATTTGTAATTGAATCATCAAGAAGGGTTTGCGTTCTTTCCTATCGTGGCAGCCGACTAGTGTAGGGAGTGATATCGGCGCGTTCCGCTAACCACTCCGTAGTTTGTTCATTGATTCCTCCGGACAGAAAATCTTAAGGTGTACAGTGAATTGCAAAATTGCATTTCTAAGAACGGGGCAACTTAAGGATTACATTTATGATGTTGATTCGCTTTCCTAAATTCGATTGACGTTTAATGGATAATACTCTCTTTGCACTTGTTATTTCTTCCCTTTAAATGCTTTACTGCAGCGAATTTCTTTTCATCTATAAATCAAAGTAATTTTTTAGGTGCTGCTCTCAATAGCGTTTTCGAAGCAACGGTCTAAGCAGTTTGGTTCCAGGCAATCATAACGCCAGCAGAACTGCCATCCATCGCAAAATCTATATATATCCTGTCACTGGTAAGTGTTTGAAATTCCAGCTGCCGCACATTAAACTGAATAAGGTGGAGGTCATAGAATACTGGCCTCTTATGTTTGGGGTTGTGTGCTGAATGTGCACCGCGGTCTATACACTGTGGAGTTGTACTAAATGTTTATTCTACTTTGATTTTCGTGTGGCGTAACGTTTATAACGTTATGAATGGATGATAATTTTTGTCATTTATTTAACTTCTTAGAGAGTGTAAACATGTTGATCATCATATGCTCTCCTGTGTTCTGGACGTTTACTGTTAATCAATGAGAAGGGGGTAAGTAACGATATATTACTTAATAGACTGAAATAAAAACTTGAAGAGATTTATCTCTCTATTAGTTTCTAAGTGATTCTTGGCGCATTATTTATTCTAGCACCACATTATAAACTACCTAAACGTAGTCATTTTTTCGTATCCTACATACGCTTCGAGTGATGTAACACCAACTAGCGTTTGTGTCCTCGTTTTTTATGTGGATATGGAAGTGTTTAATCTCATTTATTGGGCCTTCAGTAAGAATATAGGGAACCACTATTTCTCGGTTTGCTAAATTTTTGCCTACATTTTAGAAAATTTAGCGAACCGGAACTGGCAGGTACGAACTTGCATTGCTGTCAAGACGGTTACATTCAGTGTATATGCAAGAGAAAAGCAACAGCTTGAATCATGAATCCTTGATTTAAATCGGTTATATCTGGAGAGCTATACTCAGGACAACGCCAATGTATCAATGCTGCCCGTGGTGAACTTGTCAACAAATTTATAAATGTGAGCAGAACCCAACTTGTGTATTGGTAACAAAAATCTCCAACAAATTTGGAGGCTTATTTATTTAGACAATTTGTTGTGCCGTGTGCTGGTTTGTTCCCCACAATTAAAGAATATCTGGTGCTTGAACTAAAACAACTATTCTAAAAGTCGTGATAATGGTCTCTAACGTGACAGATTTGTTAGCGCTAACACTGATTCTTAATAATGTACCATGGGACTTTATTACGATTAAAATTTTCGGAACACTGCAAATTTAAACATCGTATTTCCTTAAGGTTTATGTCCAAAAGTGGTTAATATACGTTTGTCTAATCTCACTGATTTTTATTAAATATTCAAAAACATGAAAGCAGATGGAACAGTTAATCTATTTTTCATCCCTATTTGTGCGGCTTTCCTAAATCATTGTTATGCAATCGTTTAATAAACGGTTCACTTGGCTCGTTTTTAGTCTATCTCACGGTTACATAAACTAAAGTAAAAATTGGGTTATTCCGTCATAAATAAGTACACGCGTTATTACTGCAAATTTAAGGTTTAATATAACGCTGTACTGGGTGCTAGTCTAGTATTTAGGGAAGTATGCGATTCCATTACTTTCCACGAATTTTCAATCGTAGTCAGCAGGTTCGTAAAACTAAGACTTTGAAATACCGCCAGCACTAGAATCTTATCAAAATGATGGATAATCGTCCGCGTTGTCAGGTTTAAAACGTAGATAATCAACAACATTTATGTTCAATTGTCCAATTGACAGCAGGTGAAGGATGCGGAGTAGGTTTCTTTTCTCGATACCTCCTAGTTGCAACCCAAAAATTTGATACAAATTATGCTGCTGGATTCCACAGTATGTTCGACAAGTCGAAGTCACACTCCGTAATCCAGCAATATCACTTACCACTAGTGTCGCACTTGCTCGCCTCTACGAAACACAAGCAGTTCGCTCAATTGTCCAGCTAGCCAATCAGCAAATTGTTTTGACCGAAAATGAGCACACAACTTCAACTGTGTTTGGCTCAAGCACAATTTCACACCAACCTATATTTATCATGTGAAAGACAGGTGCGGTGGAATTGTGATTGTCTGAGAGAAAGCAGCAATTGCCACAAGATTTTGCTTAACTGTCCCTAACATTTTACAATCGAAATGGATTTTAAAAGGATGGTTGCTTAGAGGTGAACATATAATAAGTAATAGCATCTCCTACCATTCATTATTAATTTTTATTTAGTGCTATGAAACATTGATCCGCTTCAGGAGAACAACTAGATGCTGATCAACGTAATTGTCCATTTCATTGTTGTTAAACGGCTATTCCACTTCTTTTTCTAGGATTAGCAAAATAGACCTGCTATTTATACTAAAGCGGGCATTCAATATGAAAACACCAGCTTTTCGCAAGCTCTATAATTTCCAGACACTTTGCGGTTAATGCCGCTGCAACCGAATACAAATCATAAAGTCTTATTCATATATATTACTAAGAAATTTGCTGCTCGAATAAATATATTACCCTCTGATTTGAAGGTGTTCATTCGAAGCGGTTTGTTGTGCTATTTGTTAGTCTCACATTATCCCAGGCTTCTACATAATAGATGACTGTGAATGGGTAATCTATAAGTCCAAGTCACCAGTAAGGTAGTCTTTTCGATTCATGTAATAATTGTTCCTTGTTTCTCATACCAGTGCTTGCGAAACCAAGAAGCTTCTAGTTGTTGATGTTATCATGCCCTGCTTAAATCAGCCTGGTTACATTACACAAGAGTTATGAAACCTCTGTCCAAATCGGTCATGACCTGTCAATCTACTGTTATCAGGAAACGGCTAGTGCGTGTGGTAACGAAGCCTACATGGAGTAATTCGTAGCGTAGTACAGGTTGAACAATTATGCTTTGTTCTTCAGGATACACGATTGCGACATTTTGTAGATATAGCATGTTTCCGCACCAACATTTTCCATCTCAGTTGCCTCGAGGTAAAGATCAAATGATCATTTTCTTAATCTCCTTAAAGTTGCTTGCAGTGTACCTCACTGCTCAATAGAATGCCAGTTATTTTTGATGTTCTAATATTGTGATGGGCTGAATAACGTCGAATTTCATACTTTATAAAAAATAACTCAAGTTAAGGGCAAAGAACGGCGTATCATGTGACCAAATATATACATAAGATAATGGATAGCTAGTCATCAATAGTATTCGACCCATTGCAACGAAATATCTGATGATCCCTCTTCGAGACCAAGTAATTCCCACTACAAAACAGACAAGATAAAATATTGTATATTGATATCCAAAATCGCTAGGCTAGTAAATGTTAGGTCTGGACACACAGAAAAGGGATAAGAAGCAATATTTAATACGCTTTTTTAACCATTTTCGCTCATCTATGTCGTACCAACGTCCTCATGTGAATGTGCGGTTCATGTCTAGAAACCAAGGTATAAACTGGACTGATTGCGGGTCAAAGGTAGCAAAAGGATTCTCATCTGAAAACTTAATGTTACTGTAAGTTAAACATCCGCGACATAATATTTTCTTCGTCATTCACATTAAGTAACCTACACCTAACAAAATGCAAAATATATAACTATATCATCGGAAAGCGTGCATTAATATTATCTCCCAAATCTCAGTAATTTTAACAGTGCGACTAATGGTCGTCGTTAGTTTGTGTAGAAAAAGTAACGTAACAAAAAGTGCTGTCATGCGGATGCTTTTAACCATGAATTCTAGTTACATACGAGTCAAGAGATTCCGTAAAGCGCAAAGCGTTATCCAACCACTCAATACGGTTGCATGGTATGCAGTACAGCAAGATTGGCGGCTCGCGTATTACAGGCGCAATGTTCAGCTATCTTACAATAGAGTGAGACTAAAACGAGACTTCTGTTAAGTTTCTTGGAACTAAAAACCTCTGTACAGACATGCGAATGGCTTTTGGAATGTGATACGTGGTCTTCCCCCAAGAATATCAGCAAATAAACTGCTCGAACAGACGAGAATGCTGCTAACGTTCTACGGCTACAGTATGTTATAATTTCCCGACGTGCTACTAGCATGTGTAGCCTAACTGTCCTAATCTCCCGGACGCAACTATTTACAAATGTATACATTATTACTGCGGGCATTATGGGAAATGGCTGTCCTTCTGCACTAATAGTTCCGGATTTGACAACCTTCCCCCATAAGCCCTTCAGGTGGCACTCACGAGGACAGCTTAACCACTAATGAGATTTTTCCAAAGATGTCTGGATAAACAGAAAGCCCTTACCACAGGAAGGCTTGGAATTATCACCCCGATTATCAAGACAGGTAGCAGTTCAGGGTCCGCCAAATAAAGCCCAGTGATTCTCCTCCCAGGGTTCTTTAAGTTGTTAGAATTTATGGTAGTTCAGTTTCCACTGGGCTACTTACAAAATCTAATATCACAGCACTTGAGCAACACGGATTCCGTCAGCGACGGTCATGCGATACCAAACTACTCTTTGCGCGTGGCAATTGGAAGGAGATAAACGGCAGTGGAATCGATACTGATGTCATTTATCGAGACTTTTCTAAAGCACTCAATTGTACAGATCAACATTTTTCCAATCGTTACAATTATGCGGAGTGAAAAACCCTGTCCTTGAATGGGTTAAAAATTTTCTTTTTCAGCGGCGTCTTCAGATTCGCTTTTGGGGCTTATTCTTTGATCCAAATGATGTTGATGTATTGTTCTACAAGGTCCGTGTTTGGGTCGCGGTTATTCTTGTTCTGAAATAACGAACACGCCATTTTCATTAAGCCAGCTTTGCTGCTTTTGCCTTTGACATTAAGATGTGGCGCGCGATCCACTGCCGTGAACATAACGATCTGTTGCACCGAGACTTAGACCACTCCGTCTAATATTCAAAGGCAAATCTACTTTCGTTTAATACGGACTAGTGCAAAACCGTGCATGTCCGCCACACACCCACGTTTGCATATAAGCTTGGAGTCGACATGATGAAAACCACCTCAAGATCTAGCTTTTGGATGAGGATCTAAGACAACCTCGGCTGTTGGGCACAGTCCTTGAAAGCCTCCAAAACAGCGAACGAAACTTTTGGTCTGTTATGGAGTGCGTACGTGCCGTTCGCCCCACGTATCCTACCCAAAATGCATAATGCATAGGTGAGGATCCATGCGCATTACGAGATCCAGGCTTGGGAAACCTGGTTGCAACGCGATCTGGGGGTGCTGAAGATCGCCCAGCGACGAGTAACGAAAAACATGAAGGCGTGGTCCCACATTCAATAACATAAGCGAAAGATGGACCTAGAGGTGTACAAGGGAAGTCATTTCAGACTATGGTGTGTCCTCATGCTGACGTTCCAGATCTTGTAGTACGTCCGTCTCGCAAGTCACAATCTCCTGAAACTTAGCCGCAACACAATTAAGGGGTCATCAATGGAAACTTGATACCCAATACCGTCGGCTGAAATGTCGTTGGAATCAATTTTCAGTTCGAGTTTGTCAACCGTGGTTCGATCCTACAACTGTTGTTATTTCCGCATCCAAGCTGCCCATTTTTAAAAACTGAATTTATGAAGCTTCAACAGGTTTATATTCCTTTAGCTGCTTTTTATTCACTGATTGACGATAAGATGCAAACAAACCAAAGGCTAACCATCCCACAAATTTGTGGTGCCAGGATATACCCTTGTGTTATCGTAGATCATATGGTGAGTCCGCTTTTATGCATTTTGTTTGGACTAAATCTATTCCCACAAACTGTTCCACGGGACTTGTCAAGTCTTGGCATTTTAGTCTATATTATATCATTGTTCCACTGTCTCCTTGTAAATTATTATGCTTTTGTGAGTAATGATATCTCATTCCCACATCCATGCTTCTAATGTGCCGATGACCTGCGTCTCCGCATATAAACTTTACAGTTTTCCTACGTGCAGTCTTCGGAGTTTTCATTTATTCAATTTCCTGGATACGGAACTTATAATTGCCAATCATTTTAATAGTCATAAACCATTGGAACAATGGTTTATTACGGGTAAAAAAGTATTGCTTATCAAGTCCCGAAGGATGCAAATTATTGCAAAAGTCAATTACATGATAAAGTGAAATGCCTTGTGGTGGACTCACCATAGACTTATGTGAAATAGCGGATTTGTTCGCGTACTAAACGTATAATTCCAGAAATCTATTTGTTAAGCATTTAGCAAGACATTGTTTGTTTGCGTCGTGTCACCCCTGGCCAACAAGTCATAAAATGAAAATGAGAAAATGCAATGTCAACACTTATTTTAAATATCGCCAAATTGGGAGCAGAGACGATATAATTAGGGAGGGCGTTCCAAGGTTGACACACACGGAGGAAAAAGAAATTTCTAAGGCATTCAAGCCAGCTATACCAAATTGTCTGTTTCAGAGGGTGACCTCTTAGTTTAGTGTTGTGGTTCAATTCCAGCAGCGGTAGGCAGATGTGGTTTGAATTATTCAGAATTTGGTAACCCATTATGAGATCCCCCCGGTAAAAGCCGATATCGACTGCTGTAGATTCTTAGAGATTCCAGTCTAAGCTGAAAGGGCAGATGAAAGAGGCCCCTGCCGTTCTTGCTTGCCCTTCGTTAAGGAGTCACGCGAGCAAAAAGTTCCTGTTTCTGCCACAGATGCCACGCCTGAATAGCATATACTATGTGAGGTCGCACGTAGCTGTTAAGCATTTGGGGAAAGATTGACGGTTCAAACCGACCGAAAAATCTGCAAGGAAGGCCAAAGTGTTGACTGCCGGTTCCCATAGCTTTCTACGCTTGTTTTGAACACTCGAGATCTTCCTGTACCAATACACCCAGGTCACGCTCCTGAGAGACCTTCACCAAAATGTGGTCTCCAAACTTGTAAGCACTTACCAGCTGGTGACGCAGATGTGCCACCTTTCACGTAGCTATGTTCAATTAAAGCATGTTCCTCTCTGACCGTTAGTAAATGTAACGTAGGTCATGTTGGAGCAAATCATGATCTGGCTTGTTACTAATCGTTCGCCATATCTTGACGTCATCGGCGAAAAGCAGGAAATTTGAGGAGGTCGCTCTTGCCAGGTCGTTGATAAACACAATTAATTAGCGCGGTCGCGGCACTCAGCCTTGTCGAACACCACATTCCACCTCAATTGGGTTACAGCGTGATCACTTAACGTTTACTTAAAGCTTCCGTTAGTGAAGGAAGCTGTCAACACAACCAAGTACAGGATCTCCGATTCCGTAACTCCGAAGCCGTTGAAGTAGGATGCGGTGATCAAGGCGGTTGAAAGCTTTGGAGAAGTCTAGATAGATGACATCGACTCCGACCCCATCATCGGCCACTTCCTTCCAACTACCTTGTGCAATCAGCAGGTTGGTGGTGCATGACCGGTGTTGATGGAAGCCATGTTGTTCCGGTACCAAGGTGTTGCACTTTTCCAGTTAGTCCATTAAAGCCTCAGCGACGACTGCTTCCATCAACTTCATGAGCACAGAGAGGAGAGTCACTGGACGATAGTTTGCAGAATCTGAGCGGCTACCGCCCTTAAAAATAAGGGTGAAAATGCCACACTTCCACATAGTGAGGACTTGTTGTTCATCAAAGCACCTTTGGAAGAGCTGTGACAGTGGTTCAGCTGGCTTGTTGGCCATAGCGTTCAGTGCCTTCGGGCGGATGTTGTCTGCTCCCGGAAAACTATGCTCACGCAGTGTGAGTAACGTCCTTAGCACAATTGATGGGTTGAAAATAACATTTGTAAAAGTTACTGTCGGCAATGTGCTTGATATTCTGGGACAGGTAGAGGTTGCATTTTCGAAAATTGGGGCGTATTGAATCCGCAGGGCATTAGCTGCTTTTTCGGCGGTTTGCACTCTACCGAGAATAGTAGGCCTCAGTCCGGCAACCGTCAGCCGTGTGGTCAAAAATAAAAAAGGAAACGGGATGCATTTCGCCAAAACGCAAAGGGAAATGTGGTCCTAAGAGGAAAACCACTGCCACGGATGACGCATACCTAATACCGGAAAGTGTTAAAGATCCTCGAAAGACTAGTGACGCATTAAAACGTGATTTGGGGGAGAAAGGAATAGAAATCAACGGTTCGCAGGCGACTGCTGGAAGTTGGTCGGAAAGTCGGACGGCCTGTGAAAACCAACTTCTGACAAAAGTAATGAAGCTAAGTGTTACAATTGGGGACTAAAATACAAAAACTGGACAAAAGAAGATTGGAGAAAATTCTTATTCAGCGACGAAAGCCATTTCTATGTTTGTGGTCAGAGAAGGCAGCATGTTCGGAGGTCAGAGGGAGAAAAGTTTCGTGATTCTCACATTGACAACTTTGTGAAACACCCACAAAAGCAGATGTTTTGGGGTGCTTTAGTTATTACGGCGTCGGCGCCTTGCATCCAGTCCAGGGCATGATGCGCTGTCCACAATATATATAAGTTCTCCAAAGAAGAGCTGTTTCAGAACTAAAAAAGACATTTCCTGACGGATCTGGCGTATTTCAAAATCTTGGGTCCCTGTACCAAACTTGAATTAAAGCTTGAATAAATTTCTCCTTTGTCATACAGTCCATGACACCAAGGTGTTGCTTGCAAATAGACCACATATTTTCAATGGGGTTTAAATCTGGTGAATTCCCTGACCAGTCAAACATGGTTGTGTGAATAGTATTGAACAAAGTCTTGACAATTTTTGATGTGTGGTATGGTGCCAGATCTAGTTGAAGAACTGATTTCTATTCTTTTCTCCCCCAAATCACGTTTTAATGCGTCACTAGTCTTTCGAGGATCTTTAACACTTTCCCGTATTAGGTATGCGTCATCCCTGGCAGTGGTTTTCCTCTTAGGACCACATTTCCCTTTGCGTTTTGGCGAACTGCATCCCGTTTCCTTTTTTCTTTTTGACCACATGGCTGACGGTTGCCGGAATGACGCCTACTATTCTCGCTATGTCCCTCTAGGTCTTGTCTGTGTGTCCGTGCAAGGTCACGATCTTCACGCGCCTTCTGGGAGCCACGTCCATCTCAAACAATGAATGAATCACAAAAACAAGAAGCTGAAACAAAAACCTTACAAACCATAAAAAGTATGATGTAATCGTGGGTGATGTAACGACTAGACATACGCAGTTAATACATCGTCTGATTCACAAACAATGATGAAAAATCTATTCTCAAAATAAAATAAAAAAGTAAATGCCAAAAGGGCAGCTTTCATGTATAAAAACATGATATTCATAGAAAAAGAGACACAATCGTAGTTTGTTTCAATTAATGTGCACAAGGATGTAATGAGTTGAAAAGTACATTTGTAAACAATGGTGTTCGTTAATGTGCTTGATATTCTGGAGCAGGTAGAGGTTGCGAGTTCGAAAATTCGGTCTTATTGAAGCCGCAGGGCTTTAGCTGCTTCTTCGGCGGTTTGTACTCTACCGCCTGTCGTGAAAAGTGGATGAATTCCATGCTTCATTTTACGGAGCTTATTGACATGCCTATATAGTAGTTTGTTGTTTGCCATGAATATTTTGGCTAGGCACTGTTGATAAGTTACTTTGTCCTCACGGAAAAGGGCAGTGCAATGGTTGCGATGTATCAGAAAATTGCCCCAGTTCTCTGAGTCGGGGTTAATCTTGTAAGCACGCCATTGGTCCCTTGTTGCTAGTTATTTAACAAATACAAGTCAGAATACTGCATCGTTTCTTCTAAGAAAAGCAGCTAAGATTGCCAAGAATTTTCGGCGAACCATTCGGATCTTCGAACGAAAATCACATTGCTTACTGGCTTTTAAGTAACCCTACTCAAGCGTGCTATAAACTGACAAAGTGGACATATGCTAGAAACTAAGGGTGCGCCACCTCTTGTTCACAGAAATATAAAGCGGTTTGGATTGTTTTTGGAATGCACTCACTCAACTGTAACTGCAACGAGTTCCAATGATCTGTCGTTTCTGACCCTTAAATTGCCGCCGATACAGACCATGACCAACGTATGCATCGTCTAACCTATCATAAACAAATAAATACCAGAAAACCAAAGCGTGAACGCATATATGTGATTTTCGGTGATATCCAAAGTTTACAGTATAATAATGATGTCAAACCTTTGTAAACGGTGCAAATGGGCACAATTTAATTGGCGATATCACATTTAACTGTTTTTTTTGTTTCTGACACGAAAAACCAATTATTCGGTAGAAAATGTAACGTTGCAACATTTTGTCCACAAAACATTCATAACCACTCAAAGTATATATCTGCGTATCCAACAGTCTGTTGGGTTGCGCTTGTTAACTACTCGTTGTCAATCACACGTAAAAGGCGCGCCACATACGGGGCAGTAAGAAAGATCCAAGTCACTGGAACTAACTTATCTAGTACAGGCTTTAATAAATGGGAAGCGAATCAGCGAGGAGGAGAAACCTGTAAGGTGAGACACACGAGAGCAGTTTGGGTGTGCAGATTTACCGTCAAGAAAGCAAATAGACTGTAAGAACAATGGAACAAACGTTTTTAACGGATAAAATGGCACACGCTTATCATAGCCCGGAGGTGCGTAATTGAAAATTAATTGAAAATGAAATGTTACATAAGTAGACCAATTACAAAACGTAATGCAAAGCGACGGGGTAATTACTTAAAGAAGGTTGGTTACCTGAGTAATTTAATACAGGCAGAAGTAAGTTAACTCTTGTGACGGTTATTACACATAGCACGTAAGAAGCAGACTTATCACTATTCTGAACAGATTTGTTTGCCTTAACCTTGGTCCTTAATACAAAGAGGCCAGTTTGCCTGCATTTATCTGGAAAATTTGGGAATGTAACAAGGCGTGGAACGTGCAATTCAATATCCAACAGATTTTTGCAACCAGCTCATCTTTGGGAAGAGACATCCGCGTTTAGAAGGATGTACCGGGGTTGACTGACCCGGAGCGAAAAGTAATTTTGTCCAGCATCTAGACAATTATGTTGACTCAGTTACTGTCTAGCGCCACTGAGTTTGGTGTTCGGGCAGAATATTAAAATTGGAGGCAAACGTGATTCGGTTCCCTCAGTATTTAGTAAAATAATATGAGGTCTCCGCGTAATCGCTGGTATCGGCCACTAAACACTCCGATTTTCTTCAGCCGTTTTGGTAGAAAGTTGCGCAATACGTCACTAAATTTCTTTTAACGACGTTGTAAACTTTCAAGCGCATCAAGGTCACGCTTCATTTAAGGATGCGAAGCCTGACGCGTGAATGAATTGAGAACCAGAGCGAAGTTGGATGAATCCAGAATCCCGAATACCCTCCGCATAAGAACAACACGCTCGTTAATACTTGTCGACACGTCTTCTTACTGTGTGGAAAATTAGATGTCTTCCTTTACCAACACAAAATGCAACGTTTCCGAGAGCATGTCTGCAGATCGAAGCGCCATATTTTTAATGAAGGTGTGTTGATAACGGATGTTGACAATTTGGAAATTGTCTACCTCAAATGGCAGTATATTCCTCACCAACTGATGCCGGGCCACGTCGAAGTCGCGCTGGAAGAACTCGCAGTCGTCCGATACCTTGCTTGGCCGCAAAACCTTAAGATCGTCTGCAAAATGTAAAAGATATTGAGGTGAGCGGTTACGCCGGATCGTTGATAACTAAAATTATGCGGGGCGCAAATTACGAAACCGGCAGCAAACTGCATTTTACTCGAAGCTTGTATTACATAAATTTACGGACACTAATTTCCAATTGTGTTCTCAAAGAGAGTTACCAGTCTATGCTAATACTGGATCTTCGATACCGTAGAGCTGCAGTGGGTGCAGGAGGATCCAATGATCTAATCCATCTAAGGTTTCTGAAAATTCCACGTACTTGAGATGGATTCACAACCTCAAGTCAAATGCTTCAGTTTGCTTGTCGCGTGCTATCATCGGATTCCTAGTACATGGCCGATTTTGACGTAACCCTACTGTTTTTGCTCAATGGATTTGCAGGTAACCCATCACTATGTGCCCGATGGTCGCTTCCGTGAATTTAGCGAGAATAAGATAAGCGTTACCGGACGGTAATTAGCAGGATCAAATCGAATTGTGAATGGGGTTATACTACCTCATTTAAACTTTGACGGTACTATGTATTCGACTACAAACACTGAAAGAATTCGACAATATTTTGGACTAGGTGCTTAGCTCTAATTTTAAAGCGCTTTCACTTGTAAGGTATCCACCCCAAACGAGCTGTTTGTATGCAACCGTAAGTGCTTTCACAGAACCGGTTCTGCTGTGAATATGATGCTAGAACGCACTTACTCTTTGGTGACAGAAGCAAGTATAGTGTTCGGGGCTTGTGCCTCTTATGATTCTAAATTATCGTTTCTTAGCTCTTGTACGTGCGTTAAATTTCATCCACGAACCAATTGTACGGCATAATTGCGCTGAGCAACGAATGCTGTCCAATAATGTTTGCTAGGCTTGTTATTGTAAATGCACATTTTGACTGAACCAACAACGCCATACATTTTCCTGTTCAGCTACTCAGAAGTGATTTTAGTTGGATGAGTCCATGGACAGCTTTTGACTCTGATGATATGGTGACTAGCGAGGTGAAGATATCAATAATTATGCCCAGGCTATCTCTGAGTTGTACTCAGTTCTGAATGTCCAACCAACATTTTCAATATAGCTTATAAAACATCATATTTTCGGGCTCTGCATCCGTTAATTCGGTCAAGCGTATCGAATCAAACAATAACCTTGCGTACTGGCTTCGATCCAAAGAACTGCATGCATTTAGCCAATCAACCACTATTTCTTCCTTAAAGGGCACAATATCTGCCATTGATAGCTTATAAACTATTCTGAACCTGATGGAAGCAGTAGCCTAGTTGTATAGGGGTTTTTCTCTAGATTAGCTCTAAGAAATAGGCCTTGAAATGTTTCACTTCTGTTAGTGGAGTTTTCAAATCGTGGATGTTGAAATCTCTTGTAATGGGAATCCGGGTGTATTTCTGATTTATTACAATGTGAACTGCAGTTATTACTTTTTGGTCCATATCCGTAAACGAGGCATGTATCGTAGTCCTTTATTGACAGTTTTCACAAAACGAGCTCAATGGCATGCATATGAAGAACAGCTATGAGCTCAAAACTGCTTGTTTTTTTAGAAATGGTCAGCGCCCTTCTCTAAAGGTTCTGTATTCTGGTGAAGTGGCACACCGGGTGGAGCAATCTCAACGTCGTTAGTTTCACAGATCAGCCACGTTTCGGTGATCACCATGATATCTCGATGCTCAGAAGCCTGGCGGTGGTGGAATTCGACCAACTTACTAATAAGGCTTTGCGCAGCAGGATACAAACCTGTCAGTTTCTCCGTAACCGAAACCAAGCCACTGGTCGTTGAATTAGACTTAGATGTTGTGGTGAACTTTAAGGGGTCGGACGATAGGCGTTTTTGGGAGTCGTTGTCCTATGATACTCGGTTGAGTTATACAACTGCTCTCGTCTCTCCTGGCCTTAATGGTCTTCCATGTTTGGTCTTATCCCGTCGGATGCTGACGTTGCCACTAATTCAATCTTTTTGCATAACTGTATGAATGGTACGTTTACCAACTTGGTTGATCATACTGATTAGTTAAACACCCCTGCCCGTAGACCCGCTGACTCTAACCAAATTTCTTTAGCATGACTCTTAAATTTAGACCAGATTGCCAATATTAGCAGTGTCAGTAGTTCCGACTGAAGTATCAAATTTATAAGCCGAAGACCGTTACCTTATGGATGAGTGCTACTGAAATTCTTGTCGACAGCCTTGCAAGGATATCGTTGACGGGTAGTTCCTGGCGGGTGTAACTCTATTGCCTCCGGTTGTATGACTCCTCTTCCTCAGAGTAGGATGTTTAAAGCTCTGTAATAATGTACACAATATATGCTCG
The DNA here is from genome assembly GCA_944474145.2 of Dicrocoelium dendriticum. NCBI lineage: Eukaryota > Metazoa > Platyhelminthes > Trematoda > Plagiorchiida > Dicrocoeliidae > Dicrocoelium > Dicrocoelium dendriticum. The sequence continues at coordinate 230,323,326 of OX104064.1, read as the reverse complement.
TTTTTCGTCAGTAATGCCAACTACTTCCAAGCTGTTTTCTTTCTAAGAATTGTTTCAAAGTTATCCGGAAGACTGCACACCTCATGTGCTTAGCAACGGAGACAACTCAGAGATAGTTGAGCGGCCCCTAACTCATCAGTGCATCTAAGTGTTACACGGTGAATAGGTGGTTCATCTTGATGCAGTAATATTTACTTACATGGAACCAGTCTCAGTGCCGTGTGCTTAAGTGAAATGATAATTGCAGCAATAAAGGAATTCCACTGATTACGTGCATTCATAAGCTCCTCTTTGATGTTACTAGACTGTGACTCTAGGAAGTTCGCGCAAACAGCAGTCACAGCACCGCGATTTCTTCTGTTGGTTGCAAGCGTGTGCGTATAAATGAATTTTGTTTTAAACGGTTTTGTTGCTTGTGGAGTGTGCGACACCCTACGGTGGCGCGGCACTGCCACAAGAGTCACGAATATTCTTTCCGGCTTTCGCATGGAGGCAACTGAAGCGTACGATGCCAGGCTTTTCGCTTTGCTTGATGAATTCGGGCATGAAGCTGCTATCATCTCCACTATCTTGTTATGGTCTGCACCGCTAAAATGATTGGATGTAGGCATGCTTCAAGCTTGTCTGCATAAGGAAGTTAGGTGAGCGAGAGGATTTAGTGATAATGACGCTCCAGCGCGGTAGGAGGGACTAGATCTTTTCTGGTGTTTAGTGGCAGAGCCTGGGTTGACTGGTTGATGTATTGGCGTAACCAATTTTACCTCCGAGATAGCGATCTTATTATGCAATAAATGATTAGCCTATCACACTTCCTCATGAGCAAACATAAAAAGTTGCCAAATGGAATGCCTCAACATGTTGAACGAAACCAAAATGTGTCAGAATCTCTGATTGTCTATCTAGCTTCTTAGTCTGATTTTCCTAATCCTTTCGTATTGCAGGAGTTAATGCGGCTAGAAAAGCACACGCCGATCTTAAGAATATTACCGCAATTATCTGAAGAGCATAAATGGGGTTGCACAAGGGTTAGAAATCTGGCTGAAATTTTTCGTCAAATGTTTGGTATATCTGAGCTGTCTGAAAGTGTGTGTTAAGGTGCATAACAAAACTACATCAAAATATTTGCTTAGCTAAACCCCACGCAAAGTCCAAATAACAGAAAATCGTATGACATTCCAAGATGTAACTCATTTACAAAACTAGCGGGTAGTAAGTCCTACGATCCCTCACTGTAGCAAGTGTTGTCGAACTGATGCACGATCCTGCCATTGTGAAGCGAAAATCTCAGGCGATTAGTCGAGTGTCGTCTACATCGTATGTCTAGTTACCTACGATCCATTTATCAAAAGCAGGCCCGATTGACTCGGACGGCGTAACCGGTGCAACCAACTCATTGAAATTTCAATAACCCGATGCTGAGACATCTATTTCTTATGGGCGCTAAGTTTACTTGCACGTAACACGTCAATGACCACAAAGTTTTTCAATTATCAAAAATGCTTTTAAAATATTTCTTTATGACTAGGACATGTGGTTTTTTGTGATGTTACTACTTTTCCCTATATCAGACTTTGTACCTCATGAAATTCCGCGTCTTCCTGGAGGTGCATTGGCTGTCTGCCTGTGTCTAACTGCAATGAACCTACACAAAACCTAATAAATCCCCCAACTACTTACAAATTAGCAACGAAACAAAACAATAAGACTCTAAGATCAATTTAGCTGGATGTCTTGAAATATGTACGGAACCGATCGGGAATTCTGAAGATTAAAAGGCTTTTTAAAAGACAGGATAATATATTTATTAAATTACACAACCTTACGCTTTTGACTAAAAGGATTTTAGGTGAAGCGCAATGTTCCCAATTTGAACCTGGCCGAACCACGAAACAAACCCCGGGACTTTTTACAACTGTAACCTTCTACCAATGAACACCATGTTTATTAGTCTCTGTTTGTAGCTTACCTTAGACGGTTATGAAATGCCAATTAATATTAATCTAATTTAATTGAATAAACTAGTTTCATTCTTGACGCAACAAAACATACCAATATAGGCATGAACAAGTGGTTGCCCGAGCTACAGGCACATTGTAAGTGCATGTACATCGAACACGTAAGGTGGCTGTTTGCCAAAAACAGTGTTCGCGAAATGGCTGCTAATTTTTTGCAAAAATGATGAGCATGTTTATTGGCGTTAGCAGTGAATTTGACGCTGAAAAGAAGTAGAATTTATGAATGATACTGCGATAGAAAATCGGGTTGAGAGTATAGAATGATTCAAAAAAATTTAAGCTCCGAATTTCCTTAGGCAGCGGAAGCCAAAAACTAATTTATTAGGTACTTTTGGAAAAGGAATTAAGGTTGCAAGTTCATATACATTTGCAAGAATTCGTTTGCGTATAGGCCGTTGTGGCCATGAAGTTCATGCATTGAAATCGTTGCCAGTGTGAAACAGTGGGCAGTGCCTTTATTATAGTGGCGAGTCAAATCCGTCACGTTTCAGTGTTGTTAAACAGACCCGTTTGGAATTTTCTAGTGAGAAAGCTTGTGAGGCGAAAACACACCACCGTCAACCACAATTGGAAAAGCAATGATCCACTTGCAAAGCTACCGTAAGACCGATTTTCCGCACGGCTACTCGCAGTTAGGTTGCATCCGATTTGCGCATTTTTTGATGGAAAAGCTAAATCAGGATGCATAAGTAGCTGCTAGAGCCGGCGTTAATGGACGGCGATAGGGCTATGGAGAGGGTAGTGGAGTGTAGCGGAGGTGAGCAAGAATCTCAAAGAAATGGAGGTCAGATATACCAGTTGTGTTGTCAGTAGCTGAACCGATAAACACTTATTGGTGGATGTTACAGGCTAGTGCAGGTAAGTTGGATTTGCAATTGGTAGGACCCTTGTTGAGTGATAAAGTTTGATCCACAGAATGCAGGTATGACCGAACACAATGTCACAGTTCACAATAGATATACAACTGAACGGTATAAGAATTTCGGCAATTCGCATTGCCTTGCTGAGTATGGTATCCACCGGATAATACTAGCAAGCAGATGATGATTCCGAAACACAAGAGAAATAATCCACTGGCGGGGTAGACGGAATATAAATATTTGGCATTGCAAATATAACAATTGCAAGCTGGTGAAGCTTAATTTCTTGTTGAGTTGATGTTCCGAAAGTGGAAAGGACTTGAACCTTTTTGTTCAAAACACTAGAGAGTACAGAACAAGGGAAAGGAGTTGTCAAAATTTGGACTGGGCTTTCATCATTTGTCAAGTTACAAGGTAAGGTAAATTATTTCGATTGTAGCTTTTGAGTAAAATGTGAAACGGTGCACAGGATGAAAATATATTACGACTTCGTCAACCGGAGCTTTCGAAATTAACAAGATATCTGCTATATTGAGCCGAATTGAGAATGCGATATCCGTTCGTCAGATCATCATCACAGTACGTGTCTTTACTGAAGCAAGCTAAGTTGTTCTTTTTATCAGACCAACTGTTCTTAACTGTATCATTAAAGAATGTAGCGCTAACTTTTTATAATGAAAATTAGCTCGAATAAATATTATGTTTTGTGATAAGGATGCTGATAAATTATGGTTTGTACGGCTTGATTCGAGCTATAAACCAGCTTTATATTTTAAAAATAAGAGTATTTATACTGCTGCGGAGTTCTTTTACTTGCGTTTTCGCTTACATATGCAATGCGCGGCTAGCGTTGTACATACGACCGGCTATCACTTTTAACTTAAACAAATTAAGTTGGAAAATTTCAACCCATTTCTTACATTTTGCAAGTCAGATCCTTCTAAGCAAACATAACTGCTCCGTATATTCACAGTTTATTGTGTGGACGCTAGTTAAGTAAATCTACTTTAGATGGCGTTCCGTTAAAACGTGTGTAACGGATAATGCAATTTATTCTTTTGTAATACTGAAATTGTATAAGCAATATCCGGTCATCGTGCTATTAACATATTACATACCGGAGAACATTATTTTGCTCTCCATATGTCTACAATACGAGAAATAAACCAGTTTTTGCTGATTTTAGATTTTTAGCATTGGAGTTAACCTATAACTGCCGAAAGTAAGTCACAATTTTGTGCAAAACATCTTGTGAACCAGCTCACTCTAAAATGTGAAACTGAACCCAAATTGGTGTTTCTCCAGTTTTCGCCGTGTTAGAGTTAGAAGTATTATCAAACGTACACTCTTCAGCACAGTAATTTATTTTTTCTTTACCTGCCTTCATAAATCCAATTACACCAGTGAAAATAACTTGAACTCAGAAACCAAAGCTCTGATGGTCAGAACAACGACATTGTAGTCGATACAGGCAAGCAGATTATGTAAACATGTAGTGCTCTGGTAATAGGAATCCTCTATTCAGGTTTCCGTTTATCACTTTGGAAGTAAGTTAAGTAGTTTATTGCATGTAAACAGTTTGGAGCTTAACTACTTTAGGTGCCTAAGCAGTGCTATTGTGTAAGTTCCCAGCATCCGAATCGCGTTAAGTAGACCGACTAACTTCATAGTAATTTTCTGCACGATCATAACATCATTTATCAATACGTGGAATATTCTTCAGTTTATGTTCAGCTCTAAGAAGGAACGCAAATCTCCATTTTGTTTCCTTTAAAGTTACCGCTCGATGGACACTAATCACAAATACCAGAAATGTGTGCGTTTACACCTACGTCATGCGCTTCTACTTTTTAATATCACTCTTTATAGTATTTGTATAAAGTATCTTCCTAATTGTCTTGACATATGCTTTCATATACTTTCACCACCACAATAATGCGATAATTTATTTCGCACCTTTCCTTTGATCATGTACATGTTTTTAATTCATTCAGCTTTTGATGCCATTATTTATGGGGGAATAAATTGCTTGAAAATACGGCCATACTGTGCTTCATGGTGATGCTTGTCAAAATAGTCGTGGTTATCCCTTTTATATCAATCAAAATATACTTTGTTACAAATTTGGGTGCGTAAAGCCCAAGTTCAGAGTGATTGCACTCTACATCACAGCGCATTGACGATGTCACCATGTATGAATATGAAATGTTTGCAAACAAATTGCAATGTTCGACGAACGAATGAACCACTGAAAAATCAACCAGAGCTACCAGTGTTCCGAAAATTTTTAAACAATCACGGGTATTCAGCACTCAGTTATCCTCTGTTTGGAAGATTCCGCTTGTAGGCAAGTCCTAAAATGGCAACATCTCTTGTTTCGCTAACAAGCCTGACAGGGACATTATCCCCCGTAGTATTAGCTAAAGACCGTCCATCAATCATCCAAAAGCATGTGCAATCGCTCGATAATTCGGAAGGCGACGGTACAGCTGATGAACACCGATGCTGACTATTGCCTCAAGAATCATGAATGAAATATAAACAAACATCCAAATACCTGCCAGCAAGTTACTAGACCACATCTAGCTGAATGAATTGAAGTTGCAATGGAACGTAAGGCAAAATACAACAGAAGGAAGGAGCATATTACACGTCTCGAAAAGTTATCAAAATAGACCTATGTTGAAGGCAGAACTTCCAATAATACTTGGAGCAACGAATCGGAAACACAAGATCGTATCAAGAGACCAAACTAAAATATACGATATGAAACAGCTACAGACTTTTTGGCAGCATTCGAATGGGCCATACAATTCAAAGGATTCGATGAAGAAACACAAACGTAAATACGATACACAACTACTCCTGTTATGATGGCCTCAAGCAATACCATACGCTAACCAGACAGGAAAAGGTAGCAATAAACCTTGAAGTCTGACGAAACAACTATCATTCTGCACTATGGCTCTTGTACGATACAACAACCTACATCTGCATCGAAAGCTATTCAAATTGGCAGCTGACAAACAAACTAATCAAATAATTAAAACAGCTTCAGGAAAGGAACCACAGCACGATGGAGTTGAGCGACTAGAACATCAAGCAATTCTATGGATTTCCAAAGTTATACAAAGGTGATGTACCGTTACGGTCTATGGTGTCACTCCCAGGAACACCCAACTTCTATCAGGCAAAAGCGATGTGGAAACGCCGCAAACACCTGACCTATGGATGGCAATATTCATTAACCGATACCAAGAAATTTATCCAAATGCTCAAGGGCCTGAAAAGATTTGATGATGAAACAACAATATCTTTCGACGTGACTGCTCTCTTCACATCTGTTAACTTACAAATGACAAGGACGGCCATCCATAAACGCTTGGACAGCAGTGAACAACCATTCAGAAATATGACCGAAAAGTTATGCAAGCCAATTACATTTCAACAGTAAGGTCTCTATGCAAATGAAAGGCGCACCAAATGGATCACCTATAGTGGGATTGGTTGCGGAGATGTTAGAGTAGAAATTGGAAGGGGATGTACTCCCGCATTCATATAATGAAAAGCATGTAACCGCCGTGGCCGCGGATTGTTGGTTTAGCGTGCGCGATTCTATGTTGTTTTGGGAATACCGTGTTATACCTGTTTGCTCTACAGCAATTGTGCACTAATACGTTTACTTTGGTGTATTTTACCATCTGTGCAAATGTAATGCCTAATCTCTAACTGATTTCAGAGGTACCATTGCTTGGTCTAACTACCGGATGTTTCCGCTATCTTGGATTTGTCCTATACCAATCTCGTTTGCGCCAGTCAGCCCCACAGATTGATCGATAGCATTTGTATTCAGCCTACTAGTGTGCAAGTTGAGATGAATGACGTCCGCCGAGCTTACGGTCAAAATCACGGATATTGCTTGTCTACGAAAAGCTAAGCATAAAGCTTCCGAAATAAACTGGTGTTGTGGCGCAGGCAGTTACGTTAATCTTAGAAGATTTGAAATAAATTGCACAAACGACCGATTATAATTTAATCATCGCTGTGCTTGCCTTCGTCTAAGCCAGAGCAAAAACAATACTACTACTGGTTCCCTCTGATTCAGAACTAACTGTAAATCTATTCCACTCGACAGATGTATACCTGTGTTGGAACAGTTGTGTGATTGGCTGACAAAAAGTTGCTGAGCAATTAACGGACCTGAAAACTTTCTCGTAAGAACCAGACAAATGAGTGCCTCGAACTCGATGCTTAACATTATGCTCCACTTCAGAACATTGTAGCCTGGCCGGAAATAAGGTTAACGAGCTAGAAATAGTCACCCTGACACTAACGAGTGCTAATAAAAAATCGTTCGCTACACCTTCTTTAGCGGAACGACTCGCCATATAAAACACTGTTAAAGGGCCGACGAACTCCACTTCCGTTGTTGCTACACCTTTGACGGAGACACTTCCCATCGTAACTCCGCTTGCTGCCAAATCAGGTACTAACAACAATACAACCAAGGGACTCAAGACATTATCAGTTGTACAACCGAAAAGAGCAGTCACTGGCCCCTCAATAAGGGAGAACACAAAAGTACCCTAATTCTGTAACAGTTAATTCCTCTAGCGTGACTGGATTATTAAATGAACTCCAAAAAGAGAAGCTACCAGAAAAGAAGTAATAGTGTGACACTCTGTGTAAACTAATATGAGTTTATTCTAAACCAGTCAATGTGATGTACCCAGTCTGTCTCCCAAACTGCGTTAGCTACGGTGAACCGCGGTTTCTCCAAGTAACACTTCAGTCAGGTACTGCTGCAGAGGCAGTTCGCTTGTCAGACACTCGCCTCCGTATCACCACATACACTGTTCGAATTTTTCCAGTAGTTCTCCGGACAGAATGCCAGAAACGCAAAAAAATCTGCATGACTTTCCTAAATAAAAAGTCGCAAAATAAATCCATTTTCACATTGCCTCCGTGGTACACGCATTAAGCGAGCTAAAGGCCAAAGCGCTTGACTGAGATAAATTATGTTTTATTCGTGAGGTGCTTGCACTGGAAAACGTTAACGCTGCTTCAACATCAAGGGTACTGTTAACACATTACTATAAAGATGTGGTTCTCCGGGTGAGAAGGTATCATTGTATTATCAACGGATGGCAGAAGATGTGACCAAACATGACACAAGATGCGAAAAATTATGCCTCCCGAAATAGCATGAAGGCCATCGGCATTGGGCCGCAGATATATAAAGGAAAAATGTGCAGGCATTTTACCGATACGATTCCGTCTCCGTTTTTGAGAGAACGGAGACAATACCGTAATACTCCGGCAGCTAAAGAAGGACAGGATGGTCAACCTCTTACTTATGCTGAGAACTCTGTACCAAAAGCTGAAATGGCACTAAAGGCTGCTTCATTAGTCCTACAAAAATAGACCGGCAGCCGACATTACTTTGTTCTTCATAGACCCACAAAGGAAATCAGCATTCACAAGTACGCTTCTAACCCCCGATACCCTCAGTTGCTTGTATACCAATGCACAAGTTCTTCTCAGCAAGCTAACCGAACTTCGTATTCGTCGGGTCTCCCCGCCGTTAGGCCCAGTTACGGTCACGTTTCGTGGCTGAACACGAAGATATCCGATGCCGATGTTACTATCATCTGAATGACTTTAATGTAAAAATATCGATCTAAAAGAGGAGGAGGCTGATTGCTGCTGTATTAGAGATCCAACTCGCACTTTATATCGTTGAAGAAACAGAAATGAATTCATCGATCATCTTTGGTGTCGTCTGCACCAATCATGTGGTGATGTGTGCTTTTGAGCGATGGTTTATCATCCTCAAATGTCCAGGTTGAAGTGGATCAGGGCATAGCTTCTGCGATTTAGCGAGTCTTTGCACCACCACGCAGTCACGTCCTTCTGGTACAGGAATACAACAGGAACGTAATCAAAGTTCCAGCAGAAGCACAGAAAACAATTTAAGGCTGACATACAAGGGATGATCGCCCATGTACCTACGTACAACCACCTTACCTCTCCCCTGCAATTCCGAACGGGTGACACGCATACTGTTTTTGACCTTATCCACATCAACGAGGAATAAATGGTCGACACCGTGATCATAGATGCAGCACTTGGCCGTAGCGATCACGTGATGTTGCTCTTTCTTTTCTTCTGTCAATCGACTACATCAGTGACAACAATGTGAAAATCTTTGTCATTACACGTTACGATATCCTATCCCTACTCTTCAAAGAAACATACTGTTCCTTCCTGACAGAGAAACCGCCCTATGTCTCCTGGATTTTGTTGGTCACCCAATTCTCTGAGCTAGTGGCGAATGCGTCAGGATTCAAGATACTTAGCCCGAAGCAAGTGAATTCGTTTCAGAGTAGCCGTACTAGAAAATTTAAGTTCTTAAAAGATTTGCCTGGCGTACATACAAAGTATGTCCAATTAACATGAATTGGGCTGCTTTCACAACTCAATGAAAATGCAGCGTCATGTTGATCCACAAAGGTAAACTCTAGCACCAACAGAATTTGGGGAAGAAATCAGTACCAATCTCAAGCTGCTGTATAGACACGTCATAAAGTCTGAGGAGTGCAACGCAGGATCCCAGTTCTACGTGCAACGGATGGCCTGGCGCAAACCACACAACATGCGGCCGAAGTGCTTCGGCACACATAAAAGTGTGCAATAGCATTTCACCCGCTTTTGACACAACTTCCATCGCCATCAGGTTTAAAGCGGTTAACACCATAGCAGCCAATTGGATGAAAAGGCTAATGGTATAGCGCATGCACAGCTCACCTGGAGTGGACGATATCAAACCAAAGGCATTGAAGACAGCCGCTAGGAATAGTATTGAACCATCTGCTTTGTTCTCTCAACGATGTCTCAATCAAATGCTGGTTTACACAACGTGGAAACCTGGACAAGTCACATTTAGTTACAAAAGTGGTAATCATGCGGAGCCCTCGGACTCTCGTCCAATCACTCTCCTCCCAGTAATATCAAACGTAATGGAAGGTATAATCGTAGAGGCAGTTATGGGGTAACTTGAGAGCAAAACATCATAGTCTTACAGATGCACGCTTTTCACCAAAATCTCTCTTTCATTATAAACTTGCTTCTCCCCAGTGCAAGCTGGACAGCATCAGCTTATGCCAGAGTGGGAGTCCACATCGTCTACCTGGACTACTCTAAACCGTTTGATGGTTTGGACGACCGCGTTTTCCTTCACACCTTGGAAGCTATGGAATCGGTGACCCTAAACTCGGTTGTATCAGAAAACTACTCAATCAAATTTGGATGAATGTGGGAAACAGAAGCTCAAATTTCGGTCCAATTGATGTCCAGTGTAGGGTGAACTTTGGATCGGTAAGTAGCCACGTTTATTCCTTGGATTCATTAAGGATCTTGCCAGTGTACTGCAGTCAAATTTCTTGCTACTTGTAGATAATTTCTAAATTTGCATGAGGTCAGGACAGCGGCTGACCACTTGACACCGCAAAGCGATCTCGGCAAAGTTTATACATGGTCATCCTCCAACATGCTCCATTTCCATCTGACCAAGAGCAAAGTCATGAACGCACGCCATCAGCTTGCTCATAACTATCGACTTGAGGGTTAGAAGTTACAAAATGTTTCCCAGGAAATCGACCTCGCATTTATCGTGCAGGACAACCTTGGCTGCTAGAAACAATCTGAAGCTGCATCAAAAGTGGCCATTCAACATCTTGGATGCTAACGGTGTGCCTTTGGAAATTTCAAGCCAACAATCTTTCTGCAAATGCTGAAAACATATGTGAGGCCCTACTTGGAATATGCCATTAAGGCTTGGAGTCACGGGCGCAAGCCTGACATTCATGCACTTGTAGCTTCCCAACTTGGAGTAACCATATTCGTTAGAGGAATGTTTCATATTCCTACCAGTCCAAACTACAGTACGATTGCGAATATCGACGTCAGAGAATAGACCTAATCATGATTTACTCAATACTGCCAAACCCAATCCACTCATGCCATAATCTACAGCAGTTGAGCCAAAACGCGAACCTGAGATGTCATCAGCGGAAACTAACTGCGCATTGCAGTCGACTTGATTGCCGACGAAACGTTTTCTCCCTTTGTGTGTCCCGTGCCTAAAAGACTTTCTGACCCAACGTATCAGTGCCCCTACGTTAACGTTATGAAAAAAACGCCTTGATTCCACGGTTTCCAACTTGCATTATTTGATAAAATCCGTTTCATTCGGAGTATGAAATAACGCGCATAAAACCACGAGCCTAACGGCCTTCTCTGCATCGTGGATACATGAGGATACATGCAGACGTATCAATGTGAGTGGCATTGATGTATTTAAACTGGATAAACAGATCACTTCCAAATGAAAAACACACGATTGAGCGTTGTCGTTACGCTTTTCTTTCTCACGCATTTACCTGCACACAACAGCTCTCCATGCAGTTTTAAGTGACCACATCCCATTCCATTTTCAAATTATCTTTATACAGGGTTGCATTTAAATCTGTAGACTAGTAGGAAGACGATTTATTTATTCGTTGAGCCTTTCGATTTTAATTTTCACTCCAACCATCCTACGGGATTTGTCAAGTAATTACTGTGTTACCCATAATATATCATTGCTCATTGTTCACTAATCCGAAACTGTGGGTCCGATAAGTTGACGACATGTATGCGATCATGAAACTCCTTCAAGTAACTGACCACAGCAGCTTTTGAATAACGCCATTGAAAACATCCGGTTTGCGATGGAACTGGAGAATGAAAGCGAGCTATCTTTTCTGGATGTATTTGTGACCGGAATCATTGAAGCGAGGCTGCATAGATCAGATTACAGAAAACACACACATCCGGACCATTTTCTGAAAGTTAACAGCAACCACTCCTAATGTCAAAAGTAAGCTGTGTGCGAACAACATTGCATAGAGTGCAAATACAGTGCAGTACGACAGAGACAAATTAGCAAAAATAGAAGCATTGATTTAAATGTTTCCAGCTCAACTTATACTCCCGAAACTTCGCCCGATGTTGCCTGAGCCACAACACAGACGGTCTACACTAATGGCAAATATACGATTATGTTGCTTTATATAAAGTACATAAATGAGACAGCGGAACGATTATTCAAACAGCAGTACTTCCTCGTAACAATACACCAATTGACACTTCTAGAAAAAACCCTGTCAAAACCAAAAACTAAAGCGTATGTACAACTAAAGGTTGTATATATACCATGTTATAGTTAATGCGGAAAAAACTAGTTTGGCCAAACAGAAACAAAGCAACACGAATACAATAGCATAATAGCATACATCATCGATAGTCTCAGCACAGGTGGACGAAAATGAACACAGCATCGATTGGGCCAAAACTAAAGTGCTGTCATGAGGCAAGAAATAAGTAAAACGGATTACGTGGAATCCGGATTTGCAACGAAAGACTCAATCAACATGCACATCGACATCAATTAGTATACCAACCCCTCCGAAGAAAGGAACTCGGTGAATTTAACAGACCTCCTTGATTATCATCAAATAGATTGACGCCTTACGCGTCAAGGAAACTTGTTAAAGTTCAGTGGACGCAGATGAAAGCCATCACTTTCAAAATTCACCTGCACGTCTATCACGGATAAACGATTCAATCAGCTAGCATATGATGTTCATCGCAGCGCACTGACGATGCCACATCGCATGGTGTTTAAATGTTTGCAAACAAACTTCCATGCTCGGCGAACGAATGAGCTACTCTATCATCAACAAGAGCTACCAGATTTCTGCTATATTTTAAACGCTTATTTGCTCTTAGTTTTATAACTTATTTCGTCCGATTCATGCAGCATCTTCTTGTTGCTAGACGGCCTTGATGTGCTTTCTGTGGTCTGCTTTATTCACCATTGTATCCTATGTATGGGGACCTCTTTTGCATGCACACAAATCGGTGCTGGTTCATTTTCTTCTCGGCAGCGTTACAATGGGTGCTCCAGCAATCAATATGCTTAATAATTTTTAGGAATACGTGCATTTAATAGAATCACATTCACTGCTATTATGTTATGACAAATACTGATATTCTAATCCTAAGAATAGAGTTGAGATTTGTGTCATTTTCCCAGATAAATACTCCTCTGTTACTTCATTATGTAGATAACAAACGCCGTATTTTCGCGTTATATGTGGTATGAATTAAAACATTTATAGTTTCGCAATAAACAAATGCTTTCTCACCTTCTCGTTGACAAGTTATTTTTTAATTATATATACTAAGAAGAATATTGAACGCATATGTGCTTATGCCCATATAATTTTTCCAAAACCTGTAATTCCGTGTAAAATATCTTAAGCATCTTGTGACTCGGTAATACGTTGTTTGTAATCACTAGCATTTGCATGATAAGACGGATAAAGTTAGCTATTTCCTCAAGCGATTTGCCGGCAAATATCTGTTTTGTAGTAACGAGAACATTGCTATAAGTTGAGCGCAGATTCTTGTCTCATAATGAGGTGGAAACCTGCACAAACTTGTTGTTTTTATAGATAAAAGTGTCGTTCATTTTCATTTTCGCAAATATTCTGTTTGTGTTTAGCGGATGTCCTGGCAAACATTTACCTGGCGGATACTTCTGTTTTTGGTTAATTGACTGTACTTCACAAAGCTGTATCTTCCCCATTGAATACGGGTGTTCTTCCGCTTTGAAAAAATAACAACTAAGTGATATCACCAGTCGGATTATTTTATGGTTGCTTGGATCCAGTTCCACATCTATAATTCTTAGGTTCTGTTACTTAGAAGCACTTAAAGCATAATTACTACTTCGAATCTGTTTCCTCGCTAAACATGACAAATATCTTTACCAGGCTGATTTGATTATACGTGGGCTAACGCCCACAGCAACCAAACTCATTCCGTTTCCCCCACAATTAAAACTAACCACAGACAATAATCATAGCCTATAGACCATCTTACATATCTGTGCAAAATGCTGCATTTACAGAACCAGTATTAATTCAATTCCTTATATTAATACACACTTTTATGGTTTCATTTCACCCGCACAGAATCTGTTTCTATAAGTAGATTTTTGATATTTGATTCTTAACATTTCAACACTTACTAGGTTGTGGTTGTGTTTAATTTTTTTGCATCCAAGCTGACGCTGTTGGACACGGTTTAGACTACGATTTTGTGATAAGCAACTTACGACACACCTCACATAATCCATTGCACGGCAACTTTATTCACATATTAGCAATTGTCAAGCGTCTGTGTTTTTGGGATGCATTGGCTCTTTGAGCAACCTAAATATTTTGACTCGAACTCACTGTAATTATCGTTACGCTACCATCAATTTCTTTATTTAGGGAAACGTACATCTTCATAGCATATATTGAGCCCAAAGTATAGCGTTCGCTGTGTTGAAACAGATATTTTCTTCATATGTGTAATGCTCACGCAGGACGACAGGGTTGTTAAATAGCGTTTCAGCAGGCACGTTGCTCACCATAGGACATTGTGATAGCGGATCAGGGTAGACATAAAATCTGGACAAACTGTTTTCGAGCATATAAATATAACTTCTGGTGGCGGATAGAAAATCGCCTCGGCTGTTGCTTGTTGGCGACAGTTTTCCGCTCGTGAATGGCGTCCATGTACAAGGGGAATGAGTTGGAAAGATTGGCAGACGTCGTTTTCGTAGTTAGAAACAATCAAATGTGTCAACACTGCGCTCAGCTAAGTTAACACCCATCATTGCGTAGACTAGCTAGGGCAACGCTCACGTATCCTCTCAGTCAAATCGCAGGTATTTTTTTCGATGTATCTTGCTCGATATGAACAAATGAATTATACACTGAACGAAGCACTTGCCCGAGAAATTTTGTCTTTGAGTAGATACCTAATGATTGTTGCCGAAGTAGCGTTTAACAGTAACCTTTCTGCATCGGGTGATGCTCTAGATGTTAACACTATGTCTCCTTATCCAGTTGGTCAAGGCAGAAAGAAGACCAAAGTTGATATAGGTTAACTGTTCGATTACCATCATCCGTCATAAACCTAGTACATTTAGGTAAAACCTCAACGTATGTGTATGTGGAACGAAATTATACGGGTGAATTAAATTTGAGCATTCAACACCAACGCAAGCTAATAGACTACCTCATCTGGAGGCGGAGAAAGGATGGGGTGTTGTGATCATGGACAAAATTGCCTATATCCATATGGAATCAGTTCTCGGGGATACAAGTAATTTCGAGGTGAACACCGTTGACATCAATCTTCAGGTAGAAAATCAGGTGGAAACAAAACTGCAACTCATTATCTTGCATGGGTGTATCATCGCATCACTCTAGCGGCAAATGAAGCCGACTGGAGGGAAAGGCCAAGAATGAGAGGCGCTCCGAAGATACACAAGAAGTGTAAACCCTTATGATCAATTTCATGCATAGACAATACCCCATGTCACTAGGTTGAAAATTAGTTGGTGAAATTGTTGGAACCAATTCGCAAACTACTGGCTACATGTTATTTGAAGGACTCATTCGAATTAGTCAAGGTACTAAACCATACATGATTATCTACAAATGGTATGTACTCGATATATGTGGACTGACTTTAAACAAACCTATTCTTGCCCAACACCGCTGACAAAATTTGAGGTAACGATTTGACTCAAGTCCCATTTGTTGGTCTACTTCCCGAGTGCCTCAGTGACCTGAACTTATTATGAAGAGAAAACCTTCGGTTTGAATTTAAAGGATCCGCATAAAAGCAAGTCGAAGACCTTGCAATGGGAATCTCACTAGGCCCAGTTCTGGCAGACATATTAGTTGGACTAATCGAATATATTATCGCTGACGTCATTAGTTAAGCCAAACTGCACAAACTTTAAATGGATGAGAGATCAGTCTTCACTAGCGAGATGAATCGTAACCGAATTTCACCCCGTTGCCTTCGACACACCCCATCTCTCCGTGTCGTATACCAGGGAACAGCAAGATAGCCTGCCGTTTGCAGACATGATTATCGAAAGACGAGCCAAAGGTAAAACCCAACAAATGTTCTACCGTAGAGCAACTTGAAGTAGCCAATACATGCACTTCACCAGTTTCGCACCGGTTGTATACAGACACCTTCTCGTCAGACCTCTTTTCGCCAGAGCCCGGCGTAGTTGCAGTCCAGAGATGCTGCAGAATGAATTAGAATTCCTACATCGGACAATTTTGTCAGACGGGTATCCGGAGAAATGTATTCAGTCACATATTAGGCCCATCAAAGTGACATTACCATTAAAACGGTGGCGAAAATGAATGTTTATTTTTATTTTAAGTGTGTAAAGGGGACAATGTTTCAAGTGATATTGGTCACAAATTATGTTCTGCTATATAGCGTACTTATATCACCGCGTGTCTATGAATCATCCCCACAGACCACACGGAGACTTTAGCACACTACCATCCGAACAGTTCGTCAATCCGTTCGGCCTCTCACATCACTTACCAGTCCACCTGCAGGACATCTATATAGGCAATACAGACCGGCAACAAGTACAAACGGTGGCTGAACATTTCCAAAAGTACTTGAAGCAATCCATGTACAACATTGAGTGAAGGATCAACTGGAGAGCCGGAATCCCGTGACTATTAACCAAGCACCTTGAGATGACAACCCATCACTTGGATCCATCGAAGGCCTTAAAATTGCTATTGAGCATCCGCAACCCGAAACTGCTGGCAACCAGTGAGGCAATACTGCTTGCGGCAAACCGGCCGGTATTGTGAGCGTAAAAGCAGCTGATGCAGTCCATCATATTGCCTTGGTCTTGATTGCTCAACATTGACTTACTTATATACTTTCGTTCCAGCTACACATGGGTTAGCATTTCAACCAAATGCAATTTGTTTATTGCTGATAAGTGTATTCGAACTGTGAACATATCGCAAAAAGCTCAATGTTGCCTGCATGAATCCATCCCCCTTGAACATCAATGACAAATAAACCGGTTTCTTTTCGACCGAATTTTGTTTAGCTCTTAATTCCCGACACTCCATATTTTTCCGAAAAAAATGTTCCGGACAGCCATTTCCCTCAAAAACGCGTTAAGAAAATCAGCTCGTCCTCCAGCGTTTTCTCACTACTAGCACATATTGGTCCCACAGGGACGGTAATTCTAATATTCTATGGCTTACTGAATATACATATAAAGGAGTTCCATTAAGGCTGATACTGGCGTACTTCACTACAAATTTTTTTGGCCCTGCTGTTAGACATGCGATCAATTTGCGTCTTTGAATTTTCTGAAAAAATATGGTAAAATGCTTTTCTATACACTCTCCAGTGGACCGGTCCATCTGCTCTTCCACTAATCTGGAGGTCTAAGAAGGACATTGTGCCATTGCCCTCTGATTCTATGCTGAGAGTTGAATAAGCATACGCCGAAGTAAAATTGGATAAGAAATGTGCCCTAGGCAGCAATGTTTGTCTTTTAAGCAAAAATGGATTGCTAATGATTCCGCTCAGATAGGTTTTCTCTAATTTGCCCTTGAACTCATCAGCTGGCAGCGATCCAGGCGGTGAGCCCATTGCTACTCCAAACTTGTGTCAATATCTGGCCCAGTTAAACTGAAGTTGAATATAACTAATACACATCATGAGTAGCTGTTTCTATATATCACTCAAAATGCCGAACCCAATCGATATTTTTGATCGGTTTCACCCAACTTGTCTATTGTCCTTCCTAAGGACACATTGGTGAACAGCGAGAAGACAGCCAACAAAGACGTCATATTTACGGATTTCCAAATCTGCCTTATGGAGTGTAGGAAGCTGCACATATTTCATTGACTATTCCTGGATAGAACTTTTCTTAACCGACGCTAAAATCTAAACCACGCGTTTGGCTTCTGCGTGGTACGGTGCGTTACGCATGTCTAGTATAGGACTTAGTGGAAATCCCTCCTTATGTATATCCGATAAGATCTAAAGAATTAGAATTAGCATCCCTGTGGGACGAATGAGCGTTTGCATGAAGACATTCTAGCGGAAGTGCTGATTTGCGGACATTGCCATTACCAGAGAATTGGCTATCAGGAAAATGTGGTTCGAAATAACATTGAGTGCCGAGAAGTGCAATCTAAACAAGCTACCGTCAAATAGGAACCTGTTTGTTTGTCGTTAGTATTCAAGAAAGATATACTAACGCACGCAACGTCTAGAAGTTCATCTGACGTTAGGAAACATACCGACTACGCAGCAATCTTCCGACGAAGCTTTACTTTGACACCAGTTGTGTGTCATCACCTCAAAAGAAGACTTACTTGGTCGGGTGCTACTTTCTGTGTACATATATTCGCTTGTACATGTAGAAAAAGATGATTCGGAAGAACTACCAGGAGGTTGCTTGAGACCTTACGTATGCGTCGCACAGCTAGCCTACGCAATATTGGGCGTACAACTGTGCAGAGCTTTGTCGGAGTGTTTCAGAAATTGACAATAAATATTTCTGCAGTTTTGCTAGGTTGATATATCTAAGATGATTTATCTAGGCTGATTTATCTACACAGATTTGGAGCACCGGCGACTGATCTTCACAGATAGAGACGGCAGCCAATTGCAGTTCCGGATATTCTACTTCATTTGATTACAGGTAAGAACGTTCCAATGCTACGATAGCTATATGCAAATTTTCTGAAATCTAACAGGGTTGTGACATGTACCTGGCATTCTACCATACCGGTAGCGCAAAATTCCCAGTGGCCAACCACATAGATTGTTCTCATAGACCACCGCAAACTCTGCAAGCAAATGCGCATTACTCTTAAAAACGAGCAACAATCGATTGTCTAATGGTACTTTTTCAGGAGAAACTGGCGTCTCATTGTAATTTAATCAAAACAGTAAATATTAGCTACCCGAAATAGGTTGCAGGCTATTTATCACAAGCAAGTAGTGCTCGAAATGTGAGGTGCATATAGAATAAATGAAAAAACGTTGTAGCTAGCCAAACAAGTGTTTCACACGCACAAGACATCCGATAGTGGAAAAGACTACACAGAAAGGTGATAAACTGTAATATCTTAACAAACTAACGAGTTTCTCTTGGTGAGAAGCGATCGGCGAAATTATAAAAGCAAAAAGTAAGGGTCTTAGCTTCCGTAAGGTTGGCAAATATACGTCCTTTAAACAAATGGCAATACTGATTAACCGCGAGATAAATGGATAGGTTTTCTTGACACTGAGTACTGCATCGCAGCTGAGGAGTTTGTAGCTTTCGAGAAAAAAAGGAAAGACACAGGATGACCACAGATTGGCTTGTTGAAAAACAGCACCAACTACTTGGAGACGTATCAAATTTGTGAAATAAAGATTTGTCTACATTGGTTCTCATATGACTGGTCGTAGTAGCAATGGAAAGTACGAGTTTAGTCCTGCATTATGCTGCTATGGCTTCCGCGGCTGGTTCAAACTTGGGGACTTGCATTTGAGTATATATATATCAATAGCTGCCTTAGCTTCTAGCATGCTAGAATGAAGCGTATGTAATAGGTATCCACACTAAGAAAACGCCGTAAACTTTTGAATGATTGAGGATTCGAATAGTTTGCTTTGGCTTGTATCTTTTTAAGAAGCGGGTTAATTCCCTCGTGTTCAAGTCGGTAACCAAGAAAGTCAACACACTTAGCGGCGTTGATCAAGTTGCCCAATTTGGCATGACCTAGAAATTTAAGATGAGACACAGGTTTTTCACGACTCGAGCAAACTACAAGCATGTGGTCTATATATGTGTAGACGAAATCAAGGCCTGTGAGGACTAGTTAGATAAATTTCTACGAAATCTGCGCAACGTTTCGCAGGCTGAAAGGCATTCGGACGGATGAGCAGAGACCAAACTTTTAGTTGACGTCGTGTTACTTGTGTCACCCTGAGCGACAGAACTTTTGTGGTAGACTCGACCAAGATCAGCTTCAGAAAATGATTTTGCCTTGAAAACCTTCCGGTACAGTGGCGTTGTTCAGTAGCCTCTCCGTGGCCGATAGTCCCTACACGAACGTTGTGGACCAGGTGGATAGATCATGAACTGTTGGGAGGTCGGACGAAAACTAAGCGTAGCATTATTCTAACCCAGCCTTGGCGCTGGCGAGTTGTTCAAGCTGTAGATTTCAAAGTCGTGCAGTGAGCGGCAATCTTTTCGTGACGGTTTATGTGTAATCTCGTGCTTGGAGTCTTGTAATTCGCTGAACGGCTGATGAAGCACAGGAAACAGGCGGAGCAAATCAGTGAGCACGTTTTCAGTAGGTAGTGCCAATCGATGATCGATCAAGCTAATAGATGTGACTCGATCTTGGACAGCTAAAATCCACTGGCAGCAGAAATCATAGGACGCTGTGCGTCTGCCATTAAGGAGGACGAATGGAAAGGTTCGTCTGTGTCCCAGAACAAGTGTAAGTGGTTTTATCTATATGTGAACCGATGTCTCATTTGAGGTTGCTTGTACCAACCCAGCCACCAGCGGATTCTCCAAATTCAACTTTGCAATTAGTTAGTCAACTTTTGGCAACCAAAAGGCATAGCATAACATGTCCATTCATCTTCTTTTCAGTCCACAAGTAATCAACTTTAGACACAAAATTTGTGGAAAACTACACGCATCTAACTATATTAACAAATAAGGCATGGCGACTTTTGACTTTAGTCAAACCTGTCTAAGCCGACCACTCAAGGGAGCGAAAAAATTGGTCGCCATACAGTGGATTATGCATTTGCAAACTACTCAGGGTTAGAAATGGTCGGAGATATTTTTATCTGCCTCTCACAGACAGGTGATGGCCATCGCAGTTTGGACTGTATTACATGCCTGAGCACTAATTGTAAAAGGTAAGTACCGACTACACATACTTTACAATATATCGCTTTTGTGAAAAATGTTTTGATATCTGTCCAGGATGCTTGCCATAGTAAATATGAGAAGCTTTGTTCACTGCAGCCTTATAATTGCATATTGCATAATTCGGATGGGTGTTACTTTGCAAGCTTACTAACACACTCATCAGAATTGGCCAAAAGATTGATGATTGCCCTAAAAGTTTGCAACTATTTTGATTCTTCAAAGTTAACGTTTCCACTTGTCCACAGAATCATCAGCGATAACTTTAATTCGCATCCGTTATTATGAAATAATCACTCCGGGTTAGAGTCTACAATTTTTAGTACATTAAGGTTTACTCTGAGGCGGTGTATGGTTGTTGCTCATCCTAACATTGACACTTTATGACCGCTTTCGTCATCATTCGGTCACATATAATGAAGAAGACCTTAGCTGGGGTGGAACTCGGGGCCAAACCTTAACGGATGACACCTTGATCACTATGTCCCTGTGATCCGTAAGCACCGCTAGGCAGAACGCTAAGCTACTAAACGATGGATTTGGAGTATCCGCCGTGTGGTTGGATTGCGACACGCAACTTCTCTTAATGTCCTCGGCACAGTTGAGATAGACCTCAGTCATTCCGATAATATGGAGAGTATTCAAAACGTATGTGCTTTGCCGTTACTCCTCCCAACACTGACACCCAACGTTTAACCGGAATGGTTTGTTAATATGTACTTTTTGATTGAGAAATTCCTGTAAAGTGGAATGCTTGACAATAATTTGTAATGGCTTCTTGCAATTGTAGGAGCTCTTTTGTCAGGATGCTAGTTCATTACTTGTTTCCATAACTTAAACAGTATTCCCAAACTGCCGAAGAGATTACCTCGTTGTTGCCGTTTTAATATTGTTGGGCAAACGGAATGCACCATAAGTGCATTGTTTGCCTTGCTAGATATCGTAGTTGGTGTATCGGCTCAATTGCCGAGTGCCATGGCCACTTGCGTTTCATTCAAACAGAATTCACCTGAGATTTGTGAAGTGATTTCTAGTCGAAGGTGGTTTGGAAAAGGTTATTAGTCTACCGATGCAGATCACGACTAAACATGATTCGTTTTGAGCGCTTCTAGACATACCGTCTGGCAAACTGGCCTAGTTTTCATTCGCGGTTCAATCCAGCTTACCACATATTAGCTTTATTTGAAAATTCATTACCTCAACATCCGTAAATCTTCAGAAGCAAGCTATCAACCGATGCTGATGACCGACTAAGTTTTTGCTCTTCCAGCTACAAGGATATCGATGAATACCTAAGGCTGAGGCGCCATGGAAAACGCAATGACAGCAGATGTCGCGAAACAAAGAGACCCTTCCTGAAGATGATGAACCAAAAGCCACTTGGAGATTGGCTCATGACCATTTTATTAGCAGGTACCTCTTCAAATAAAAAGAGGCGATGAAATCTGTAGGTTGTCACCGGGCACCAGTCCACCGCTATAAGTACTCAGACATGATAATTTCACGACGTCGCGTTTTTACATAACCTGGTTGATTGGCTACTTATACTGAGTGAGGACAGAGTGAATATGAGACAACTCATTCAACTTGGCAAAAACGCTGCTGTGAAAAGTCGACCAATGTAAGTAGGTTTTCGGACCAAGACAGACCAAGCCAATACTGTATCTTCTGAGTAGGTTTATGGAGTCATGATATGGAACTAACTAACTGGACGCGTCTCAGTTGTGCCAGAATGGTGCTAAAGCAGCGAACTACAGATTGAGAAACTGCCCCACGTATTGGCAATTTTCGTGTTGTTATGACGCGTACGCAAAGTTTCATAAATCTGTAGCTCACACTTAAGGAAGGCTTAATGTTAACACTGCAGCCTACTTGCAGTTCTTGCCAATGCCTGCAGTTTTATAAATAAGCGCAACGCGCTGTGTAGATTCATAACTTTTGAGGGAACAAATGGAGTGGGATTCGCAGAGCCGTGTTTGGACGATCAGCTATCGATCCTTGAAGTGAAACTTAGTGGCTACTTACGCCTTCTTTGTGAGAGAATTAGGGCTCCCGCAATGGTTCTTCATTAAATCTTAACTCTATACAGGACACTTCTGCGTGCCGGAGGAAGCGAAGTTGGTTTTTGGATCAGTTGTGATGCTTGATCTATTTCAGGTAAGGAGGGCCACTCGTGAGTACATTTTATGGCAATCCTCACTGTTTGGATTGACTGCCTCTTCTCACAGAACAAATGTGTTGCCGTCAATTTCTACTCATAGGCGATTTCAATTGTCATTGAAAACGATGGCCTGAAGTTCAGCTTATTACCGGATATTTTGAGGCATAAACATACTTCGCTTATATTGTACTTGAAACTATAGCATCACAAAGAATCTGTCAATAGATGGGTATAAAATCTCTCAACTCCATCGTGCTAAAACATGAAGCCATCAACTTGATAAAAGCGTGTCTTTGACATTCGGAATATGCTAAAACGGCTTGGCACTGACCGTGTTTTGGCACCACTGCATTGTCCCTGGATAGATCCAAGACTACGAAGAGTATACAATGCAGCTAAACGTTTACTGCGGTACTTAGACGAGCAACCAGCGACATTTCGAAGAGCTGTTTGGCACCACCACTAAAAATACACTACGAAGAGAATATTTGTTCAATTAAAACAGCGCCCAATGACTAACCAGTGATATAAGTCGTAGAAGCGATGGGGCGGATGGATATCAGCATTGAGAGTGAATCGGCATTGGCGGCGTACTTTGCTTTCTTGTTTGCAAATAACCAGGTGTCAGTACCGTGCTTTATGCGTACCGCACTTAATGAGTCCGTCAATATTGTTTACGGTGTTGAATGGGTGCATTAACTGATAGTCAGTCTTCGCGACACTAATGTTGCTGTGCCTGATGGGCTCCAACCACTGATTTCTAAGTCTTTCTGGGCAATCATATAGCCGGCTGTTACTGACTTGTTTGGTAGGTCACTGTCTAAACTTGATTGCTCAAAAATGCTTAGTTGATGAGCCCATTCTTAAGGATGGTAACTTTTGTGGGGTAGACAGTAACAAGTGGACACTTATTTTACCGAAATTTATCATGAGGATTGTGAATAAGGGTTTAATACAACTGTGCTGGTCCAAAGGTCTAAGGCCCACAGAGCAAGGTTTTGTGCCAGGTTGCTAATGCATCACCAACCTGCTTGCGACCAATGGTGTGTGCTTGTAAGCAGCGAACTGGAGGAAGTATGTTGAGGTGGTCGTTATCGATTTCCGCAAAACGTTTGACTAGGTAAAACATAAAGGTCGCCTCCTCATCAAACGGAGGGTGTGCGATGTTGGCGGCCTTCTCCAACACTGAATGATGAGTTTCTCGCTGCACCAAAATGGAGTGTACATGTACATAACCACCTGACTTAATGGTATCTCATTACCAGTGATGCTGATACCTATATTTTTCCTGGTTATCAGAAAATATACTTCAGCATATATAGTCGCTAGATAACCTATTGCGGATGACCTAAGGAGGGGGAGAAGGACAGACCCTTCCGGGAACTGCGTCTTAATTTAGCAGGATATCAACTACTAGTCATATAGCTGGCTGAAGTCTGCATCACGCTCAACCCATCCAAGTTGGTATTCATGAGCTTGGGAAAGGGTTGTGACGGACGAACCCTCATAATTGACGACCAACTGCTACATTTCACAGCATCAGTTATGAACCTAGGCGTGCTTCCACATTAATATTTGAAGTCCGTGGACAACACGAAATGCCTACGTCGAAACAGAATGCGCATATTATGGACGCCAAAAAGCAGCGGCTTTGTTTTGTCTGGATAGGTTGCCACTCGCCCCTTCTTCTCCATTATCCGTTCAATGCTGTAGTATGGCTTGTCCGTCTGTTGCCCGATTACTTTAATCTATGCACAGAACTTGAACAGATACAACATGTCGCTATCATGCCCATCATCTTTTTACAGGGTTTAATGTGCAGAGACAGGTTTGAGTGGATGGAATTGAACACCCTGTCCTATCATCGGGTGCGAGTCGACCTGATTACCACCAGCAGCACCCTACATCTAGGTGAACACCGCATAACGAAACCACACATACACTTGCGCACATCCTGCAGCACAAGCGGAAACCAACACAGTCTCGTGGTTCCAGATTTGAAGCGATTTGTCCATCTGCTGTGCGTGGAATTGCGCGTGGTATATGTTTGCAACAATTAATCTGCGCATAAAGCGGAAGCGAACAAGCAACAGGGACACAGGTGTGGTTGGACGTGCATTTCTTTAACGCTAGATTCCGTGAATGATTATCGAATGACATTCGACACGTGTGAGTCCCAGTTTTGATATATTCCTTGTGTTTCACGATATCGCACGGAAGCTTAAAAACGATCAGTGTGTTAACAATATATATACAATTGATCCAGTCTAAAGTGACCAATCAAGGGACCGACAACGAGCGGTCCCCTTAGACAGTGGGTCACCATAGACAGGTTTGTGCATAGGGAGATTACACATAAAGGAAAAATATGGGGAGGATTTTGGCTGGTTGCCATAAACTGGTGTTCGCCATAGCAGGTTGGATCGCATCGAGTTTTAGCATCTCATCATAGTGCGACGGTTGTAGTGCTTCAGTCTTTTACATGCTCACGTAATACAGCATACAGTTCGAAAAATACTTTTGATGCCTGATTGTGTGAATGACAAATCTGGTGCAAGGGAGTTGCCCGGTGATTTCTTACACAAGTGCTACCTTTGTTATCATCAGCAGGAACGTACAATTATAGGCAATACTGAGTTTACGGTTAAATTCAACTTTTAGTTTAGTAGAAATGAACATTGTCTTAATGGCAGAGATTCTGGAATTTTGAGTGCAATGCAATAAAAGGCCTACAGCTGAGCGAATAAAAATTACTATTTTATTTTTGGTTCTGGATTCTATTGTTGACACAACATCATGTGTATTTGCATCCTTATAAATAACCCGGAGGTTGAGGCACACACATACTACCTTTAATGTTTAAGTGTTTTTTGTGTGGCGGAACCTCATGAAAGCTCGTGGTCTAATTTTTCAAGTATGTTGCCATTGATTTGAAAGTTGAAATGCACTTAGCTTCCGATTTAACCATGAATTTCGCTTTTAGACTTGACCTACACCACGCACCACAAAAAAGTTCAGAAATGACAGAGACCGTTTAAGCCGTGAAGATTACAAATGGGAAGTAATTGTTGCTAAAATTTAAATATTTAGAGGACTCAAATCGGCCAATTTGTAAGTTGGACTGATTCAGGTTATCCACATTGGTTACAAATTGTAATGTACCACATCCAGGGCAATAATAAACAGCGCATGTTTACCGTACTCTAAACGTCGCCATTGTCACTTTTTCTTCTCACATTGCCCAACCTCCGTGTAGTTGTGGCCCGTGTGCAGTTTTATAAACAGTGGTATCGAGAGAGCAGCATCCAATATTCCTCTGCCCTTGAGACAGTTAACTGATGCTGCACAGGTCGAGGATTAAACGTGTTACTTTGCCTATCCGAACTCTGAGGTATTCAGGAGCGTAACCTTTTGCTTATGCACCAATAAAAGAAATTATTGCCATGTCTATGTTGAAGTAAACTAGTGGAACATATGTTTGATTGTAAAAGTGAAAGAACAAGGATGCCAGATATGAAGGAATGTTTATTCCCTGTCTATATGCAGTTAAATCATCGAATTGCAACATAGGGCACTCACAAGACTGACAATAACGTACGTGCGTAGAATCAAATATAAACCTGCAATGCGTGATAATATTTCTGTATTGACACCAGGCCGTACTTTAAATAGTAATACGCAGGCAATACTGCACGTTAATCGCATGAAGCATATTGAAGACTAAGTTAATGAATAATCATAAAATTTAGCATTTCCAGATCAGCACATAAATAAACGGGTAGCTGTTCATGTCAGTTAAAGTATCAAGAGGATCCTCACTAGACACCTATGATTAATTTTACATTATTGAAATGCCAAAATAAAAATATTTTAGCGGTCAATTTGAATCAACTAAGTAACTATAATTCTGAGACATAAAACTTGTAAATGGATTATGGTGGCAATTATCACGCATAACCGGGTGTTATTTACTTTTGCAATTACATAGTTTTTATATTTTTCATATGTTTTCCTCTTCTTTTTACACAAGGTGTTTCGCGGTCTGTTTGTCCTGTCAGTACATCACGATTAAATCGAGTTAGGCATCGCAGCAACTCGCTAAATCTGTTCAAATGATCAAGTCTGTCCTCAGTTGCTTTCACAAGTTTACTGTTGCATTTATCTGTCTTGTACCTGTATTTGCGTTATGTGAACTACCGGAAAGCTTTATCGTTGCAACCTTGTGTTTTACTTTTTTATAGGCATTTTTCACGAGACTTATGGGATAGCCATAGATTTATACTAATCATCTAAAGCCTTCGAATAACAAGAAAGTATGCTTAAAAATTTGTCTTATGGAGTCAAGCTTTGCCATCGCACAACTATTCGGGCGCAAGTCAGAGTACATGCACAATTTCACAGCGTTACAACACATAGGCTATCGGAATCGATCCTGCATTACGGAACGGTTGTTTCTGTTACTGTCAGCAGATTGCACTGAAGCTATTTGCAAGAACTTCGCAAAAACAGTTAATGCTTTGTTTAATGGTGGCAAGAAACAAGAAGACCACCAGTCACATTTCAGCGGTTAAGGTGATGAATACAGAAATAGCATTCTACTGATGGTTACCACAATATAGTTGATGTCATATACGGCCGCATGCGTTTCTGAACTATCCGGGCGTCAAGCAAAATATTATCCACTCGATACCAAGATTTTATGGCCACGACAAGCTGAGTAATATAACCGCCCTAATCGTCGGCATTACTTCGCTATGCACTATTACAGGTCACTATATTTTTTTCTCCATCACAGGCTTTGTCATTTCTACCAATCATTTACAGTAATGATTCTAGTAGTAACTGCCAAAGACCTAACCACGTGTGGATGTTAACCTAAAGTATCCAGGATTAAACGACGATTTCCTAATCCTCTAGCCAGGTGGACAAAGAGCACATTGTGAATACGGATCAAGAATGCACCAAAACATGATATTCGTTTCATATATATAGGTATACCAGTTATAGGTATGTCAGTTATTCTCAATGATATGCTGTTTCTAATTTATAGCATATAATCCAAATTGGGGATTACCGTGCATCAAGCGCTGCTTACAGGTTGCTTACAATATACAAATTATACAAATCTAGATCTACCTTTGTGCCAGTCAATCTTTTTGCAAACACAATATTTACCGCCTTTCTTTTTATCGAATCACCTGCTCAGTGAGTGTCTTAGACCGGGTAATCAACTCGATTCAGTTAGATAATTTATCAGATAAAGCAATGCTAGCAACCTTAGTTTGCATAATTTTCTGAATCCGAGCGAACGAAACCCGCTTATATGAACAAACTCTCCGGTTGTAGTTGTCGCTGGCTCTTTTGTGGACGCAACTTTACTTTCTGAGAACAAGCTCAATATGTTGTCATTGTACTGTGGTCCAGCCATTGATGATGAGTTGCAAAATAACTGAAAACACGTCTGAACATTTTCTTGATCCCCTGAATTGTTAACCGCTTTGTTACAAGCATTTATTTTAGCTATGCAACTTAGTAAGCAGGCAGTGTCCGTTTGTTCAGGCATGCAATAAATTTATAGATGATGCATTTTATGTGAACGAATGTGCAATATTAGGGGCACTACGTGTATCGATGCATAAGATTCCACTTTTCAAGATACTAGGTAGTGGTTTACTAACATTACAATAAAAACATAATAAGGCGAACAAGTGCAGAAGTATGGCGTAATAGAAGCAGAGGGATTTATCGGGATAATTGCACGTTAGGTTCGAATTTTACTTCTTTCTTCCAAAATTATATGTTGCACCTAGTGAGCTGATGTTGGCGCGCATTTGCCTTCCAGAATAAATTTGAAATCACCGCAAATAAATTGACTAGTACCAATATAGATAAACGAACAGAGTGGATGTATTTAAGTGCCAAAACAGTGAAATTCGGTTTCAGAATTGCTAATAAATTAGAGAGTATAACGTTTTGCTTAATAACACACTAACAGCACATGGCTCAACATTTACGAAATAAGGCGAACCGAATGAAATTTTTCAAAAAGTGACTGCTTCCAATTAAAACTAATCATGATGCGTGCGCCGAAATTCTGGTATTCAAAAACGCAACTTGTTTAGTATTTCATGTGGTTCTCATTTTATTATGTATCTGCCTTTCACATTGTACAATTATTCCATTAAAAACTTGTCGGTTATATTTTAATGGATGTCGGACAGGAAGTTGTTAAACAAGGAATGAAATTCCTAAGCATAAGCGCGGAGACTTAGCTACGAAAAATATGGTTTAGTTACTTCTATCCGACCTATAGGAATTTTTCTGTGATGCTTTTGAATATGTGCCACAGTCCAACCACTACGTGATCGTGACATTTTCGTTAAATCTAGCGCAACATTTTACTCAGAACAGTCGACTTTATGACGTGCCTAAGGCCTCGATACACTAATGTTTCGTTTTGGTAGAGAGAAGAGAGAGGTTGCGATATGTCGACATTTCGATTGTTCTCTTCAGTCGCAAATGCAGTACTAGCAGAAACACACAAACCATTAGATACATGAAAAAGATACGTGCCACCAAAATTTCTCGAGACGCAGAGACGATGCGCATGCACACTCAATGATTTGTCGTTGATTTGTGGTTTAATATGTGAAGCCTGTTCCGTTGAAGCTCTCCTTTGCACGAGAGCAAAAGCAGTGCGCCGTCTGCAGGGTTCTCTTGCTAAGGACACCAATGTTTCCTTTCCTGCTGATTGCTTGAAGCACGTATACATATTTGCCGCTGCTCATATCACACGCACTCAATTGGAAGTTCTCTCACTTGAAATGAAATACCGACTGCCGCCAAAAGCGCTAGACGTAGGGACATTTTGAATATCTGAATGAACAGGTCAGTGACCTCTCGCCAAGTTCGATGGAAGATGCTAGTTGGTATCGGGCGAAATTGGTAGATATTGCGAACCAGTTCCTGTGAATATCGATAAGTCAGACGTGCTGTCTGCAATCTGAACCCTATGCTGGGATCAAGGAGTCAAAACAAATGGAGCACGTAATATTCCTGCTGCCGGAAAAGGAATGGGCATTGTAGTAATGAACAACATTGACTACATTTCGAAGATGGACCTTAGTTTGGGAGACACGCGGAGGTTTCAGCTAGATATTACATTGGAAACAACATCCTGGTAAAGAAACATGTGCCAAAGAAGCTTCAGATCCTTCTGATGCATGGTAACTTCAAGAAAATTGCACTACAGGCAATTAAAACCGACCGGGACACAGACACCTAGTACAAGAGGCGCTCCCAAGTTACACCTAGCAGGATTGCCGCTACGTCCGGTTTTGGGCATGAACAATTCACCTTATACCAATATCGCGGGGTGGCTGGCTAGACTATTAAATTCGGTGCGTAAACTCCTCGCTACGTATTGCCTGAAAGACACCTTTGAACTGGCCGAGACGCTGGAACAATTGTCACGGATTGCAAAGCTTATGTACTCAATAGATGTGGAATCTTTATTCACAAATTGCCTTTACGTGAGACTGTTGATAATTTATGTGCTTTTATCCTGAGTCAGAATATGTCGGCTGACCTGCCGATAGAGCATTTAAAGGATATGATTCCATTTTGCACCGAGAACATACGGTTTAAATTTGAGCGGACGGCATACAAAAATTTCGATGGGGTCGCTATGGACAGCCCACTGGGACCAGTTTTAACCGACATCTTCCTCGGACTGATAGAAAGGCAAGTTGCTGCCAGCACCTGTGAAGAGAAATTGTATAGACGATATGTGGATGACATTTTAGTCTTCACCAGCGGAGAACTTTTTACCCGATTGCTGACCATCCTGAATTTGATGCACGCTAATCTATCGGTATAGCAGGAAGTGGAACAACACAATTGCCTGGCGTTTTTGGAAATACTCTTTAGGAGACGGGCTGAAGGTACGTTGCAGCGCAACGTTCACTGCAAATCGACTTGGACTGCACAGTGCCTTCATTTTTCAATCTTCGCCCCGATCGCATACAAACGTGGCTTAGTGAAAACTCTCTTCTACCGGGTCAGACATATTTGCAGTCCCGAAACGTGACAAGCCGAAAAAGAAGTTTTAGGCAAGACCATAATTTCTGATGGATATCCTGGGAAGTTCATTCAAGTACACAGCAGACATTCCAGCTGGAAAGCGTCGGTATTAACGGCTGAGAAACGGACGTTTATTTACTCTTGCCTTTCAAGTTGGACCATGTGGCAAAGGATATCGAACGCAAGCTCCGGTCCGCACTAACGTGAACCTACACGACAGCCCAGTTGCGACTTAGGCACACCGCGCAAATACTTGTTCTTCATGACCGTCAGATCACCTCGTCAGGTAGTTCGGCCTCTTACGTTTTTTATCAGTTCGCCTGCTGTTGAGGTGACATTTACATAAGCAGAACAAACCGTCAATTGGCTCAGAGGGCAGCTAAACATTTGCCAAAGTGGATGGGACAAGTGAAAAGCAGCAAAATGGGGCGAATCTGAAAATTAATCGGAGCCTGGCGTCATCTATCACTAAGCACTACGTGACAATCCGTTATCACGCGAACACCGAGACAGCGGTCATAGTGTTATTACGTAACAAAACCCGATAATGCTAGCAATTAGGGAGGCGTTGTTAATTAAGACTTATCAACCTGCGCTATGTGCGAGGAAACTCTTGAGGCAATCAATTCGGTTGCCGTGGGCTGAAATGCGACATTTTGATTGGTGGTGCTTATTTTTTTCCATGTATATAACCATTTGTGTGTTTCTGCTGGTATTGTGTTTGCGACTGAAGAGGACAATCGAAATTTTGACAAATCGCAATCTTTGTCTTCTCTCTGCCTTAACGAAATGGTTGAAAGTGACCCATTGTTTCACGCTAATGTTTACAGTCATTCTGTTGAGGTACTTTAAACATTTGTTGGTTTTTAGAATAACTGAGATACGTCAGAAAACCATAAATCAGAGATCCTTTTAAACAGTGACAACAACGCTATTTATTATCATATAATTGGTAAAATATGTATGGATTGCGTTTATACGGCAAAGCTCGTTAAGAGGTACTTAATAAACCGTGCTAGGACAGCATATATTGTCGATCTCTAGACACTCTTTTATAGCCTACGGTATTTGAATGTACATTCCGCTAGAAATTGTTAAATAAACGCGTTGCAAATTGTTCTCAGACGCAAGTATCTTCAACAAATAATGTAAAAAAGATGAGCGAAACGGAAGTTTGGTTGTTTTATAAGTGGATAACAACCACTCACTCAGTATCTGGTTCACTCAACACAGCTTATTGCAGGCAGTGATAGCTTATAGAAAAGTTATTAACAGTCATTTCTGGCATGTCTTTCAGAATCGAACCGGAAGTTAATATCAGATTTAACGACAACATGTCTACAGATGAAACAAGGTTTTTAGAAATTAGCAATCAACAAGTAAATGTAAGAAGAGCGTAAACAATATTGGTCAACCCAATAAAAGAATTATTGCACCCATAACACTGCCGTATGACTAAAATATCCAAACATTTCTGAGTTTACTTCGAAGCGTTAAATTTAACAAATTGATTGCCTACTCTGTTTATTATTATCGGCAAAGAACCATAATTTTCCGTTTTTCTTTATATGCCTTACTCTCTTTGGATCAGCCTAAGCAAATATTGATGGTAGAATGAAACCGAAAATATTTAACCGCAGTGCAACTAATTTATTTGCTTTTTACTTACTAATTGATGTTTGTGAGTAATCGAAACTGAAGGGATATAGAAAAAACAGCATTGCTTCCGCGCCGAATTTGACTAGTATTTACTCACAGTTTACGATTATTTAACCGCAATAGGGATAGAAAAGAGATTGCTTTTTATATAACTATTGTTTGCGCTGTGAAAAATGTTATCCGAGTGAAGAGCAAATGCTAACGTTTCGGCAAACCTTATGCAAATAATATAACATAAATATAACATGAAATGAAACATGTATTAAAATAATATTAAATTTTTAAGTTTCTACACAGCTTCTGGCCTTATTGTGTTTTTCTCGGTCACCTACTTCAACATGTGGCATGGAATCTAGATTATATCCAAGACACGAAGGACTATTTAATGAAAACGCATATGAGGAACACGGTTAAATTTTCAACCAGTGACTTTGGAACTGATCGGTATTCATATAAATTATTGTCGTATGCACAAGCCGATAATATGGACCTATAAGTAAATACGTAGCAAAGCATGCGAAGTGACTGAACTTAATCACCTAAATTCGCATCCAAAATCAAGGTGAAACGTTGAGGTTTACCTGTGGTGATAAATAGTCTAAAGAAATTTGTGTCACCCGATTGATGGACTAGGCATAGAAACGAGAAAACTGGTAATCTGCTAATTAATTTCGAAGTCTCAGGAAACATATTTGACCACACAGGTCCTGGTCTCATTTACAAGCTACTGCAATGTTCAAAATTTGAGACGGCCATCATAAATTTGAAGGTGTGGCATTTTTGTGAAGATTCGGACTAAGCAACTAAGAGCCTACGAGTTCCACATTATTATCAACATTTTACGGTATTTTATTTAAAAACGACATAGGATATAATTGTTAATGCCTCGATGTCGGTTATTTTCGAGAAAAATTGATGATTAGGTTGTGGACGTGTCCGCTCGCAAGGGGAAATTATTGTAATGTTTCACCAAGATCGCAAGCTTGTGTAATGTAAATTCCCACTTGCTAACTACCAGTTGTATTCCCTAGAAGGTATTAGGCTGAGTGCCACACAAACACAAATTGTTACGGAAGATATACGTAAGTGAGCTTGTTTTGTGTAAAACAACTGTTAAGTACACAGAACGGTTTACCTAATGTACATTTTCTTTGTCTCGCTTCCTTTGAGTTTGTTCTCTGCTTCAGTTAACCAGCTGCTATACTAAAACACCATCGAGTTGCTTTCGAAATGCGGATGTTTCATTAAAGATGTAGGAAGTTGAATTTAAATATTTGAGTTAGTTTCTGATGATAATAAAGCATCTACCAATGAATAATAAGAGCTAAGTAAATTAAAATCTTCCTGAAGGTGGAACAGTTTGAGTAACATAAGCCTGCGTTTTCCCAATTGTTAGTTGCATTTATATTCATTGAACGCAGGAATATCAGTGTAAAATGTCTTAACCTTCAGGGAATATATAAAAAAATGTGAAATGACTTCACATTCAGGAAATGTACAACAAAATAATCAAATTTAATCCTTTGGCTATTGTCTACTTACAGCCTATGAAAGAGCCAAATGTGTTATCTATTGCCTAAACCAGCATGTACTCAGTGTGATTAACACAGTTCAATTGTGGTCGTGGTTGAGTATATCTAACGTCCAATAGTTGTCACCCCATGAACCCCACCAATATCTTACTGAGTAAACTATGAGCACTTGCATAGAAATTTAAACTTGTAGCAGAGGGCACACCGAGGTATATATTTTTAGAAGTAAAAATGGAACAATTGGATAGTGGAGCTATTGCTTCCGATATATCTGCTTAAGTTTGTTGAGATATGTCAATTTATAACTACCAGACTCATGAGGACTATGAATGCCAATTAATGTTGTTGAAGCCCGTTCTATGGAATTAACAGCATAAGTTAGAAATGCGCCGGTCCAGCACCTCCCTCACCAACAGAAATGACATTAAAAAGAAGAAAAATGTGCGTAGCTCGGGAAATATACTCAACTACTTTTACCAAGAGAGGATCTAATGGATTCAGGTAAGGTTTGCACAGAAAGTATTATATTACTGCGGCTACAGACCTACCGCCTTAAAAGATAAATAAAATTAACTGTTAGCAGAATATGTATAGTAAATTGCCACATCTTTCTTTGAAAATTATATTGTTTGTTAGCCAAGTGATGGAACGCAACAAGTATTCGTGCAAATAACCTGCTCAGATATGCCGACCATTTAAAATCTCCTTTGGATAGAAGACACTTTTGTAACATTTGGCAAATTACAGTGCTGGACTCTCGCCTGTGGGTAGCCGCCCAAGTATTTGCTCGTCTTTTATACTTCCCATGATTCAAGTGGGCTTTCAACCAATATATTACCCAAACTATTGCACGTAGCGGGCAATTAACATCGATTAGGAAAATAGAGATATATATTTGATGCTCACATTTTATGAGCACTTGTTAATGACAGCATATTTAGACAACCTACATTTAACGCTAATGTACAGTGTACCTCAATCGAAATATGTCCAGTTTAGATTTGCTTTCAATAGTAAATAACCAGCAAACTGGCTGAATAAGCATAGCCGCGCCAAGTGGGTATGAATAGGAGCATATTTGATCAGCCACGAAACTTCTTTGCAATGTTTTAGTTTACATTTAAAACTGTGTCTGGTGTGCATCGCTGTTTTTTAGAGACTAAAAGGAACATAACCTTGAAGGGTTGTACGGTTAAAACTTATATCCAGCACGTGCTAATCAAAAATAAATAACTGGCTCTTCCGCTTAAATTAGAATAATATAAGTAAGATTGACAATACCTTACACTTTTGGGTGTTAATATGATATTTTAATTAAATGTAAGATAAATGGATGATGCAGTAGTAGTTTGCTCAAACAACAAAAGCTTGAAAAATTTCTAAATTTAACAGAAAGAGGTTAAGCATAATCGTTTTGGTAAAATTAAAATAAAATTACAGTGAACTGTCCTTTTAATTTACCCAAGCTGCAATAACTAAATATTCATTTTGGAATTACTGATGAATGTGGTGACTTACACAGAGAAAAACCTGTCTCAGCTATAAGTTTGTCTGCAAAAGTTGCTTTACCTTGTTCATTGTGGTCGCAAAATTTAAATTACTTAACGAAGAAAATGTTCGTAAATAGAAAAATATACCCAGAGAACGGTTCGTTTAATTTGGAAAAATAATCTCAAAAACAGCATCGGAAACAATACCTGGATAAGCTATAAATTGGGACCAAACAAGGCCGGATTGTCATATTAATTGCAGTAAACCAGAAATATGAAAATAACTTACATAAAAATGGTATAATTAAAGGTTATGTACATATAAACTGCGAACAGAAAAATGCTCCATTAGTTGCGAAACACTGTGCAGTATTTCTTATTGCACTAAACAAATGGGACCAAACTCCGTATTTCTCTTCAACAGTTGGGTTTTCTTATTTTTGTCCTACAATTCTTCCAGTCCAGTTTGTGAGTAGTAATTGCTGCACAAAATTTAAAATAAATCATGGAGTGAAGAAGAACCATGAACAATAAATGTTGTTCCACTGAAAACATTTCACTATACGATGCATTTCGTTCTCGTTTATTCTCAACATTAAGAAAACGGGTTAAGATGTCAACCCATACATAAATGCCTTAAACCTCCGAATCACGACTGAAAAATTTCGACACAACGGTTTCCGACTGATTAGGCCATTCTAAAACCCACTTTAGGGAATTGACTGCGATTCACCATGAATCGAACCCAATTGAAGTGCATCGCTGGAAATGTAACTACTGAAGCAAGTCTATGCTGCTTTTCCTGCCCTTAATACGGCCCTTTACATTTGGTTTTGGAATTATTCGCTCTCTTCAGGTAGAGGTGGCATGCATCAAAGCCGGGGAGAATAAAATGTTTATTCAAACTACCACTCTAGCCACTGGTTTGACTTCCATAGCTTGTCAAAATGGTTACTGATTGAATTGACCATTAGTATGCACGCGATGTCAAAGTGAATCGCAAAATGCAAAATCACTCAGGACAGTGGTTCACCAGTGAAGAAATTCGAGTGAATCCGGCCAATAATAGGGTATCTGAAGATGAGTTTGAGTGCTGTTTACCGGCAACGTTACAAAACACGCTTGCAAAAATTGCGTATATACTATGGTACTTTTATTAAATTTGTAAACGTTACTCATCTTTGCTCAAATACAATACCGTGCTCGAAATGAGGGAGAAGTATACAAAGCATAACATCTTTAAACGGGCTAATAAGCATTGTTTTACAGACAACGTTGGTTGATTTGGTGGATTATATAAAACTAAAATGAAAAATTAGTTAATTGTATTGACAGCAGAATGGACTTATCATATGTTTTGCAGTAGTTGTAGCGCGCTTATCTACCCATGAAATTCTTCTACTCTTCGCTTCGTGGTCTAGTCTACAGACATGGGCCGATGGTTGATGGATATCGACCAGTTTTCACGTGCGCCTCCTTACATTCCCATTGTTAGCATTGAAGCTGTCTGTGTGCGCATACTAAGCCCCGGCACCGCTTCCGTGCGTGTGCGGCTATCGACCACCTTGGATCTCTACCCTTACTCTTCGCCGAACATGACACGTTCAGCTCGGAACATATGTCGCACCCCTCCCCCGTTCACTGCTCGCACGTCCAAGCACCATGTTTATGCGTGCCATTAAACCCTCACCCTGTGATCGGACCATCCATTGATTCGTCAACGCCATTATTCGTAATACTCGTAGCACTCAGATGTGGTGACTTGTTCCGTTGATTGTCCGGCGTAGACAACTCGTTCCCTCCTATTGTTTACTGATACCTTGTTGTCAACTTGCATACACCGGGATACTGAACAATTGAAGTATGTCCCAATAATCAACTGTATATATTTTACTATTACCGTGGTAGTTGTGATCCGACTTGTATTGATTTCGGGATCTTTGGCTACGCGTTATTCAAAGTTCACGGTGGACGTTGCAGTAGTAATTTGCCCAGTGTAATTTTACAGACACTGCTGACGACATAGCATAACATTACTGCATTTTCATAGACTGAGATGAAGAGAAAGTGCGAGGTCACAAAATGCAGGTGTCTAAATGACTTGTTCTTCCAATTCAAAAGTATGGCTTGAGCCGGTGCCAAACGACTGATTCGGGAGGTCGTTCTACGAATGACACGCAGATGGATAGGAAATTCCGCAGCGTTCCAGACGACTGTACTGTTATGTTACCGCAGAGAGCAGTAGATAGCGTAAGCATCATTTTAGTTGGTAAAATAAAATATCCTGTTATCAAATCGCTTCGTATTTGACGACACACTCAAAAGAATATTTCCATACGTTTTATCCTCTGCACATATAACAGATCGTGCCTTCCATTGTCGTATTTGAAAGCCCAACATTAAAGCTGCTAAAGTGAGGTAAGCCCGTGCTTCAACCCCGATGCTAGACTTGAAGCGCTTATTCGAGATTGAGGCGAACATACGCACTGAGTCTTTGAAGGAATTAGAGGTCTCTATATCACCAAACGCCTGTTGCACGGGCACATTCGTTAGCTGTCGAATTTCCATGCCTTTTCGGTTTGGCTTTTAAAACTCAACTTGTCCTGAATGGGCACATTCAATTCGCGTTTGTTAGGCGTTCGCAACAGTACTTGCGTTCCTGTACTGCAAGAGAAGGTACTTTGGGGTACTGATAAACCATATCGAGATCACCCGAAAGCAAATCAACATCGACATGCAACATATTTTGAAGTCATCAGTAAACAGTAAAAAAAGTAAAGCGACTGCTCATGCAAGGAAATTAATAAATACAAAAAATCCTGGCTTTAGAAATGAGCCATGTGGCACGCTATATATTTAGGGGATCACAGAAGGAGCTATTGACTCTGAGCAATTACTGTGGTTGTAGTAGAAGGTTGTCGGTCCAGCTGATTAGAGGTTTACAGGTAGCGTAACCTTGGAGCATGGAACGGATTCTTTTACGAACTATACGATCGTAAACCTTTGACAAATCTAAGTAGAAAAATCTGCGTCCAATGCAGTTTCAGCTGACTCGGTCAAAAAATCGCTAATGACTTAAATAATTTTGTGCGGAAGATGGTTTGTCGTGAGTAAAGATTACACAGTTTTTTATGATAACATCAACAAGAAGGCAAGATGGATCCTATTACGTTGGACGGTACAGGAAAGAAGCGCTATTCGCAATAGTTTGAGGGTTCATTCCTTCTCCCACCTTGGTGAATCGGATTTTAAAATACAATCTTACGCATGGCATGAATCTGATGCTATCTAAGTAGCGCTATAAAAAGTGTGTCTAAGGTACTGCGGATGCCTTGCTGCTGCTCCATGCACCTCTGGCCGAATAGTGTTACCCCTGGAGAGATTGCCTTTCTCGAGACCTTAGGACACTGAGGCATCAACCTTAGAATAGAAGGTGAGTATTGGTGGTGAGGCAATAAATTCTGGAAGGTCACCTGATGGTACAAAAATCTAAAATGTGGGAAAATATTGCATCCGTAACGCCGTCCTTGTTGGGACATCAGCTGCCCGGACTATAGGAATTCCTTGCCTCATGTTACGAAGTCTAATGACATCCGTTCGCCGCATTTTATGCTTAGCGTTGAAAGTTTCTGCCCTGTTCTGCTGATATTGCGGCTTTGTCTTTTCTGAGAAGTTGACTCTATCGCTTTTGTTGAGCTATGCATTTGTCCCGGTTTCTGGTGTTAATGTTAGACTATACCCTAACCACGCCGCGTTGCATACTAACATCCATTTAGAGTCCCGCTCCTCATGATATAAACGCTTTTAGATCCACGGCAAATCCTTTTCTCTAAAGCATTCTTGACTAATTCATTAAAATTGCTGACGGATTCGAGTCACGCGAATTCTGGTGGGTCTTCGGCGAGGAACGATCAGGTTATGAACTACAAAGCTGGGCTAAACGGTCGTAGAGTGTAACAATGCGTAACATATCAAGGTTATCGGGACGATATTCCTCAAAGCAGAACGTATCACTGAAGCCGGTATGATCACTGCGACTTAGAGAATAGTGTGTAATCCATACATCAATCATGTTCCCTGCTGGTGAACACAAGATTCACCAGTGCTTGCCTGTTATCTTTTCCGAAAGGAGAAGGCAAAATCCAGTGAATTAAGTGGAACACTGGTTAAGGGCTCTTTCACACGGGCTTTGGATTGTCCTACGTTGGTGGCAGTGGTTGCTCTAAAGCGCACATTGAAGTCCTACATGATAAGGATGTGAGTGTGCTTTGTCTTTAGACGTTATCTTAAAGCTGGTTATACAGCTACTTCTGTTGTTGCGGGTGTATCGATTTTATTGTGTCGTTAAATAACGTGTCTGAACAAGCTGATGTTCGTAACATAATTTCCGGCGACAAGGAACTACCGCTTGTTCCATATGATTTGCTTACGGACGGAATATAATTGATGTTTAGTCGTGTTTGCCCTATTTCTATTATCAATGAGCACAAGCTGAATAAAAGCGTTAAAGCTAAATACTATATTTTTATAATTGTAAATGTATGCATATTTATAAATGTAATAACATATAATTGTTTGTTTACTTTGCAACCGTTCCTATTAGAAATCAGCAAAGGGCGTGAGGTGAAGCGAGCAACTCAGCTCAACAGCGCAATGATTCATTGCACTGTGTAGCTGTTATATGGGTACGTAATGCTGTAGTCCAACGGCCGAGCCAGGGAAATCATATTTGTGATCGCATTCCGCAGTTTAGCATGGCCCTCATATAAATCAGTTGGCCACAAAATTCATGCGTTATAATTTATTTTTAAAGCAGCCTGAAATCAGCTGACTGGATTAGCGTCCCATATGAAATTATAACTTGCAGATCCGAAATGTCGGGATATTAATTAATAAACAGATTTGCAATGAAAAGTGCCGGTTTATATTTTAATACACAATATCATCATTTGAGATGCTGTTTATGAGAAGCATCATGCAACATATTTTGAAGCGCACCAAGCAAACTGACCGAACCACTGATGCAAAAGAGAAGCTGAATTAAATCCGTGAGAGTAACAAATATCCGGCTTGGCATATTTCCATCGGCTTCTACCAATATATCTCAATAAAAGATTAGCGCTGATTTCTCATAGAATTTCTCATAGAACTTTTCAATCAAAATCCTTAGACCCTTATAAAATATTTGTTCCGAAGGAAGGTATCCACACAACCGTTACGAACTGATTCTGATATTTGCTGATTCGACCAGGCTTGCTGAAAGAAGGAAAGTATTTGGTAGAGCTTCATTT
The DNA here is from genome assembly GCA_944474145.2 of Dicrocoelium dendriticum. NCBI lineage: Eukaryota > Metazoa > Platyhelminthes > Trematoda > Plagiorchiida > Dicrocoeliidae > Dicrocoelium > Dicrocoelium dendriticum. The sequence continues at coordinate 230,282,334 of OX104064.1, read as the reverse complement.
AAACGATCCGTCACTACCTACTCCAAAAGTAGGTAGATAGTTTGATCTGATAATGTTGCCTGACGTACTGGCAATAGGTAGAGGTGGTGTCCCAATCAGTATAAGCATGGACATTTATTGTTTTTGATCTTACTTGTGAAAATGTTTTGATGCACTGATAAACTGCGTTTGGTTTCCATCTTATTGGAAGGCAAGAAAGGTATTCGATCACGGAAAATGACTCGACGTTGTGACATGCTCCCAGCTCTTATTTCTACAACTATATTGGTCAGTAGCTGTTCCTTCAAACAGGTTGGTACTGTTTCTTCCGGAACATCGTTTATTTTCCTTTACCTACTAAAGAATTATAACATTTGTCGTTTCACTTTAAAAGTATTGTTTATCTGAATCACTTTTATGTTATCAATGTTATCCGAATGCTCAGATTTTTTGAAAAACATATTGAAGTGCGACACATAAAAATATTTTTGTCCATTGCAGTCATAAAACCAAGAACACTTTCAAATGGATTGCAAGGAAACATTTTGGCAGGACGTGAAACATCGCGCATGGCAAAAGATTGATTCGGACTACGTCCTTTGGACAAAATATTGCTATCACTTGTGACATCCAGCGAAATTTTCTACTCCTGGGGATGATTACTGGCCTCACAGACCCCATGCAGCGAAAGGAGGATATGAACACAGGTATTATTGCTTTATGATAATGTTGGTTTCTCTCAATTATAGAAGAATGGGTCAATAAAACTGTGGAAAGGTTGCGGTTTATTCCGAATCGAAATTAATGCAGAGTACTTTCGGCGGCGTCATCACCTACGTCAACCAAATGAGGATCAACTCAGTAACACAAACACTCACCCACTCTACAAAATCTATAGGCTGTCATTTACTTGAAACTATACTAAATTCCTCTGAAAAGTTTAATACATTGTTATCGAAAACCTCCTGATTGGCCACGACACATCAACCTCCAAACTGAGAATTTTAAAGGAGAATATTTCCTCTGTATCATTGCTAAAACCAGATCCATCCAACTGCTTTGTTACAGGTGAATTTATGAAATGTTATACAACATTTTTCCAGTCACTTGGTCTAGAAATGTAGTAACATTCATGTGCAGACAATTGCAAATCTTGATATTGCCTACATAAACCAAATTAATTTTGTTTTCTGTACAATGCTTGCACCGCTGAGTAACTCTAACCATTGTATCCTAAAGAGTTGTGTCGTCATCCAAAGTAGAAAGCCTAAGTTGACCACTGCGGAAGCTATCGCGATCAAAGGCTGCAGCCGGTTATACAAACAGAATATGCTTTAGCGGTGTGTGATTCTTCCATAGCCAGAGATCTGGCAGCAGGCTGTTGGCTCACCGATCTATAACTATTCAAAATCTAGTGTTGACCTAGCCACATCACAAACTCGACACGGCATAACTATGCTACGTTAGCGATAGCATATTATCCCACATATATTGTAATTCATAATTATAAATGTCTGACAAGAATTTTCAAAAAGTAATTTCTTCGTAAATGTCTGCTAAAATTTAACTAGACTGCACTGACTAAACGACATTTCAAAATTATTTCAAGTTGTGATTCTCCTCGGAAAATATCACAGTATCTAAGCGGTGCTTTCTGCAACCGATTTCCATTTATTACAAATAAAGATATATCGCTCAAAAGCAATCATCCCAAGTGTTACTTAAACATTTACTTCAACCTATGCTACCCTGCCGATACAATCTATCTGCGAGCAAATATATTTGCCTCAACCCTGCCGAGGCAGTTTCAAAGTAAATAGAACGTGCTTACAAGTTCTAAAAATTGCCCGTGTTTAAGGCCTAACGTTGGCAATTAGGTCTGAAAAAACCAAGTTCACTACTACAATTAGAAAGGCTACGACGAAACCGTAAATGTCATGAGCCCTGGTTGTTTCGAAAGCAAATCTTGATTGGAAACATCACCGTTCGTACCACAAAGACTCATGTTGGCAAACTCAATTCTGAATTTAGTTCCATCTCGTGAGATCTCACTTATCTACAGGAGGTAGGTCATGAAATATGGAAGAAACTGTTTTTGATGCGTTTAAATCCAGCAAGTGTTAACTCAGAAAGAAAAAACGCACCATAGTAAAAATTACGAGTTCTGACGGGGGAATATGGAGCCGTTACTTTTGATTTTAATGCGAAGTGGACAAATAACCCGCCAATGTTAATATGCCCAAAGAAACAGGTGTGATCGCAAGCTACTGAATGCAGCACCTGCCAAATCAGTTGGCTGTTGCTCGGATAATGGATGCTTTGATGCTAAGCAATTCATCAAATGGCTCAAACATATATTTGCTAATGTTAAACTTTTGATGGAAAAACTTGCTTTGTAAATACTCAATAGTCACCAAAGTCATAAGGCTATTGCTGCGGTAGAATTGGCGTCTGCTAGCCATGTTACAAACCTTGTCAGCACATTGTAAACATCGCACGCTTATCAATTCCTCCAAGTCTGTATTCCATAACTTTGCCGATCAATGGATGCAAAAGTATCTTTGTCAACGAATTATCTTCCCTGATCTAGCCTCAATATTTAGAAAATCACTTGGCAATATTTACCTAGCAAATCTAGTTAAAGCGCGAATTAACAGCGCTCGAGACCACAACTACCATCAGTTCATACTATAGACACTTTGACTCAAATCATATGTTAGACATAACTGAAAGTCGTAGCTGTGTACAAAAGAAAGTATCAGGGTCCAATGGATAACATCGTATCCCTCCCGTTTTTTACTCGCATTCAAGTTTCACATCCCTTGCTGAACCTTTGCCAAAACGTTAAACTGATGAGCGACCAACAGTTGCTGGTCACCAACAGTCATTAGCATGTCCATAGGATCAATTGCACACGATTTTTATATCCGCATTGGTATTTTTAATTATCGAAATTCTGCGACTATTCATCCATTTGACCCACGACTCGAAGATGACTTCTACCATTTGCACCGCGTGCCATATCTCGCGTTCACTGGTTAAAGCGAACAAACACTGCATCCCTCACCTTGCCGCAATATCCGGCAGGCGGAGTCACAGTTTCAGTTAATACAAATGTATGCGAGTTCACAGGTGCATAGCTTGCCTTGATGCTGACTTGTGAAAGTATGTGTTTAGCGCAGACCATTTCACGTGGCTTGCACAGTCTAGCTTTTTCTCATGTTGTACATTTGTTACATATTTTTGACTACAAATTAAAAAGCAGTCGAATCATAGAACTGAAATTGATTGTAGGTTTATGTGGCAGAAAGAAAAACACGACAAGTAAAAGTAATTTATTAAAATGCATCAAGTAATTATAGAATCGTCTAAATAGCTTAAGCGGTACTGCATACAAAATTTTCGGTTAATTATAGTCTAATCTACATTTGAAAGACATCGACTTCGTAGTTTAAAAAAACGTACTTTATCTGAAGCATTTTCTTTAACTCCGAATCTGACAGCTTGCACAGTTGGGCGTTGTCCCAATGCAGCCGCACTCTTAAGACGGTCTTTCACGGTTGATCAAATAACCAGCGGATTTTTAGTAGGCCCCATTGGTGAAAGGAAATCAGCCAACACTCCAAATTAAATGTTTGCTTTGTGCCTACTAAATCTTGAATACTGCTACCTGATTTGATGTTCGAAACACATGAGATGCATGTATAAATAATAAAATCTATATCCAAGTGTGGTATCCATTTTGACTTCAAATCAACGACCCAGTGTGTCCTTTGGTAAACATGTCAAGCCGAAATAGGGAGCACTTCTAATGCGCTAAATAAGTGGAACAACTGATTAGAAGAAGTCAGTCAGCGCTATTGATAAGGTAGATTTGTGGACCCGCACGTGATCCAACTGAGTAAATTTCACACATCGGTCCAGCTAGCCCAGCCCTAGGGCTTGAATGAATGTCTCATGGGTGCACATCTTCGGTTCATGCCATTTGTCTGTGGGCAAGTTCTGTCCTCCTGCACGTTCGCAAACTGCACGATATTGCAGAGTGAGCCGCGCCATATCACAGTTTATATCAGTCATGGCGGTGCGCTGTCGTCACCCAGTGGCATAAGTCGCTGGCTCGTAAGAGTAAGGTCGTGAGTTCGAATCCGGCAAGATTCGGCGGATGCGTGTTACTGACGAGTCCTAGTAAGACGAAAGGACCGCCTACTGCGTTCTTGGATGTGTATTGGCTGTCTCTCTGAGGGTAACTGGCAACTTTTTGATATGGATAACGAGAAATTTGAGGGAATTACTCGTTACTATTCACATACCGGCGCATCAATGCTCTTGCACCAATGCTTCAAGCACGTTATAATTCTTTCCTTAAAGCATAAATCCAGTCGTAGGAAAAATTGGGAGAACGAAAGACCATCTGGTGAGCAACTGCTATCAATGATTCATCATCAGATCATTACAATCAGATGGAGGCTAAAAATAAAAATCGACCCAGTTAGTTCAAAAGGAATAGATCACGTGAAGGTCTATGTCAGGGCTGACAAAACGAATAAGGTATTAGTGGGATAGTTGTTCGCTACCGAGTCTGGCCGAAGGCAGTCGGCCTGGGCATCTTCCGCCTTCGCTGGTCAGGGAAGTTGGAGAGCCTGGACCAGCTAATTCTGCGGGCATAAGGACGGCTGGAAAAATCGAATGCACATTGCTTCAGCTGTCGCAATTGTACGAAGGCGGTAACCATTCATTCTGTGCGGCGGAACCTAGTAAAATATTCGGAAAACACGTTTCCAATCCACCTCATGGCCGGTGTCCACAATGTGGACCAGAATGGTGCTGCTAATGGTCCCTTCGCCTCCTTGACGCAGCCAATGAGAGCAACGTTCGTGCACACGTTTGGATAACTGCCGCGCCGTTCGACCAATATAAGTCGAAACACAGGAGCACATGAATTGATAAATTACAAGCTACTGAGCGAGGGCATGGCACAGTGAGTTTACCATTGATAAAATAGAACAAAGTGGGATGTTGGCTTTGTGGATTTTTGGTAACCCATAAAGTTTTGGGAAGCTTATGCCACTCGGTTTAAGACTGTCATACAGAGCATCTGAAATGTACCCCTTGACCCGGAGTTCATGCAAGCTCTTAGCTGTGTTTCTACTTGTTCAGTATGAGCTCTTTCTCCTTCAATGAACGCAAACTGTCTCATCGCTTAGTATTGCTGTATGCAATCTATGTAATCTTTCTATCGATTAACACGATTCCAGTACTTTGTTCCATCTGCACAGGACGATTTCCTCATTGCGCTTTAGTTCCTTCAGCGCATCTAGCTGCCTACCGGTTGATGGGTAATGATTACGGACACGGTGTTTGCGATACTGGTAGCAACAATTCACCAAATAGTATTTGAAACATCCTAGATCCGAGATCGATTTAGCGGCTAACCCTTTCGTCGGATTATGTAGGCTTTCAAATTGTAACTCATAATCAAGCTGGTTATCCCTGCGTCTAGGAACGAAAAAACTTTAAGCCAAGCGATAGAAGTTCCGTCAAAGTTGTGTCCATGTTCAAACTAGAAAAGTTGCGTACCTACCTGTCTGGCCTGTTTGGAAATGTGTCTCGCGGCTTAAGCTAGCTTAGCTACTTTGCTAAAGAAGACCGCCTCCGCTGTACATGGTTGCTAGTTATAGACTGAACTTCGTCCATAAACATTTTCTTTTCTTCAGCAGCTAATTCATCCGTTGCTGTGTGGCGCTGTACTAGATTTATTTCGTGTTCAGCAATCTTGGACTGTATCACGTTGATTTAATGCATGTCCTGCAAGGGTCTTGCCATTGGGATATATCCGATCACGGGGTAACTGCCTCCAAAAACTAGTCGGATATTCATTACGCTCTATGGAATTATAGAATTGTTTAAGCATATTTATCCGTGGGTGTTTTGATTAACATTTTTATTCCAGCACCCAAAACGTTTCCTTTTGGGTAATTTAAAGATATTAGATTCTATATATTTTTATCTAATTTTCATAGTACGTAGTGGAAATCTAGGCATGTCGTGACAAACACTCAAATCCGTTGCAAATTCTGCTCACCTCCTAACCAATGTACAACGTTGGGATAATTTGGAATCACGTTGTCAAATGATGGGGGAAGCTTTTCAAGTGGAATTCAAAAAAGCACGCATGTTTTCCTAGCTGCGGTTGTAACACGCCTGACTTCAGATATTTAGTAGGTAATAAGTTCATAGTATAGCAATGGCATTAGCAAATATCAGCCGATTTTGCCGACCCCTTATATACGTTGGGAAGATTAGCTGTTTTTAAACCCATGACCACAAAAGTAAAGGTCTTGCTTCAAGAGCGAAACATTTGCGCAGCAAAAGGCACAAACATCGAATTGTCTGCAAAAATTTCCTAATTGATGAGATCCCAGTCAGTTCAATGTTTATTCAGATATAATGTTAAATGTACAATGTTTAGGGTTATTTTGAAGTGCACGTTGTGTGGACGGATTGGGAAGCGCACTCTCAATTTTGACCGCGCTTCCCAGTGAAGTGAACATTGGTCTTACGATCACCAGGACCGTAGCTGATGCAAATAGAAATTGGGTGTTGCCCGGCCGAAAACACTGCATTACAAGTTACTAATGTCGAAACGCGTCATAGGAACGTTAAGCGTATTCCATTTGGTCTCCACACTCAGCTTTACTGTTTTCAATATCGACTGCATGGCAACCAATTCTCTGTATACGCCTCAGCTAATACTACAAAGTTGTTGTCCAGTTTTGCGAACATCAGTAGAAACTTACTAGTGAGGAGAAACTCGCCGGCCAATTTACTGTCATCGAAGCCGCTTTTCTATACAAAATAGTTTGGTTTGATGCCGATAAAATATGTGAGTGTCCCCAAATTGCATCTTGTTGATCAAGTTCTCAGTGGACAGCGAGTGGTAAATCGTTAAATTAAAATACGCATAAACAAAGCTTAGTCACACGAGAAAAGGATCAGGGGAAAATCTCAGATTGCTTTCACTCAGTAATTCCACTCCACAAAGAACAGTATGTAATGCTCAAAATTTGTCCATTATATGTGTCGGTGGCAGATATTTCGACCCTCTACTAAAAAGCACTGCATAATCCCGCCTCAGGTAGGCATGTGGCGAAAACTTCCTGTGCATTACAATCTCCATCGCTGTTTCGAAAACACATTAAACGAACTCGCGCTGCTCTGTCAGTCCAATGATTTGAAAAGTGGCCGTTTACTTCGAACCTGCTTAATATTATACGGATATTCAATATAGAGGAAATTACAACTGCATCCAATATATTCAGCTACAGTTATATTGAAATAGATTATTTGGATATAAAACTATGTTTTACTGATTTTTTGCGATATACAAAATGTACACAAGAGTTCTGATACGTTGCATGAATAAGCATTTATATTTTTGTAATGGAGTGGAGGCATGATACTTTACCAGGTCCATGATTATAGCATAAAACAAGTCAGTTTAAATAATACAGGTAATGAATTAACAGATACAACTATATTTTCAAAATACCCAGCCCACGTCCAATGTTGCTAAACCAACTCATAGATCTATATGATCCGGGCTGCATTTCGCAAAAATCTGATCTAATACTACTAGTATTAACATTAACCGTACCGTACTTGTCCTGTGGCTCAGTGTGGGTAAACGAAAATGATTGAAAAGAAAAAACTAACCTTTTCAATACACATAGTTTTGAAATACTTATTGGTATGCTATGTTCCAGTGTACCGTTGTCTGTTTGTATGCAAATGAAGGCAAAACTCACCTTTGGAATATATGAATTGTTACAACACTTGTTGATATACAAGGAGTTTTGTTATAAAATTGTCAGTGCAGATATGGAGATTGTCCAATGTACCGACTCTAGAACACGCAACACGTAACTGTCCGTGTGAGAAGCAGTCGGTGTGTATATCTAACAGACACAGTTGAAATGACTGGCTCTAACATTTGCTACTTGTGACTGCGAATAACAAACGAATACGGAATTGCAGACTCGTAAAATGCATTGTGGTTGTGCCGCAGTGTGGTTAAAAGAAGATGAAAGAAAATAAAATTCTTACTTTGTGCAGGTTACTTTGTCACGTTTGCCGACTCTAAAACATGCCACATATAACTGTCCATGTGAGTAGCAGTCCAAGCGTAGATGGAAGGCGCACACTTCGGAAGACTTGCCCTGAACATTGTTGGTTGTAATTACAAGCGCTTTTCCGTGGCTCAGTTTAGTTAAATCTAGATGAAAGAAAAGCAATCCTTACTTTTGCAATATGTGTAGTTTCACCAGACTTGTGGGTGTGCAATGTTGTTTTCCTTTCCTTTGTCTGGTTGAATAAAAATGTTGGAAAAGAAAATTCCCACCTTTGGAATATATTCAGTTTCATAACACCTGTCTTTATGCAATATTGTGTGTAGTTCCGTTGTCAGGTTAAATGAAACTGGTATATAAGAAGTCATCTGTGTAATAGATTAAATTTCCAATATTTGTTGGTAGACCACGTGTTTGCTTGCTATCTTGTCTGTGCAGGTATGGAGATTGGCAGGTTTGCGGACTCCAGAACACTCAACATATAATTGCCCATGTGAAAACCAATCGGTGCGTAGCTCTAAGCCCAAACATTAAAAGAGTGGCGCTGAGCTTTGTTGATTGTAACTGCAAAGGAAAAAGGAATAAGGAATTGCAGTCTCCTAAATTGAGGTGGTGTATAAGTAGAAAATATCGGAATACGAGGAATGAGGACCTCTTCACCTTTGAAAGGTTGCTGCCTGTACGACGTTGCTGAATAATCCTTTTGCTGCAAGCCGCGTGCCGTTACAAAGCTTCAGCTGGTTGACATTTCGCAATATTACGTGATCATTTTCAATTTAAGTACGTACAGTGCTATTCCTGGCAGCCTGAATGAATTCAAAAATTCTGTTGGATAAGCAACTGCTTCATCTGCCTCCAACCCAGTTTCGACGGACTTATATTCGAATACTTTGCTTGCAATTTTAGAGTGAATTCTGTTCAGTTCATTGATGCTCTGGTTCTTGGTTGCAAATATCCCTCAGCCAATCGTGATTCGGGTAATTGGTTTGAACATTGGGTAATACATTTTCAAGCAGTTCTTATTTTGACATCACAAACTTGCGGAAGTTATTAGTCAATGAAATTCTTCCTGAGGCCAAACAAACGTCAACTTTCCGTTCATAATATCCAGTAATTAAAGTGGGAATATCTCAGCTGAGTTAATGGGTTGAAGCTGCATACACATATTGGCGTCTTAACGTCTTAACGTGACGCCACAAAGCAGAGTATTTCATGCAATAATTTAATTCGTCCGCTGCTGTAACTCGAGGAATTACAGAAAAGCTTTGCTGCAATCTCCTACAAGCAATTGTAACCCGCTTACAAATGGTTTGCTGTTGCCTTGCAAACCTTGCAACGATCGACGAACTGCTTCCAGCGATTTTTGTGCGTTATTGTTCATTCATCCCAAACAATTATTTTACACTTTACAACACTTTGCCCATTCTGGGTGATTTAGAAATGTTGCACGTGTGTTTCAGTGAATTGAATGTTTAGTGGCAAATCGACCTTCCCTTTAAATAGCAATGTCGCAGCTCTTTCAAAGGACTCGAGAGCTAAGCCTATGTTATCATGTGATCTAATTGCCGCAAGAATCAATCTTAGTTGGAACGTTTTACAGGTACTCCAGGCGCAACTAATAAGAAACTTGCCCAACAGTATCATCGACAGTTTACATTATTTGATCGTAAAGACCTTTGTGATCCAGTGTTAACCTAGGAATTTTAGTTTGCACACGCGAAGAAAGATGGCCCATGTTGTACTTACCTTCACGACGCAATTCGGCCTCAAACAAAGCAGCTGCAGATCAAATTGGTGATGAACTCAATTATTTTAAGGTACGTTCGCGATTTCTAAGCACACATCAATCATTAATAAGGAGTCATGGCATTTTTATGCTGGAAATTATGTGTTTCTAGCAACGCACATTTTGCTTATTCGATGGGAAATATCTTCAGCCATGTTGCAGAATATGAAGAGAAAGCGACTAAAATCATCGCAAACAATGCGCAGTTGAGTAGGATGTAACTTGATGCGCGTACCAGTGTTCCGTATCAGTGTCCGTGGTTTTCCAAGAAATGCAGAACTTAACATGCACTGGAGAAAGTGGCATGTGTAACACCGTCGACAAACTTCAATTGCTGGAAAGAGGTAGGACAAAGCCTAGTGAGTAACAAGATGCGAAGGAAAATGCACTGACCTAGATTGGGATGCACGGTGTACAATCTGCATATGGTCATTTCCTTAAAGATGACAGGTTGTCCGACAACCCATACTCATCCTTCGCGTCCTTCAAAAGATATTTTACTAATATTCCAAGTTAAATACGTGGGCATATCGGAAATAAGCAGTGCTTTTCCAAACGCAACATGCTGACATATTGTAAAGAAAGAATTTACCGTTGTGGCTGGTGGATTCAGTGCCATTTGTTGAATATTTGCAGGTGTGTATTAAATGCCTCACGTGTATACCAGCTGTACTTCTAGGTGAACGACAGTTGCACTTTTTCGTGTAGAGGAAATGAAAGAATGTGCCATACAGATTCATTGCTTCAAATGTATCTACTAGGCAACTTCTTTTATAAATATACCCCGTTTCACATCACGTTTCTTCGGTTTCAAGACATAAATTGTCATGTCGTCTTTTATTGTGCCCGTATTTACATGTGTATTTGATGGATTTAACGGAGTTGCAGTATTCCAAGTTTATTTGTGCCTTGTACGTTTTGGACAGTAACGACGAATATGGCACAACCCATCCTTTATCGATTACGAAATCCCCATTTTGCATTTGTATAGTGACTAGCTTACAGCCGTCTTCTACTTATCCTCTTTCTATAAGGGGTAGCTATCATTATATTTAACCGTATTTGAGAACAATACTTAAGGATACCGCTTTCAACATTTGCAGTCTATCATGTATGGGGAGTTTGAATTCAGTAATCCGCAGAATATGTGCAGCATAATTTTCGTCACAACTTTTCGTCACACAAATTCTTATCGACTACATGACCGGGTATTTCAGCGATTACTTTATCTTCGATTTTGCTGAAAGTGCGTATGGCAATTCTCCCGTTTGCCATGCTACTGAGTGCATCTAACAACGCACCGATCCAAATGCTTGGTATTGCATCAGTGATTTCATCTTCTGTCTGAAAACACCTGCTGTGATGTCATGCCTATCCACCGGCGAATGCCCAGGGAGTAAGAACTCTTGCATATCGTCCCAAGTTGGATTGCATGTGAAAGGACTGAATAATCCAGGACGTTTGTAAAGATGAACATACGCAATTGCCTATTGAGTGTCTTCGTGCATATGACGCGGACTGCCTGTATATGAGGAAGGCAATACCGTCATTCACAGCTGCATCACTTAAATGAAAGTGTTCTTCAGAGCGAAGCTTGGTTTGATACATGCGGGGGAATACTTAACCTTCCGTTTCGATTTTTTGCTCTTATCAACGAAGTATTATTGAAACAATTGACAACATTTCAAAATGTGGTTGTGTTCATTCTGTTGAATCATTGCGTTTTCCTTCGCCACTGATTGGATTCATTATATTGATTTTGAATTGATATCCATCAGCGGCATGCCAAAAATGGTAGGAAATTGCAGAGTTTATTAACGCCTATGCGTGTCGACAACTTTTCTCAGCTGATTGGTCGGTGAAGAACAATATCTCTCGCTTCGAATTGATCTCCGACTACAGCGATTATAACTTCGTCTATAGTTGGTGCGTTGAATTTTCGCACACATTCTCCAGTTAGTGTATGGTCAGCAAAAATGACAATTCTGTCTGTAACAGATCTCATCATATCACTAGATATATTGAACAAACGCAATCACGGAATTTTGGGGAATATGTATCTCTTACAATTGGGAAATAGTCGAACATTTTTATGTCGGCAGAACTTCCGCAATGTGCATCCTTTCATCACTGTCATCAAGAATGAATTACTTCTGTAAAAATTTATCTTCATCATCTGGAAAAAACGCTGTGATCCGGATTTATGATAAATAGGTTCTTGTACTTTGAAATTTGACGTGAATGGAGCTGCTGCGATTTCTGCACCAAAGATATCATTTGGAAGCATGAGTTGTATTTCCTGATGTAAGAGAAGAAATATTTTGATTCCTCGGTATCCTCAACAAACTTATTGGTGGCTCACCCGGTTCTTCCATTTGAGGCAGTTTCAGTTTCCTGCAACACAGCGCATCAATTTCTTTGCCTCAAAATAGTTCAGCCCCTTGAAATACGGACAAACTTCAGTCATGGTACCAATTAGCACATGCTTATTTAAACCATAATATAAAGCTGGATTGTATCGGTATGCAGGCCAGTTACAACTGAGCGATTGCTGTGCACGTGGTAGTGTTAAACATCTACATGCTCTTTCTAGTTAAGGATTATCATCCAACCCCAGCATCTCGCATTCCTTCTGTTGAGAAGGAAGCAAACCTGAAGCTGCAAAACGTAATCGTTTGCGTAACCTTGCCTGATCAATTCTGGTTGCATGTCGCACTGCATGTACCTGAGCCATTCTATGTGGGTGTGTTACTAAAATTGATTTGCTGGTGCTCCTTACATTGCCTCTGATGTGCGTGTACTACGGTGTTAGCTTGATGATCTACGATGCATCACTCATGTATAAACATTGCATAAACATTTTCAAAACAATAGAATACATAAAGCAAAATCAAAAAAAACAACACATTAAGTTTGACAAAAAATAGTTATAGTAAAAAGTACAGCAAACTATTGTATACTTCCCCCACCAACTGCAATGAAGTCTAAGAGAAAGCGTTAAAAAGAAAGGAAAACAATGCAAAGTAATCTAAAAATTACTTGCAAATGGAACGCCATATTATTGTCAAATTTCAAATTGAATGCTGTCACTCAAATCACCTAACATTTGCGATATTATTCCACATGCATTTATTTAGACGGATGCGTAAAATCATATATAATGCAAAACAAAAAATAAGGCATAGTACATCAAAACATTAACGCCTTAAATTTTTTCAATAAAAATGATATCTAAAAAATAAGATAATTACGTAAAACTGACAGCAATCTATTATATTGCTTTAAATTTTGGAAGAAACCGGTGGGGGAATTTGGAGACTATTTCGAATGAGACGAATAGAGATTAACGTTTTAATTTATTAGGTTTTTTAAGGCACATTTTTACGGGCTCCAATAAGAGTTCCAACATATTACATGATGGATGATAAAACTAAAACAAAATATACTGCAGCAGCATATGGACTACGTGTTCGATGTTGGGAAGAATTAGTAGGTCGCTGACTGTTATGGCCACGACTGCGGCGATCATTCACATCATTTCGGGAGCAAAAGCTAGTGCCTGACGAAGGGGACGTAGAGCGTGTTGCACTTAACGGGACAGGATGAGTGAGTGAACTCTGCCGAGCGCGATAATCCGCCTTTAGCGGCAAAGATTCAGGTTTTTGGGAGACATCTGACTGACATCAGATCGACTTTGGACGTACGGTTTGTATAGTCATGTAGGATCATTGTGTAACCCATGAGGAATGTAAACGCTGGAAGCAATTTGCGGAAACGGCGCGTCAGTGTTTAGTGAATTGGGGGTCGCAGCGTATGACTGCGGACGGCGTACCGAACTGGATAGGCAACTGGATGAATAGACAGATGGGAGAGAACACATGTGGGAACAAGAAGGTACTACAGTCGAATTCGGGGGGAAGGACGCATTGCTGGAGCGAAAAGCAGGAGGGAGAGAACCATCGGGACCAGGTAACATATGTGGTGGAACCATATCGTAGGGAATTATTTGGGTCTCAACCATAGATGTCGGTGCACGCTCGATAGAGGTAGCCGTTGCCGTGGAAGAGGGTGGAAGCATGTCAAGTTGTTCAAAACCCAATTTGTTTTCAGATGTCGCCTCATACTCATCTAATACTTCATACTCCTCTTCTGTGTTCACGTTCGCTGGTAGTGCGGTAGGTGGGGCATGAATGATGAGAGACTTGGAAACCCCTGCAGGTACCTCGGCTGGTAAGGGAATGTCACGGACAGACAAACTGCTTGGCAGCGAAAGACCGGAAATCGTCCTTTCGGAACTGACCACTCGATCGAGGATGGTCTGGTAGCTTGTTTGGTGAGCAGGAAAAGTAGAGACATCAACAGACTTCGGGAGCTTTTCGGAAACAACAGGCGAGGTAGATAGGGGTGACTGAATTCCTGGCTGGTGTGCAGTTCCGAGACCGACACTCCTGCGTTCGGCAAGCACACCAGCGGAGACCTGGAATAACTCCGACATGGATTTAGGTCCTGTATACGGCGGAATATCTGTCTTGACATGAGCATGTTGCTTAATGTGCCGTTGCTGATGACGCATGAGTTCCGCAAGGGCTAAGTCCAGCTCGGTTTTATCCGAAGTGGCATACAATTGGAGGAAATTATTAAAGACACGCTGGGCAGCGATTTTCACTTCCATCGATCGCTTGTAGCGCCGACATTTTCCAATTGTTTGTACAACTGTCCAGCACTTAGCCAACACGGGGAGTGTGGTAGAAATACGATCAAGCATTTCCAAACGATCCACACAGGTAGCGATATCCTCATGATCTTGCACCAAGCTGGATTTGATGGACCGGTCGATGAGGAGCAGGCGAGCTTCTGTGTCCAGATCCCGTAATTGCTGTTCTTGTTGTTGCTTCGGCTCCGTAATGCAAACGTCGGAAGGAACAGCAGGAGGGATAGTTGGAGATGGTAAATCTGCAGGGATGTGTCCAGCATGTGGCAACACGGGTGACGTAGGCTTCGGGGAGTTGCGAGCGAACTCCTCTGCCTTAGTTGCATCCGAGGGAGTACAAATTGCTTTCTGGCAAGCAATATCATCACTAAGGGAAGCCTTCGGTTTTTCTACCTCTTTCCCTTTTCCAGTAGTGCATTGTCTGTGATCACGTCGTAAAACGTGTGACTCAAGTTGTTTCAAAGGATGAGTACCAATTCTTTCAAGATCCGTCGACCTTGTCTCTTCGTAATCGTCACTAGAGGCCGATAGACTGACAAGCTCATCCTTCGGACAAGGAGGAGCTTCGTCCCTTCGAAGGGGTGTGACGACTGCAGTGCATTTTTTGCAAGACGAAGGCGGGTATTTCACACAAACTCCCGTCAGAGTGGTGGGAGGAGCTTGAATGACCGTAGTAGTCGTCACAGAGAACACGGGAGCAGCTCGAGAACCCGCATGGTTGCCAACCGTAGTGCAGGTGCTGTGGAGTTGCTTAATCGTTATTCGTAGTGGGTCGTTGATCGAGAGTGTGCTGACTTCCGCAAAAGAGCCAAGCACAGGTGAGAGATCTGACGGAGTTGGAGTTGGAGCTGATGAAACTTTCAATCCATCTTTGCCCTTCCGTATTCTTAGACGTAGAGAACTGACTCGCTGGGAGGGCGCAGGCGTTTCGTTAATTTCCTCAGCAGTTGTTGCAGGTGTAGGGGCTTGCTGTGGCTTCGGTTTCCGATGTGAAACAGATGGTGGGGCTTTTCCCGGTTTGGAATAGGACTTTTTGGAACTAGAAGAATTGATAGCGCGTGGTGCAGACACGGGTTTCTCTGTATGGACACGTTTGGCAGGAGGCTCATTGTCGAGGTGTCGACTGGCAAGATGCCTCTTCCCATTCTTTGATGCCACCGAAGTACCACTCGGTAACCCAGGAGTGAATTTGTATAAACGAGCAAGAAACGCTTCGGCGTCCGGGTCCTTCCCGTAGAGAAGCATATCAGGATTTTCCTCTATCTCACGCAAACCGGCTTGGAATGCGGGTTTGTTCCTGTTCATGCCACACTTGTGCCTGAACTTCTCGTATGGAAATATGTCCTTTGGACCCAGAAAATAGACTTCGTGCGTCCCATAAAAGAAAATGGGAAACTTTCCATTGGGAACGTTCACCACAACACGGCCAATGTGGGTGACCCTTTACTTTGGCAAATATTTTATCCCCAAGTACGTAAGATATTCGACGTAAGCGTTATCCAAGTATGAGTGGTGCGCGGCGAAGCCAGCTCAAGGTAAAATAGGCTCAATACGCTGGAACGAGGAAGCAACTTGAACTCCCGAGTCGAGCTAAAACGCAGTGAAAACAACTATCGCAAGAGGACTGGATTAGGATGTATGCGCAGGCAAAATATTACAAAAAACGGAATATTTTCGGCGCGTTGGAACACGTGGTACAGGTAGTCCAAAATTACTAATCCAGCAGTTACTTCCGTGTCCGATCAATGCACGCATAAAGGAACTCCGACACGTCCTCTACAAACTATAACCGTCCAATCGACAAATTGTGCTTGACCCCAAGCGTCAATACAAATGCAAGGGTGCTCAGGGTCATCCATTATCACTTCCACTCCTTTTGTCGCCACACATGACGTGCAGACAGGACCACAAACTGCACTGCCTGATGGCCAATCTAGGAATAGGATGCAGCAGAATAAACGATCCAAAGTGCATAAGAAGTGTATTCGACTATGAGTGCGAATGTAACCGCAAACCATTAACTGAAGCGGTCGACACTTTTGGTTCGCCAGCAATTTCCTTGTTGTGCCATCGCTCAGCAGCCTGGCGACAGGTACGATGATAGCGTACTGAACTATTCTTACAGCTCCTATTGCACAGCGCATGAGATTTTGTGGAATTATCAACGCACACAATAGAATAGAGGACGCGTGCTCAAACTATTGTTCGCAATGACTGGGCATCGGAGTGCACTCGCTAGGCTGAATTAACAATACTTGCTCTGTTTTGGATAACCGTACGTGTCACATGATAGACATTGAACAGTCAGGCTATTGTTTACTGTAGCAAGGCAAGAAACCAAGCGCCCTTTGCTGAAATAGCAATGTCTACTTTAATTTTGGCAAACGGTACGTGCCATAAATTAGGCATTGTATAGTCAGGTTGTTTCTTTGCAGTGACTGGGCAAAAACGCGCGCTAGGTTGTATTAAAGCCGGCTGATGAAGACACTACTCTAATTGACGTATGGAGACCAATATCGTTCCGAACGATCAACGTACCATTGTCGGTTAGTGTATAATGGTTGATGACTACCTACATTCATGGCCAAGGTTGTTGCATTCTCAAAACGTGCTACCAACAAACCATTAGTTAGCGTTAGATTGCTTTTGTTGCAATGGTGGAGCCTGCTGCTAGGAACTACTCTTTCCTTGCAAAGCTTTGATGTGACATTTTAACACCCGACGCTTAATAATTTCTTACGTTACCGTCATATTACCTGTAGGCAACGGCCTTAGCATTCAGTCTGCATCGCAATACTATTGGCACCAGTTACCAAAGCACCTATTTCGTCCTTAAATCATTGGTTGAATCATATATTTAAAGAAATGCAGTTTAATGGTCATAAATGTCAAAGAAGTAGATGTTCAAATCGCCCACAAGCGTTTTGCATCTAGTGCAGCAATAGCCTGATGGTGTTGGCGAGCATCTTATCCAAGGACTCCACTATGACCCCGTGCCATTCGTTCAAAATGATCTCTTTTAGTTCCTCAAGCGAATTGGGCTTTGTTTCATAAACTCCTCGTTCCAAGTAACCCCACTGAGAAACCCCACGGATTCAAATCTGATGATCGCGTAGACCAGTTCATTTTCCACCCCGATTGATTGTCTAGTTGAGATATTCAACTACCGTTTGTGCATAGTATGCAGGTGAGCCATTTTGTTGCCAACAATAGGTACCCAATAACGTTGCAACTTCCATTTGCGGAATTACAGAGTTCTACGCCAATTCCTTGTAGGAAGGCAATAGAAAACGTAAGGCATTATACTGCGAAATAATACTGGAAAAGAAAATGGTTCCACGGTTTTTGACCAGTTAACTCATCTCATAACTTGAGTTATGTGCCATGTTGCTTACGTAAAGCGTTGCAACGCCGTATGTTAAAAGTTGCGCAAACACGCTGAACCATGCAATTTGAAAACTACCTCGTCGGAAAGAAGACTGGACTGGATGTCCATGGTATTCAAAAAACTAGGGAAAAATGATGCCATTTCTCGTAATCGCATGTGTTCCAAAATTGCAGTCTCAAGGCCTATAATTACGGAATTTCCTTTCCTTTTACTCTTGACCACATCATGTCGGGAGGCGTTTCAATGCAGCGCCAGCTTAGATCCCCCTTCTGAATACCACACAGATATCCCCCGCAAGTATAAACTTAACTGTTGTGATGAGAGGCAGCCCGAGGTTTTCGTGTCGCACAAGCTCCCAGTTTTCTTAAAAGTTTTCAACAGTCTAAGCACTTACCGTCCGTAGATAGGCAGCATGGCTCGGTGGATATTGTAATATTGGCGAGTGGTTTCTTCAGCCTTCGATGCGCACTCATTTTACAGACAAAGAATAAATCCTCGCTGAGTAAAATGCACGTTACGCGATTCAGATTGGGTATTTCGATGACGGCAATATATGCTCAAATCCCATCGCCATGGTAGTGAGCTTCAAATCAATTGGCAATAATTTACAATTTGCCTTGTCATAATCTGACTGCGCACTGCATTTCTAATGTCACACAAAATTAACTAAAAGCAGGGCAGTAATGGTTAATTCAGCCAAACGCATGCGTACAAATGCCTAGACATAGAGAAAAATAGGCCGAATGCTCGCTGTCCATTCAAGGGCGCGTACAGTTAGCCAAACTTAGAGTAGACATTGCTAATTCAGCCAAGGGCGCGTGGTTTCTTGCCTTACTACGGTAAACAGTAAGCTCACTGCTCAATGTCTATCATGTGGCGAGTACGGTTATCCACAACAGAGCAGGCATTGTTAATTCAGCCTAGCGGGTGCCCTTTGATGCCTAGTCTTTGCGAACAATAGGCTGAGCACGCGCCCTCTATCCTCTGGCGTACAACATAGGTCAGCCACACATGCACTCGTTGCTAATTCCACAAAAGCTTATGCGCTGTGCAATACGAGCTGTAAGAATAGTTCAGTACGCTATCATCGTACCCGTCGCCAGGCTATTGAGCGATGGCACAACAAGGAAATGGCTGGCGAACCAAAAGTGTCGAGCACTTCAGTTAATGGTTTGCGTATACATTCGTACTCCTAGTCGTTTACACTTCTTATACACTTTGGATCGTTTATTCTGCTGCATCCTATTCCTGGATTGGCCATCAGGCAGTGCAGTTTGTGGTCCTGTCTGCACGTCATGTTGGCGACAAAAGAAGTGGAAGTGAAAGAGGTTGACGCTGAGCACCCGAGCATTCGTATTGACGCTTGGGGTCAAGCACAATTTGTCGATTGGACGGTTATAGTTTGTAGAGGACGTGTCGGAGTTCCTCCATTCGTGCGTTGGTGTAGCCCGGAAGCTGGTGCTTGGCCTGCTTTTTCCTACTATTTAAAACTATTTAACAGGGCCATAGCTCCCTTTTGTATTTACTGGAAACTTAAATTTCTTGAGTTGTCTATTGCCACTAAACACGCCGAGGGAACAGAACATCCATTTTTGTGTAACCAGGCAAACGGCATGTAAGCGCATCAGTGCATTACAGTATTGTTGATTTATGCTTATTATGTTCTTTAATATTTGCAAAACAGCAGTTGTGCTTTCCTTGGTTACGATCGTCATTTTCCTATAGTTTAGCTACTGCAGCTGAAGACGTAGTATTTATGAATTACGGTATATTTTTTCTCTGTGCAGTTCTTCTCCGTAAATGTATACCTAGAAACTTGGCAGTTGCCTGCTGCGTTTTACAGGCAATTCTTGATCAAACGTCAATTAGATTTGGGAATGCAATAATGCCTATTCGATGCAAATGAGTTTAATTTCTGTGTGCCGCAACTCTCAATGCAATGGTCTCGTTTAGTTTTGGTGTTCATAAATAATCTGGTGATAGTAATTCCTGCCGAATTCCTATTTCTCGTAGTTGATAACAAACTGTGGCAGCCGGTCAGAGTACCATCCGACCATGAAGGGAGCTAGCGCAGTCTTTGCACAATTCGGAATGCTCAGTCCGGAATACTCTGTCATTCAGTGTTGAATACAGTTGCTTTGTTTAAGTAAGTCATAGTTATGACTATGTTTACTGGCTTAGCTCACGTGTGTTGCACACTACCTCTCGGAATCGGGCGATTATTTAAATCAAACAACTTCACCACAGATGTTCAAAACAACTGTGAACCCTGCGAGATTTAAAAATGAGCACATTGGCTTGTTGTGGAGGAAATGCGGGACATTTTACCCATTAATATTTCCGATGATGAACACTCTTAGGTGCACCGTCTAGTAGAAAAAGCCATCCAAGCTTAGTGACCTTGATTGAAGCGCAACCTGGAGATGCTAGAGGCAGCAAAACGCAGGAAACAAAGAACGTCAAATGTGTACACAAACTCCCTTGCCACCGAAACCTGGGATTGCAGCGAGTTTTCAGCGGAAGCTATCAAAGACTAAATGCTAATCTCGTAATATTAATTACTAAATACTGTGTGAACCCAACGACGTATGCTATAATTTCGCCACAGCATCATTCTCTGCGGTAACTGTCTGAAACTGAATGAATAAAATGGCCGTCTGGAATGACAAAGTAATTATTTTCATATTTTTGGTTTTGCTAATCTTGTAATTCCTTCCCAAACACATCTATCTCCTCCCCTGTTTTGGATATTTGCTTAAACACTTACGATGTTTCCCTTGGCCCAAACCAATAGCTTACTTAAGTTGTGTTGCCTTGAAATCATTTATCCATGCCATTTTACCAGGTTTATGTGATACTTTGTCCCAAGGAGGCGGCACATGAGTGGAGGTTCTTAGATTTTCCTCACGTAATAGTTAAGCTACAAATATAAACGTGTGGCTTCGTTGACTGCATTGCGTTAT
Source organism: Dicrocoelium dendriticum (assembly GCA_944474145.2). Lineage (NCBI taxonomy): Eukaryota > Metazoa > Platyhelminthes > Trematoda > Plagiorchiida > Dicrocoeliidae > Dicrocoelium > Dicrocoelium dendriticum. The sequence continues at coordinate 230,261,381 of OX104064.1, read as the reverse complement.
AATTTCTCACTACTGTTATACAGCAACACATTTACTTGATAGAAGCTTACACGGACAACTCGTATTCAGCTTGTTATTGTAGTTTAACCGTAGCAGTCCTACGGGAAAGGGCTAGTACCTGCTTTTTCCAGTGCAAATTATTTTTTCATGTTGTGTCATTATTTGAAAGCAAAGAAGCATAATGTTTGTGACTAAAGCACTTGTCCAAAAGTGTAATACACCATAGCAGTACAAGGGATTCCGAAATTCGTTGAGTACTGCCCACAAATCTCAAAGCGTATCGATTAGCTGCAGTGCGACATGAATCCTGGTCGAACTGAAGCGCGTTCAATGTGCAATCTTTGACGTCCAAGTCAAACAGGTACAGTTTAATATTGCGGCTTCTGATAACTGACCAGCATCCTTCATCTAAATCTCCATTTGGATAGTAGATTCTCTTAAACATCTTGGGTTGTGAGGTCGTTAAACTTTTCGGACGGCCGACCCGTGTGGAATCTGTGTGCACGCCAGGAACCTACAAGTTAGCTGATGGGACAAAGATGGCTGCATCCGGCACTTTCCCAACTTGCTATCGAAGAGACAAACACACCTAAAGCACAGCGCTAGGTACAAACTAATACAAATTTACGACGTTCTGATTGGATACGCCACTTTGTCTACCAATACGCTTTAACGGATAACACCACGTGACAATTCTTCGGGGTCCTGACATTAAATAAAATCGTTCATGGACGTGTAGTGCATATAAATTTACGAACAGCTGAGGGGACAATGTTGGGTTCAATGTTTTGCTTTGTTGTTGCCCTCGATTCGCTTATCCTACTCACACTTCTATTTAGCAATCGTTGGCCTATCATGTGCTCTTGCATTTGATTGGTTTCCATGCGAACCTCCATCGATTTAATTGTACAGCTTGTGTGTGCGGGCGGTTTCCTCCATACGTAGGTTCCGGTGCTGCTCTGGTCTGCTGCACTTTCAGGCCACAATGGTCGTGAAGAAACCCAGAGTCATAGCAAAAGAATTTGCATTTCAGCAGTACAGCGAGTCATAAGTCGAGGAAATTACGCCTTAATCCTGCAGTAGTTATGTTCAACTTAAATATAGTTCTATTAAATAGATGACCGTGCATACAGCGAGGAAGTAGTAACGCTTTCGACAGGATATGTTAAAGGTACTGTGTCATTTGAATGCTGTTAGGCGAAGTTCTGTTATGTCTGAGTTTGGGGTTAGTAGAAGTATACGCGGTTGTGATTTGCAGAAAATATCCGAGCCTGAGTTCGTAGCTATACGATTTGATGCTTAATCAACTAAATAATATGTTTGTTTCAAAAATTACCGAAGGTTTTAGAAAATGTGTATGCATCTGTTTAATTTATATTTGACATGATATAGAAACAAGGCGTTTTCATTATCAAATAGGGATTATTTGTAATTTGGGGAAGAAAGTTGCGCAGTTGGACATGAGATTTGATGGAGTTATTAATGCGGATAATTCGAACACATAAGCACAAAAGATGAACTTATAATCGACAGGTTATTTAAAGACAGCCACTAGGAGTAAGTCATCATATTGCCATACGTTATAACTACGAAATGCCAGTCTGAATATCCCTAGCATCACACTGGACTAACGCTTACGATCGTGCATTGCATCATCCTAAATGAACCGACTGAAACGATAGATTGGTAATTCTTAAAGTTGGCTTACATGACAGCATGTAGGTCCAGTTTGTTAGACGCCTTAGCAATTGAACAGATTCAGAAAATAAGCGGGTTCGTTTCATCAGTTCAACGTCATCCATCAGACGTGGAACGAAATACCTGTTGGTAAGTAATGAAGCTTTGCACACTTATGGAGCTCGTCTCGATCCAATTAACTTCGGCTAGTAATTGACTCAGCGAAACAAGTATTGTACTATTGTTCGTGTGGGTATACTGGGTCACCAACGACATTTGGCTTGGGAGTTGTGAATATGCTATATAATCAAGTTAACACCATTTGAAAGGTGAACACCGAACCCGCATTTTATCAAGACAGTTAGGATGGCAAAGAGCGCTGAAGAAAAAGCCAATGTCCAACGGGTTCAGTACCCCCAGAACTTCAAAATAGACGTCCGGTATTGGTACATACCTACATGGATATCCCAATAACTTCAATTCCTAACATTAATTTCACGGACACATCTGTCTTGAAGAAAGTGCTCTCAATGCACACCTTTATTTCTCCTACAATGGACGACATTCACCTGAGGGCGTTGAATGAAGTCGCAGCAAGTCTGGTTGAGCCATTATCGCATTTAGTCCAAACGTACTTGAGTGAGCTAAATGTGTCTACCATGCGGGAAAATGGTGAACCTGCTCCTATTTTCGAAATTCTCAGTCGTTCGGAATCCGCAAACTATAATTCAGTAGCCCACCACCTTGAAATCTTAAAGTTGATGCCATCAATCTTAAATGAGTTCTTTATCAATCATCTAGAACGCCATAAAATCACAGCACCGTAGGAGCACGACCTCAGCCAAAATGTTCATGTAAAAACAATATACTGTTGGCAGCAGTAATTGGACGCAAGCGACCGACAAATGGACAAAGACCAACGTATTTACCTCGATTTCTCCCCAGCTTACTACCACTTGGAATGCACATTTCGCTTCACACTGTCGAAATCTATTGAGTTGCGTATTCTATCAGTGGATGAACCAGGCATTTTGTGCAGAATTGGCCGGTGTATCAAAAGTTTGGATTCCGTTGTCCGATAATATTCACGTCGGTTGTGGAGTTCCACAAGTATCAGTTCTGTGGGTCGCGTCTGCTTTTCATCTACACTGATGAACTTGCGCGTGTGATTTTCGCGGATTTCTTGCCTTTCACACTTATGGTCAACTGTTTTGTATGCATAGCTCCGGTCTGGTTTGATTAACATTATTGACTATCAGTAATCAGAGGATGAGAGGCTTTTGACTGCCTAGCAATTTGTTCAAAGACTCGTCCCTTTTGACATGTTGGTGGCGGCCATAAAACGAACGTTTGTGCAGACGGAGCTGGATCCAAGACTCACCTGATCCCGTCGTCACATACACAGTTGACTCTGCGTCAACTTTGGAATGTCTTCATCGATTTTGGCAATTAAATGAATGTCTTCCCTGCTACAGATTATTTAGTGTATAAAATCGGACCTTCACCTAACTGAATACATAAGCAAGGGACATATCGATGTGAGCCAAAATAGTTTTGTTCGATTTTATAACCTTAGTCATTGCCATCTACCTTTTTCTTACTTTTTTCTTGCATCCATAAGTTATAAATATCACCAAGTGTGAAAAATTACAGGGTTAACAAGACGGCTACCAAGTTATGGAATTGTTTTGCATTAACGGGTAGACTCTTGAAATTGCTTACCGAATATTTATTAACACGAATTGTATCGCAAAGTCAAATTTTCATTTAAAATCACCAGTTTAACACTAACCTAAGCACACGCGCTGTTGGTGCATTTTGGATTTGGAGATCAATGGGGGTGCTTATACTCAACAAAGCATTATTCGTTGGAGAGTTTATTTAAAAATTGTTAAATCATCTTATTGCATTCGTTTTACTGTTATTGACTACAAAACAATTTCTAGCGTTATGTGTATGGTTCCATTCGTTTTTAATCTGGATGAATTGGCAAGCCGACACTGCGTGCCAGGTTAATCGCAAGAGTGTAGCAAGGAGCAATTCAATAGAGCTGAGTTAGATCACAACTACAAATTACTTGTAGTTGATTTCAACATTTGCAAGATACTTGATACCTAATTTTTTAGCAATATTACAAGTTGTGCGTGTTTTAGTTAGTTATATTTCTCCTCTTGTAACTTTTTGTTTTGATGCAGAGAATGGCTAATTTTTTGCAGTATGGCAGAAGATTTGTATATAAGCGGTACGATACCCAGATTGTTTGAAGGATAATGGAAAATATACGTGTATTTTTGACTATTTGGTAAAAAGATTCACAAGCTAGCTTACTTGGAGTGTTCCGTATTAAACTCGACTCAAAAATGCTTTATCCCAATCAAGATGGTTAACTCGTACCCAATTGATCCGATCTGTAATAAACTGCATAAACATTCAACCGTATAGACCATCGCATTCTCCTCCACAAACTCCAGAAATATGGAATCGGTGGTCCTGTTCTGGGCTGGATAGGAGACTTTCTCGTGCAACGTCACCTGAACGTGAGGGTTAAAAGCAACCTATCAGAATACATCGAAGTTCAGTGCGGCGTACCTCAAGGCTCAGTAGTTGGACCCCGCCTGTTCCTGGTCTTCATAAATGACTTCGCGAGTGTACTATCTTCTAAGTGTTTGCTATTTGCTGATGACCTAAAGGTATGGAGCACTATAGCTGCAGTGGAGGATCACACAGTCTTACAGGAGGAACTGGACAAAGCGTACACATGGTCCATCGAGAACATGCTACATTTCAACATCACCAAATGCAAAGTTCTCAGTATACGGCACAATAGTATGCACAACAACCACCTAGGACCACAACTTCTACAGCGGGCTTCTCACTACTCCGATCTCGGCGTGCTAGTTCAAGATGACCTCGGTTGTTCCATGCAGACTAAAAAAGCAGCTAAGAAAGCGAACCAGTACGTCGGCCTTCCTCGCAGAGCCTTCGGGAAGTTTGACCTTTCGATCTTTCCAAAAATGCTTAGTGTGTACGTGAGGCTGCACGCGGAATACGCTATCCAAGCATGGCAACCCTGGCTCAAGCACCATCTCACGGTGCTCGATACGGCACAATGTATGGCAACGAAGAGCCTCAGAGGTTTGCCCAGCCTTCCCTACACAATCAGACTGAAGACCCTCAAAATATATAGTGGACGTCATCGGCGTCGAAGGGGAGATCTCGTAATGGTGTAACAGCTCTAGAGAAACCCCAACCACCCATGCCATTCCCTTCTAATACTCAGTCAAAACACCTCGCTAAGAGGTCATCAGTTTAAGTTAGTCATGCAGTAAAGCCGCCTGGAATGTTGGCGAAACTATTTCTCCCTTCTAGTGGCGCAGCCTTGGAACGCCCTCCCGGAAAATGTAATTAATGCACCCACCCTATCCCTTTTCAAATACGTCAAGACCATACTCTCTCACATTTACACTATATGCTATAGCTCATGACCACCAGATGCTGGCACTACTGTAGAAACAGGATTTCTGTATCCTGTCGACCCGATTTAGCTGCGCACGAGTAAGCGTTGTCCTTGCGCTTTTTTATTTTTCTCGCCTATGATGTTAACAATAACTACTCCCCTGTTGCTTTGTGTGTGTATATTCCCATTTCAAACTCCCTTTATACAACAGTGCAGTTACATCTGTAAGCGCCTGAACTGACGACGCCATTATCCCTTCGTTATCTTTCTTTTTGTCACATTAAACACTCCACGGGACATGTCAAGCACCTGCCTTTTTACCCGTTATAAATCGTTGTTCATTGTTAATCCGCTAAATTTGCTAAATGACATGAGAAAGCAAATCCTAGATTTGTGAGTAAAGTTGTGCACTAGAGTTCTACAGCTAAGGTAAATATGGTAAAACATATCACCTCCCGCATTTAGACTTATCTTGTAAGCTATATATATTTAAATATGTTACTAAGCAACAGCTTATATACTGTATATTTTTAGAATGCAGAACAAACAGATGCAAGTATGTAAACGCCTTCTAAAGTCATGTCGAATTTCTGTATTTTATTAGGGTTTCTACCTCGTAGGTATGCAAAGCCTGGTTTTGTCCCCTATATGCCATATTTGCAGAATCATGCTTCGCAAAGTTAAGAAATTCATCCAGCTCCCTTCTTGACTACGTCAAGTTCCGCTGGCAGTGGACCGAAGCACTGAAATCGTGCACGTTGAAATCGACTGCGATTAGTATGTGGTCTTATGTTACGAGTAAACCTTTCTTCAATCCCGGTACTAGGCTGGGTTACATCGCTGGAGTGAAAAATGCGGGCGACAAACGACTATAACGAAGCAGCTTTCAATGTATCTGGGTTGCACACGGCAGAGCGGCGATTGAGTCGCCCGCGTATCCTGATCATTCAATGGTTCGCATGGTAATTCGTTGTGATATTTAGGAGTACACTGCCTATCCTACTGAGATGGTAGCCTCAGCAATGTGGCATTCCCTGGATCTCGAGTATAGCATTCGTAACCACTGAGCCCATCCAATCCCAGTCACATAGATAAGATACCTAGCGTCTGTTCTCTGGAGGAACTAAAGCTCGGCAATTTTGCTGAGAAAGCCGTGATTATTGGTTTACATGCAGAAGTGTTTCTCTTCTCAGCGGTTATCCGAAAGGCATTTGGTTCAGATCAGAGATTGTGCAGACCGTTTTGGAGTCGGAAGTTAATCGCTTTTGTCGGTATTATCGGTTGGTCACTAAAAGTTGGCTCTGACGTCACAGTAATTAGCCACTCCGGTATTTCATTTTGCGCAGTGCTTGCAGAGTGCATACAAGATTGCATATGAGGACCCTCCCTTCTGTCAAAATTGCCTTCTTTGTGCATTTAGACTGGGGCCTATTTCGATAACTGCTGAATTGACGTATTATAACGAAAGAGTTTGGTTTGCCACTGTTAACAGTAGAACGGTTGGTAGTCTGTTCCGAATTGACGGGACATTTTCTAGTAGAATAAATGCGATCTGCATATCTTTATCACAAACTTAGTGATACTATGGGCAGCACCTTATATAGCTTGCTGATCATGGCTGGCTTAAGAGAGAAGCTGTCACAAAGCCATACAACAGCAGTTTCTCTCGAATATAGCTCCACGACCCTGGTCGTGAAATACTATATTACGTTTATCATACTAATGAGAGTTGGGATGCAATGGGTGGAACAGTTTGGCTGTGGTGTCTAAGCGGAACTCTTTTAAGCTATGATCCGCTCGCTGACGCTCAGCGTGTATACTTTCCGGAAACACACCGAACAGACAACCATAATACCATGAAATTTTATTCAAACATAAACCTCAGCTTGCATCGGCCGTCGCGCCGATTATCAAGGGTCGCCATATCTGCATACTGCAGGGCGGATAAGCGAAAACATGTTACTGCTGGCGCCTCCCTTCCTACTATTCCACCTGTTTCGCTTACTCCCATCTCGACCCCCATGAGTAACCTTCCTTCTATATTTTCCAGCTAAATTGATAGCAACCGAAGTGCCACTGGAGTAGAACCATCTGCAGCCGCTTGCCCACAGCAACTATCGGACGTCTATCGGCAAAAGTCCCTGATAATTACACGCTGTCCCGTTTCCATAGCGAAGTTCAGCGGTTGCACTTTAAGACAATCAGGTCAATAGACTGCACTCACAGGCACTTTGGATACGCTGGGTATTGATGTGTGCTATGAGTCAAAAACTGAGATCAATGACTTTAAAAGGGTTGTTGAATTAACTGCATCCGGCTGGTCCTCTCGCTAATGCTTGCATGCATCCGGAGACGCCGATGCGGCACTTAGGGTTCAATCGGGTGTGTATATCATTTAAGCTCCAAGGCTGTGCCGTAATTTGTTGATTAGATTTCGGTGAACAGCCAATTTTATGCAGCCCGTTGGCGAACTTAACTCAGGTTAATTCACGAAGTATTACAAATTTGTGTTTATAGAGGTGAAGTAGCGGGAATCGAATGGTATAGGTAGAAATTCGTCGCATCTAGACTCACTAAAACAGCCATCACATGCCCGGAAAAGGCGAGGGGGCTACTGTATCCTCTGCATGATAGTAGCGTGCAAGTCAGTGGGTACTGAGCGGCACTCAATCGCATCTAGTAACATATTCACTATGGTCGTTGCCGTCCCCCAGATCTTATGGCGGTTTCAACCAAGGACTGGTAATAGTTGAGTTGCAGGTTCGAGCCCTACCAAGGTCCGATGTAATGCGCACTGATGACGACTCCCGAAAGAATGCAATTTGTGCTTGCCTGTGATTTCCGCTTATGCTCCCAAGAACTTCAGTTCAGATGCTATCAACGACACATTCTATCACGTACTGAACGCGCAACTACGCAGTGCTACTAGTTTATATGTTATAGTACTTGCAGGGGATATGAACGATAAATCTTTTCAGAAGTTCAGATGGGTGGTATTTACGGAGTTTTTCCGAACGGACTGAAAATGGCGAACATCTGCTGCAACTATGTGCGGAGCACCACTTGTCTCGTATTAGCACTGCTTTTAGACACAGTGCGCGCCAAAGTGATACTTGGCTTCCCCCTGTAGCTGGCCAGCGATCACATTGCTATAAGTTGCAGATGGCGTGGTTCCATTCTGGATTGCCCCTCTTACTGGAGTGGGTTCGTTGACACTGCTCAGGCCTTTGTATGCTGTCGTTTTTCCATGAGTTTAACGGAAGGGTTACTAAGCTTCTCTCCCGATTGGCAACCGAGTAATTGTATCAGCCCTCTGTCAGGCAAGCCTATAAAGTCGCAGTGCATGACAACCTTTCACTGTCTTGCCCTAATAACACTACGCTACAGTAAAATATGATCTCGGCCGTTATGCATGACGTTGGTGCATCTGTTTGTGGCACTGTCAATCGTCGCCGTACCAGGCACTGGATATCCCGGAGGTCGATGAACCTGTTGGAATCTATAAGAAACCCCCCGGTTGGCTCTGAGCACATTGTGTCCAGACGAACTATTAGGCACGAGCTGAATTGGTGCCCACGTGCTCACAAGCAAGCCTGGTGGACTGTTGGGCTCAGGAAATGGAGGAGGCAGTAGCAGTAGCCAACTACCGCAAGTTCTTCCAGCTGATCCGCACCACCAGTCCCAGGAAACCCTGCGCCTGTGAAAAATTCGGAGACAGCTTTGGTGCACAGATACGCAAAAAAGAGCGTCGAATGGCTCGTTGGACTAAACACTCTTAAGATCTGTTCTGCTAACCCCCTTTTCCCGGATCTCTTCCTACTCAGCAGATGTCGGAGGAGCCTTGGACGGTTAGTTTATAGCCTCTGTCCCAGGTCCAATTCCGAAACAGGATCACAGCCCTCAATGGTTTTCGTGCCGCTGGACCGGATTCCCTTGTAGGTGCACTATTTAAGGATGGAGGAGAGGTTCTCTGTAAAGCATTGACCTCCCTATTCTAACGTATCTGGAAGGAAGAGAGTGTCCCGGCTAACTGGAGCGAAACTATTATAGTAAAATATCCAAGGAGGTCAGTCGCATCGACTGTGTTAACTACAGGTGTATTAGCCTAACACCAGTTGTGACAAACTTACTGGCCTTGATTCTCGTTCGTCACCTCACTGTAGAACAGCTATCTCGTATTAGGTAAAATAAGGAAGGATTTCGTCCTGGACCTGGCTGCATAGACCTTATAATTACACTTCAGTAGGTGCTAGAACAACGACACGCATACCGCAGACCTACGGTAGTTGTGTTCCTTGATTTTAGGAGTGCATTCAAATCAGTCGATTGGTGCATTTTTTTTTAAATACTTGAACGAAAAGGTGTCCTAACGAAATATGTAAACAATCTACGTGCTCTATATTCGAAAACTACAGGTCGCGTCTGGGTCTACGGTGACCTGTCGGATAGCTTTCCGACCATAATTGGCGTTCGTCTGGGTAGTCCGGTTTCCCCGTTTTTATGAAGATTCGTCGTGAACACTACCATGGATTGTTCCATAGCGGAATCTCACGATGTAGTCTTTAATATCCTGCCTGATGCATGATTAGTTGATCTTGATTATCTGGGCGATATCGTCTTGTCTTTTGATTGTGTCGCAACGATACACGCAACCCTGAAGAGCCTGTCTAGAGCGGTCGCATTATTTGGTATATGCATCGCACCTTCAAAGTGCAAAGCGTCGCTGCAGGAGCAATAGCCACATTAGGACCCCTTGACTCTTATAAAATGGAAACTCGAGGTGGTTGGTTGATTCACTTAAATGGAAGCTGCATCAGCGACGATGGTCACATAAAAGCTGAACCCAGTTAACGCATTGCAAAAGCCAGAGCTGCCTTCTTGCAACTGGGACATATTTGGCCACAGAAGGGTGTATCCTTCCGTCTGGAATGCCATGTATACAAGGCCGCAGTGAGGGTCATCTTGCTCTATGGTAGTACAAATTGGCCCATCAGTCTGAAGATCTGAGGCGCTTCAAGTTTTTGATAATCGTTGTCTGTGAAAATTGTTGGTGTCGGATGACACTAACGTGTCCGCAATGATGATGTGCACAGGCGAGTACTAGGTAGTTATAATCCTGCTAGCTTCCTAGGACGACAGATAGCACTGAAAAGTTGCGTTTGCTCACGCACGTGACATGTATGTCTGGTCACCGGTTACCTAGGAGGGCCTAGTTTATGTGTCAGGTGTCGAGTGGCACAATACTCGAGTTGGATAAAAGTTGACTTGGCAGCGTGAAATGAAGTCACTGACGACGAAATTGGGTGCCGTTGGTCCTTCTCACCTCCCGGGCTAGAGTACACAGGACCCGCCTTCTGCTTGGTCCGAGAGTTTACAGGAAAGTCTAGCAATCGACACCAGTGGCGCATTTGCTGCAGACTAGTAGTCGGATTACCTGTTTAAAGTGTGTTTTGTGCTGAGTTATCTGCAGGATATTGGCTGATTATGACGCGTGGCAGTGAAAGACGCAAGTAAGCTGTCTCGCCGATGCCGCGTTAGCTTTACAAAATATCCAGCTGTTTGTGACGATACGTTATCCACACAAGGTACAGAGCATGAAGCTGAATGTTTGCTTAGTGAATTAAGGTTGTCAGATAACTCCCCTTCGCCCCCTCTTCTTACTCTTCATAGATCATCACGGTCGTATGGCAGTGAAAGATCAGTTCAAATAGCTGATGTACCGCCACTGATGTTGCTGCTGCTGTTGTTGTTGTTGTTATTGCTGTTGCTGTTGTTTTTGTTGTTGCTGTTTTTCAACGGCTATTGGTGCGCAATTTTACGTCACCTGATACTAGACATCACGGTCGACGCTGACATTATACAATACCCTATGTGAAGAGGAAAGGATTCCGAAGCTGCATGGCTTACCTAATATCAATAAGGAAAAGCTAATATTATTAATACTTCTATTTGACAAGAGTAATTCCCCATAACATTTGAGTGCCAAGTGGCTAAGCAACGGCCCAAACTTCTTCTCAGACGACTGTATTATAGCGTTTACAAATTCCTTAAGAATACAAGTTCATTCAAAATCTCACAATATAGTCTTCGAAATTTTGAATTGCATCCTACGGGCGAGTATTACCTCAAATGCCATGGTTCCTCGATTAAGGTCTCCCGAAACATTAATAAATCAAACTCGCTTTACTGATATATGGTTTTATCCGTTTACTAGATTACTGTCGCTCAATAAACAGAAGTTACATTTTAGGGGCATCCAGTTTGAGAACCTTATGTGCAATCTTACGAGCTCCTCTGTAGAACCTAACTTTACAACAAGAAAGTTGAATACGATATGGATTCCATTAGCTTTGAATACATATACAGTTTGTCAAGAAACGCAACTGCCAGTATTGCATCTTTGCCGCTTGTTAATTTGTAAACTCCGTGCAATAACTCGATTTGACCGGACGGAAAATAATGTCGTTGGATGTAGTGCCACTTTCAATATCTAACTAGAAGAGACAATATATATGTTACCATATTTAAGCACACCGCATCCACATCGATGTTTCAACGAAACCCTTGAAACCTACTATCTACATGAACTGCATGCATTCAGTTCCAATTTAATGGGCTTGACATCAGAACAGTTCGACCTGAATATTCTAATGAGTATATCAATGTAAAATAAGCTTCGTGAATTTATCAATAATCTTGTGTATCACAACCGTCATCTAGACGACATATTTTACGCCGTATATAGCTGAATATTTTTGAAGGATCGCAAGACCACTTAAACGCTGCGCACGACAGCTTAGATCATAGAACTGGAACGCGCAAAAATTATATGTATCCTTTTCGGTTGCTGTTGCCTAAATTCAATTGTTTGTAACTGTCCAGCACATGCTCTCCAGAGTTTTACTCGGTTCCGTTGAATAATTCTACCCCATATCTTCTCTGCGTAACTCCTCACTTCCCTACGGTTCTCAATCACTCCCATCCTCCATTGTCCTACTGTTTCTGGTAGTGGTTGCACCCACACTACTCCTCCCAGTGCTAGTGTTTAGAGACTTCTTGACTCGCGATCTTAGCGTTTTTTTGTCTTGGCATCTTGTTCCGTAATCGTTCGTGTAGCGTTATATCTGGTGCGACCTAAGGCTGGAATAGATATTCTGCGGTTGGTATCAGCGTTCGTGTCCTGGGGCTGAACATTCGCTAAACCGGACTTGCTCAAATTTCTATGGATTTTGTGTTTCCTGCACTCCAGCAGCATAATATAAGTGTCCTCGTGAGTCTCTTTTGCTTTAGTAAGCTCCTACTCTGCTTCATTCACAGCCGACTCGACGTTCCCGTTTGTGGTATGGGCTGCAGAGCCGTTTATGGAAATCCCAATTTTTAGTGAAGGCACGGAATTCTGCGCTAGTGAACTGCGGTCTGTTGTCCCAAACCATCACTTCCGGTATTTCATGAAGAGTAAAAATGGCACCGTAACTTATTCACAACCACTTATGCATTGGTAGTTACAAAACATCGATTTCGAAGTAGTCACTGAAATAATCTACCAACACACAAAAACTGTTTACATCCTGGACGAAAATGTCTACTGAAACCAACTGCCAGGGCCTGTCCGGGACGTCGCGGAACATCCACTGCAATTTTGACTGAGCCACGTTGCGTGCACGGCACTCTACACAATTCCCAACGCAGTCGCGTACTTGGCTGCTCAACACTAACCAGAACAGTGGCTCACGCGCTCTGGTCAAGATATTTTTGGTTCCCAAGTGAGCATAGTGAACGAGCTCCAACATTTGTACCTTGCAACTCCTTGGGGATTAATATCAATCTCTCCTGGGCGATGAGTTCGTCTCGAAAATAGTAAAATGGGTTCAGCTGTCTGGGCAGTATGTGCTTATCCTCTGGGCAGCCTTTAATTATCATCAGTTTCAGTAGCTTTCACAGCTCGTCTAGTTCCGTGCACAGTTGGAACTGCTTCAGTTCATCAACAGCAACAGTTATCAGTTGTGTTGCGTGAACGAATTCTGTATCGTCTAATTGCTCAGATGTGTCAGATAGATACGCCCTCGATAGCGTGTCTACGATTCGTATTTGGAGGCCAGATCGATAGACAATCTCTAGGTGATACTTATGAAGACGAAGGAGCAGGCTCTGAAAGCGTCGGGGAGCAACATGATGTTGTTTGTTGTTGCTGGAAATCAACGGTTTGTCGTCGGCAATAGCGGTAGTCTTGCAGCCGAATACATAGTCATTGAACTGCTTTTCGGCCTAAACCAACGCGAGCACCTCATTTTCTGTTTGAGCATAACGACGCTGGGCCTCCGTCAACGTTCTAGTGCGAAGATCAATGAGCTCAACGTTCTGCAAGAGTATAGTCCCCATACCAAACTGACTGATATCGCATTAGATCTCGAGTAGGAGCGCAGGTTATAATATGCGAGAACATGTGCGTTAGAGATTACTACCTTTAGTTTCCGGAAAGCGCCATCTTGTTTTGCAGCTCAATGCCAGTTTTCTCCCTTATGAGTCCAGTTCCGGATCGGTATCATCACATCCGTTAATCTGGGCAGGAAACGACTCAAATAGTTGAGCATCCCATTTAGCTGGCTAACGGGATTAACGTCTGTGGAGGAGGTATCTGTTTCATAGTTCTGCTTTTCTCAGGTTCCGGCTTCAGCAGTTTAGCACTCAACATTTGTTCATGGAATACCACATCCGTGCAACGCAATTCGATATTCTCTTGACTCAGTTAGAAAATCCTTTTCAGCGCACCGTTGCAAAAAGCAATGGAGGTTCCGATCGTGCTCCAATTGCGTAGCGCCGAACACCAACACATCGTCTGCTACAGCGAATGCCCCCTACATATCGTCCAAAGATTGCGTTAGCTGCCTCTGGAATATCTCAGTAGACACGTTCAGACCAAATGGCAAACGCAACCAAAGGAAACGCCCGCACAGTTTTCCAAACGTTGTCAGTTAACTTGACTTCTCGTCCAGCGATACTTGTCAAGACGCTGAGGTGAGGTCGATTTTCGTAAACATACTAGCCTTACACAATACCGATAGCATATCGTCTAGCATCGGCAGCGTATAATATTGACTCCTGAGTGCGGCCTTAAGCGATTCGAATCAATGCACAAGCGTAACTCATCAAACCTCTTAGTGAGAACCGCTAACTGCCCGACCCAACCAGTCGGCTCACCAAATTTAGCCATTGCCCCCAGACTGCAGAGACATTGTAACTCGTTCAATAACTTTTCGCGCAAGGCAATAGGTACCTGTCTCGTTGGTAACGCTACTGGTTTGGCGAACTCGTTTATTGAACTCGTTTATCGAACATCCTTACAACTACGTCAAGCAAAATCGGATACTTGTCGAAAAGATCTGAGTCAGGCATACACAAACAAAATCTCGTGGTTACACAACCTGAAACGATATAAAACCAAGTCTCTGGAAGGAACTAACGCCCAGCATGGGCATAAGGTCGCCTGACACTACGATGAACTCCAACTGGTGTTCTGTACCATTCTACGGCTTGATCGTCTCCAACATGGCACACACATTCGGTTGCAGCCTCGAACCATTCCATATCCTGAGACAATTCTGAGTTTTCGCACACGGCACTCTCTGTATCGTTAAAAAAATAAAAGCCGCACTCGCACAAAAGTGTTGCAAAGACGTAGTTGTACGTGAGAATATTTGTAGCTCGGGATGCGGATGGGGACATGCGTTTGTTCTCGGAGCTGGCTGATTTGGCTGCAAATGTTTCATCGTCAGGCTAGACGACGATGTCGTCTAGCCAAATCAGCCAGCTCGGAGAACACCTGCATGCCCTCAAGACACAGTTTTATTTTGATCCGCTTTACAGGTTGTTCAGTGAGAATTCCTGCTCCGGTTCCTTAGAATGATCGACCACTAAACTCACGTTGTACGATTTACTACAACGAGCGAAATGACTTCTCCCGAAGCACTACGTGTACTTTCGACCGCACACTGGGTACTTCTTTTTGCTCTTTGCGTGCCTGTTGCCGCAATACTGACAAATTGGTTCATGCTTATTAGACGCCTCACGCATACATTCACGGGTTCGGCATAGGGCGCCCAAATGCGTTTGTCTTGGCCAACCATTGTTCCAATTTTTGAACTATCCTGACTTCACTGAGGCAGATGTCCACGTATTATTCCGAGGGTACGCTAATTTGTCTCAGAAAGCGCCGCGCGTGCTCGCTTTTTTTATCCCTATGATGATGCGGCCACATATCAGTGGCTGCTACATGCCATCACAGAAATTACAGGTGCGTGCCAAGAACTTCAGTTCAGTGATGTGCCTCTCGAATAATTTGCCGAGTAAAAGGAAGCGGCCAAACAGCAGATAACTCTGGTATGTCTCATTCGCGCGACCGTCGCAGTACTCACTGGAGAAATCGACGTCCGGACCAGCATTGAGCTAACTTTTTCCAGCTCCCATTTGGTAGCGTCACTAACAGTGTGTCTAAACTTTGCGAGCTGGTAGGTCATGGTCTGGGCGTCCAACTGGGTTCGTGTTACGAAATCCACCCACTTGGTCCTCCAAATCCTCCAGCTGACTGCTAGTGAACTCGCTGTCATTTGCAAGCTGGTGGGAAACGCAATCACTGGCTGCCTGACAAATGCAAAACTGCGTCTTGGGCAACGGTTTCCTCCTTTCTTCTCTCACTTTGTTGTAGGGCGCGACGGAAATCAGAAATGATGTCTCGGTCGAGGTCAGCAGAATCGTTTATCGCCAGAGGCTTCGCATAATTATAGAAAAAGTGCGCTATTTTTTACGCATTATTTCACTGGGTGGCCTGTCAGCTAGTTAGTCACATTGAATACCCTATTCTTCCTCCTGGTTCATTGGATCCTGGTTGCCACACCATCCTTCCTTTTGCTGGACTGCGTTTCGGTGTCATCTGTTTTCATTGGCTGGTAGCGGATTGGGGGTTAATACTCGGGCCAATGATCCTCGGCTGCTCCTCGGAAGGTCTGCCGGTAATGGCGATTGTGGGTAGTCAGTGCTTACCCATCGATTAGCTGATCCATATGCGCCTCCGGCTTTTCGATACACGTAACCTGCATTTAGCACGTATTGGTCTTCTTTCACATGAGTGATCACCGTCCGGTCGCGTGTAATTTCCTCGCCAATTTCTCAAATAGAACAATGTTCTCACCGTATCACCTAACTGCGCATTCGCAATAATTTCATAATAGTTGCATTTTAGGCAATAAAGCTGCTAGTAACTGAAGGGATTCCTTCGTATTTTTACTTATACAATCACTGTGCCATCGAAAAGTTACATGAAAAAGGGTTTGATAAGTACGGAAATAAGACGAAGGCTGGTAGATGCATGCATTTCGTATTGTATCCTCAGTTCCATTAACAATAACCGATATACATAGATAGAACTAACAGTCGGTGCAACCAGACAAGCTTAAGGCGCAGAAAGAATGATGGCTGCTTTAGACTGACAAATATAGGTTTCTGAACACACAAGGCTGGCTTAATCCGGCTTATAGAGACAGTCTCAGCAAACTGAAGGAAGCGGGGATT
This sequence comes from Dicrocoelium dendriticum, assembly GCA_944474145.2. Taxonomy (NCBI): domain Eukaryota; kingdom Metazoa; phylum Platyhelminthes; class Trematoda; order Plagiorchiida; family Dicrocoeliidae; genus Dicrocoelium; species Dicrocoelium dendriticum. The sequence goes on along the minus strand of OX104064.1, from coordinate 230,244,682 downwards.
AGTGTGACGTAACACCAATTACAACGCTGGGCCCAGCTGTATCCCATGACCAGAGTTTAATAGGTGTTTGCGTATCAATGAAGCCGGCGGTCTGTACGAACATGAAATCTGACGAGAGTAGGCAATCTGAGTAAGTTCACGCTGAACCCATCTTGGTACATTCTCTTTTATTCTGGAAGTCAGCGTTATATTAGTTCGGCCTAGGTAAATGTTTCCGCAGTCAATACACCTTGGTATACAGAGTGTGAATTAGCCCCAATAGGCTGAGCTTCCTTCTTTGGAAGTGTCGGCAAAATTCGGGTTCGGTTGATGACGACATCTTGTATAGCATAGTAACATTCTTGTGCAGACAAACTTATACGCCTAGTTGCCTTCAGCGTGGCTAAATCCCCTTTGAAATGTTACAAGATATAGATTTTCTTCTTGGCTGCCGTGTGCACCACTTCCTTTGGCCCTCGCGATTGGCTGTATTTCTCGATAAATCTTCGAGTTTAGCCATTCGCTTTTAGTGTTGCTGTAATTAACACTAGCTCATCGTCCAGACACTCGGCCGAACAAATTCGTCTGGCCCGACTAACTAGAGTCTTCACAAGTGTCCTTTTGTACCGCACTGATGTGAAGCTGGTGAAGTGCAGGTACTGACCGGACCAAGTTGATTTTCGCTAAATGGACCTCTTACTCAATCCATCATCCCTGCGACCTGTGAGTATGTCCAGATATGGCAGACGATTGTTCTGTTCTATATCGAACGTAACCTGTAAGTTAGCATGAGCACCATTGAGCCGTTCTACCAAGTTTGTAAGCTGTTGCTCCCACTAACAGAAAGCCAAGTTATCATCGACTTATATTTGTAGTAGGGCACTTGGGCTATTTCCGTAACAATGCTTCTTTCTGCCACCGGGATTAAGAATTCAGCGAGTACAGGACCTAAAGTGGTACAACTGCCACGCCGTACATTTGACGGTACGGTGTATTCCGGAATTGAAAATCTACATTCTCCGTGCACAATATTAGAGTTTCGACTAGCAATTCAGTCTGAATTGGTAGCGAACAGCCACCGTTTTCAGCTGATTCGCGCACGTAATCAACTCTCTGATGTATCGGGGCATCGGTAAATAAGGATTCTACATCAAAGAACATATGATTTTTTCTGACAAACTGAGTTCATCTAGGTCGTCGATCAGTTGAAACGAGTCTTTAGGACTTTACGGATTGAACTGTTGTTTCAGGGGAGCTAGCAACTTCACTAACCAACGAGCAAGTTTATGTTGGGGCGCGTTCGTCATTGAACGGATTGACCTAAGTAACACTTCATCCTTATGTGCCTTTGGGGACGCATACAAATGTGGAATAGTGCTACCACTCGGCTTCAAACTATTAAATATATCACAGCCTATTACAAGGTGAGGAGAAGCAATTCTAGGTGATGAACTATGCGCCGTTCGAAATTTGTATTGTCCCCCATTTTCGTGAGCCGTTGTCGTTGTTTTCTGCGCAGCTCTTCTCATTGCATTCGGTTTTCTTCATGCTGACCACTCCTGAACCGTTATCTGGTTTCATTATAACTACGTCCTTAGCTTGTAGTTCGTGTAACGCCTGAAAAGGCTGCGCTGTGATGTCAAAGTATTCATTAACTGGGATGGTTTTCACCTCATGGGCGATATCGGTTGACTTGTTTGTGAACCAAAATAAGCTTATCAGGGCTGATTGGTTGGAGCCCCTTAAACTGGTCAAAAACGTCCTCAAATTGGGCTTCTATAAACAAGACGTTCAACAATCTAGGGGGAACTTTGTAATCAAGTCCAATTGATAATGCTTCTAATTGCAACATATCAAGTTATACGTTCGATAAATTCATCACGTACTTACTGGGATCACGAGCAATTGGTTCCTCCTCCTGGTTGTTTGTCAGCGAATTTTCTAAACGAGCAGTGCGATTCCGTTTATGGTGCTGAGACAATGCAAAATGCATGCATCTACCAGCCTTCGTCTTCTTTCCGTGCTTTTCATATTGTTGTAGGGAACTAAATGCTTTAAAATGATGATGCGAAATTTGGTAAAGCGCGCTTTGGGGTGTTTTATGTAAATCATCACGATGGCAGTTCGCGGGGTCTTGTTGGAGTACTCATTATTTGGTGGGATCATGACGCGCAATCTCAATGTGAATGGTGACTCGCATTTAAGTAAACGTTTGCCAGCTCTATAAATAAGGCCACCGGTGAAGCGGGTTTGCAGTCTCCTATCAGATGAGATAACCCAATGTCTGAACGCGTAGTGGAGTGCAATGATTTCCTGCGGCAGGAGCGCTATATCGCAGTTAGCTTGTAAATCATGACGGTCCGAAGCTGTCCCCCGCGGCCCAGTGACATAAGCTGCTGACTGGCGATTTAAGCTGCCGGTGTTCATGGTTCGAACCCTGACGGATCCAATGGATGCGCACTACTGACGATTCCCAACAGGCTGAAACAGCAGTCTGGTGCTTTTCCGGGCATGTGGACGACTAT